>JAAGEH010000286.1:55181965-55216807 GCA_011751065.1 Lasiurus cinereus | reverse complement strand
TCTCTCTCTCTCTCTCTCTCTCTCTCTCTCTCTCTCTCTCTCTCTCTCTCACACACACACACACACACACACACACACACACACACACACACTGGACCTCTAAATCCTTTACTTATTCACTCCCTTCCTCATTCTAATCCTGTTATTCCAATCCCTGAAAGAATTTTCTTCAGCAGGTTCTGGTGTTTGCCAAGATCTCCCTTATGAGGCTAATTGGATCCTGCTTTGATGTTGTCTGAAACTGGCCTCTGGGTGTGTTGTTTCTGGACCTCTTGGGAGGGACTGTGGTTCAGGTAAATGTCAGATGCTCCCTGTAACTGACCTTGGGCAACCTGCTTGGAGTTACAAATCAACCCAGTTTCTGGCTGCCTTTGATTGGCTTGAGTGTGCATTGAAAAGACCAAGCTATGCACCAAGGTCATCTTTTATCAACACCAGACTTGGGAGCAGGTCAGCAAAAGTCCCAACACACCCCAAGATCCACTCAGTATCAGCAGCCTCTGCCTGCTTCTGTCTGTTGGTTTCTTGTTAGGATCATTCACTTAAAGTGCCTCTGGTAGCACTCAAATTGCATGAGATAGGTTCTCAGTGAGTCAACTGGTAGGGGCCAGTTGTGTTCACCAGGTTAATACAGGTTCAAACTAGGTAACAGTTCTCAGTCTGATGCTACTCAGCAAATGTCCCAGAGTATACCAAGTTTAGCTGCCATCTACTGGGCACTTGCACAACTTTGTAGTGGGGCAGGCCTCAGGTATCAATCATCAGGCTGAGGCAACTTGAGTTTATCAGGTCCAAAGAGATCGCAATTTGGCCATGTGAAGGGAAGGCTCTGTACTCGTCAGGCATGCTAGGGAAAAAATGGCCCCCATCCTAGAGTTATACAACTTAGTTCATATTCTACCAAGAGCCCAATATCAGCAGAGTGTGGCTTCTGGAAGTCAGGAGGACAGGGATAACAGAGCTCCTGTGAGAGGGACATGCCAGTCAGGCTCTGTGGAAAGTTGAGGGGTGTGACCCTTGTCCCCAAGCCACACAACTCAGTCACTGACACCCCGTGAGTCTTCCCAGAACTCTACACTTTAGCCCAGGAAGCTGACTCCTCAACAAGGCACAAGTTCCACAGGTTTGAGTTCTAGGGTAGAGTAATTACATTCTCCCATGGTGATGCTCTATGGATTGAGGTGCTCCACCCAATATGGCATCTCTGGTGAGTGAGAGGAACTAAGCACAGGTTTTCTGTCTGAGTCTCTTCAGCTCTCTTTTTAAAAACCACAAACCTCAGTCTATCCTCACATGACTCAAGTCCCCTTTGCCCTCCCTCTATGGGATCGCAGAGTGAGTTGCCATTTATGCAGTTTTGTGTGTTGGCCCTATAAGGGGGCACCTAGGTCTCTAGTGGACTTTGTTCTACCCTGCTGGACAAAATCTCCACAGCCAGATGTTATATGAACACCTCTTTACAGCTATGGTGCTGTGAGTTTGGCAACCCAGCTTTGGGTAGAGACCCCACACTTTCAAGGGAACCTTTACAGCAAACTTATCCCTCCAGAATACCAAGCATCACCTTGGGTACTGGGAAA
Organism: Lasiurus cinereus; assembly: GCA_011751065.1. Taxonomy (NCBI): domain Eukaryota; kingdom Metazoa; phylum Chordata; class Mammalia; order Chiroptera; family Vespertilionidae; genus Lasiurus; species Lasiurus cinereus. The sequence goes on along the minus strand of JAAGEH010000286.1, from coordinate 55,215,227 downwards.
GCCCTGTTCCTGTTTTCACCTTTCCTCTGTCTCAATAGGGCTTCTTCTGTAAATCCTTGGTTGTAAGATTTCTCTTCATCTATCTTCAGTTGGTTTTTCAGTTTGGTTGCTCTGTATTTTAGTTGTCATTCCAGTTTGATTCTGAGAGGAGGTGAGTATAACATCCACCTACTTCACCACCATCTTGAATCTTGTAGATCATTGATTGTTGTTTATTGAATTATAAAACTTGGTAGTTGGGATAATTATTTAATTGAATAATATGCTAATTGGTAATTCAACAAATTAAAATAATGAACCATTAAGAAGACTGAGGCAGATGAGTATATACTGATAGAGAAAAAAAGAACCTTCAAATGTATTGCTAAATGAAAAATATAAAATCACAATGCAACTGTATATTATTCTAAGATTTGTGCTTAAAAGGAGGTGTGTGTGAGAGAAATTGATTACCAGCCACAGTTAAAAAGTTATTTTAAGCACTTAAAATGATGTTTATTTCAACTTCATAAATATAGCCTCTTCTCAATGACTGATTCAAATTAAATGATTAGTATGTCCTTATGTGTGCAATCATCTCCAGGATGTCATATAGGCATTTCATAACTAAAGTAAAAATAGTTATACACAAAATTAATAAATATTTTTACAAATTCTTTTTTTAATTAGTTCTGAAATTTTAAGCCAGGAAAGTACTGAAACAGTAATAAAAAGGATTCATTAACTGCATCAGACCCCCTTACTAAAATATTGTATAACTATTAAAAATTAGTTTTAAAAACTACATAATAATAAATAAAATACTAATGGTACAAAATTAAATGAAAAATTAAGTATCTAAAAATGTGTACATATATTGACTAGAATATAGTGACAAGAATTTTCATAGCAACGTTTTTGTAATCACCAAAACCTACTTATTTGTTCATTCCACTACTGATAGAAAAGAGGAATGTTCTATGGCACCATCCCACTTTTATTGCAAAAATTTTCATAAGAAATATTTAATTGCCAACATTTAAAGCACAAAATAATTAGAAATCATTTCAGTTGGAATTCATATGGAATAATAAGGTATTTAAAAAGTCCTAAAACTGTCATAATACTTAAAAACTGCAATATAATTTGCACAACACAGTTTGAACACACACCTGTTGTCTGCAGTGGAGGAAGGGACATGTCAGCACATAATATAAGTGTGTCTTTCTCCACCTATAATTCATGTATACATCTTTGCTACACTCTGGAAAACAGTACTTCAATTAGAGAGCAGCCTTTAGCATCACACATGAGTTGAGCCACCAACTGCCAGAACCTATCTGAAATAGTAGAGAAAGTGAAATAAAAAGCCTTGGTTAGAGACAGTGCCAGCAAACAATGGGGAATATGTCTACAGAATAGCAGGATAAAGAGATGGCACTCAAAGCCACAGGAAAAGAGGCTGAGAGCTGCTCAATTGGTATACTGGTTGCACCAAGGTGAATGCATATAAGTAACATATTATGACATATCATTATAGTGTCAGCCCTCAGTCAACATGGCTAACTGACACAAGCTAAAAATGAAACCAATTTAAAAAGTCACCATTGCCTTGGTCCCTGACACTATAAAGTGGTAGCTGCTTATGAAAGGAACAGCCATGACCTTCCACAGTCTCCATTACTTAAAATGATAAAGTGGAATTTAATAAGTGGTTAAAATAGTTGGAGACATTCCCAAATGTTGTTGGAGTAAGTGGAAGCTACACTGACACTCTCCCAAAACTAAACTTAAAATACAATTAAAATACACACACACAAAAAAAACAGACCCTGAAAAATCAATAGAAGACTAGCTGGAAAGAATATGATAAAAAAGGACAGAAAGTAGAGATTGCATAGAGACTGGTAGGAAGTATGGAGACACAAAAAGCCTGGATGAGTTAGCACAGACAGCAACTGAATTTTCAGAGGGATATCTCAGCTGTGGGGGGTTCCCAATGAGAACTATGGGGTATAATCTCTAAGCTGAGCTCCCCAGCCCAGAGCACCAGAACTGAGAAAAGTGACCACATAACACCTGGCTGTGAAAATCAGCAGGGTTGCTACCTGTCAGCAAGAGATACCTGCAAATGCAGGCACCGTCTTAAAGGGCCAATGCACAAAATATCATGTGTAGCCTTGGACTCTGGCAGAGTAGATTAGAGTGTGTGAGGAGAGTCCAAGGTTGGGGGCTCTGGAGTTGGGGCTCAGAAAACAACCACCTAGTTTCCTGTCCTGAAACATTTCTTCACACTACTGATGATATCTTTCTCTGGTCCAACTTTGCTATGCAGGCGGTTTTTGCATGGGAGAAAGGCAGTTGCCCACCCTATTGGAAGAACTCTCACCATACCTTATGGTGAATAGCCTAAGGCTTATAAAGTATAAGTGTCAAGTGAACTGTGGGTCTCTGGAGGATGTGAGTCTTTGCTTGATCTGCTGGATCCAGGGCTAGGAAAAGCAGACCTTAGTGCATATTTTATTCCTTTTCAAAGGAACACAAACCCTGTAGAGGGATCCACAAGATGGTACTCAGGGCCAATTGCAAATAGCATCTAACATTGTCCTGGAGATTGGGATTCATACCAGATGTACCTCATACATAGACACAAACTAAAACAGGCATCCAAAATGGGGAGTCAAAAAACAAAAACAAAAACAAAAAAAGACCCAAGTGAAAAAATACAAAAGAATTCTCCAGAATAATAGAATGAAATGGACCTAAGAAATGATCAGATATAGAGCTCAAAATAATGATGGCAAAAATGCTCAACAGAAAATATATAGCAACTATGAAAAAAGACTAGTCAGAAATAATGACATAGTACTAATAAAGAACACATTGGAAGGAATACACAACAGATTAAGGAAAGCCTAGGAACAGATCAGTGAATTAGAAGACAGGATAGAAAAAAATCACTCCATCAAAGAACCAAAAAGAAAAAAAAAACAATTAAAAACAATATTCACATCGTAGGAGTAACAGTAGATGAAAAAAGTGAGCAAAGGAATAGAGAACCTGCTTGAAGAAATGATGGCAGAAAATTCCCCTGGGGAAGAAAAAAGTCACACAAGTTCTAGAGGCACAGAGAGTACCAAACAAGAAGAACCCAAACAGACCCATGTACAGAGCACATCTTAAATAAAATGCCAAAAACTTAAGACAAAAATAGAATCTTAAAGGCACAAGAGAAATGCAAACTGTTTCCTAAAAGAAGCTCCCATAAGGCTGACACCTAATTTCTCATCAGAAACTCTACAGGCAATAAGGGAATGCCATGAAGTATTCAAGGTTATGAAAAGCAAGGATCTGTAACCAAGCCTACTATATCCAGCAAGGTCTTCATTCAAAATGAAATGTAAAAAAAAAAAAAAGCTAAAGGAGTTTATCATTGCAGAAATTGCTAATGAGAAGAAGAAATAGAGAAATAGAAACATAGGCATAAAGAATTTAAATGGCAATAAATATGTATCTACCAATAATAATGTTGAATGTAAGTGGATTAAATGCTCCAATGAAAAAACATAGGGTAGTTGAATAGATTAAAAAAAAAAAAACGTGACCCAATTATATGCTATCTACAGGAAACCCACCTCAAAACAAAAGACTCACATTGGCTGAGAGTGAAGGGATGGAAATTTGTTTTTCTTGCAAATATATTTTTTTAAAAAGTTGGGGTAGCAATGTTCATATCTGACAAAATAAACTTTAAAATGAAGAATATAACAAGAGACAATAAAACTCACTGTATAATAGGGATTGATCTAGGAAAAGGATATAAACCTGGTTAACATATATGCACCCAATATAGGAGCACCTAAATATAAGTTAAAAACAGGGATGTCTACTGCTGTCTGAAAAGCTACAGCTGCAGCACCCACCAAACAGCTGGGGGACCTAGAACACCGCTCTCCAATTGGCGCAGACACTCAGACTCAGAGGAGCTCTACATGCCACAGGGAAAAGTCAGATTTCACCTGGGATAAGGTGAGGTCTCCTGTCCCGCAGAACAGAGATGTACACACTGTGGGAACTGGACTGGGGGAAAGCTGCTCTAAAGAGAAATCTGCAGATATGGGGCAGGGTGTGATCCCTAAATGTGGAAGGGGACACTCAGAATTATTAACAGAGGGGAGCTCTAGAAAGAAACCTATTTTGATCTGAGGCAGAAGGACAGTCTGAGAGTTATTGCAGTGTCCCTGCTGCATGAGCGGGAACAGGGAAGAGAGACAGCACAGATGCCACTCTCCTCTTCAGACCCTGGCTTCTGATTGCTAAGCCCAATAGATAGGATCATGCAATTGGAGAGATCCTGAGAGACTGCAGAGGAAGGTTGTTTTTCTGGAACGTGGGGACTAGAGCACAGAGTAACCATCAGAGAATCAGCTCTGGGGAAACCCATCCCCACAAACCTGTATTGAGAACCACAGAGGTCCAGCCTAGACAGGTCCTGTGCTTAGTCTCAGAGGTCAATTTTGAAACACTGCCACACAGTGGATGACTCACAATTGAATTTTGCATAATCACAAAAAAATAAAGAGATTAAGACACACCTCAGCAGTGGAACACAGGGATCTACAATAGCCTCCCAACTGAAAAATAGGAGTGTAAAAAAGAACAATGGTAGAAGTGAATGACCTCCACTACTGCTCATTCTATTTATTTATTTATTTATTTTACATATTTTAATTAAAAAACTATTTTTTTTCTATTCTCCCCACTTGATTTTACCTTTTAATTATTACATTATTATTTTCAAATAGTATTATTACTACTACTATTTTACCCTTTTGAAGAAAAAAAAGAAGTGTCATTTTATTTGCTCTTAATTTAACTTTGGGATTAGAGTTCTACATTCTATTTTCATCTTTCCTTTAGCATAATTTTATTCTATCTCAACTCTACCTTTATATCAACACTCTCTTGCTAACTTTCCACTTTTGTTACCTTTTTTCTCTTTCCCTATTCCAACTTTAGATTCTCCCTATTCTTTCTCTTTACCTGGTTAAAATTTCACCACACTTATATATCTAATTTCAAATTCCCTACTCCAAGTCCACACAAACCTTTCTCTTCTTGTCCTCACTATCCAAAAAATTGTTTTTCTCTATGTCCTTTTGTTGTTGTCTGCCTGAATGGTGATTATATCTATTTTTTATACTTTTTTGTGAGAATGTTTTGCTTATTCTACTTGTTTTATTTTGCTATTTGTTTGCTTTGTTTTCCTTTGTTTTTTTGCCTCTATTTTCTCTTATTTCCCTTGATATTAGTTGTTATTTGTAGTTTGTATTAATCTCCAGGTACTTGTTGCCAGCACTTATTGGGCTGTTCTATTGGAGTTTCCTCTTCCCATCTATAATTTGTTCCCCTTTTCTCTCTTGTTCTCTTTCTATTCTCTCTGACTTTTTTTCTCTTTCTCTTTTCTTCTTCTTATTTATTTTATTTTATTTTATTTTATTTTTCATTTATTTATCCCTTCTCCAAATTTGATTAGGACACTTTTTTCTTTTCTTTTTTTCTCATTTTTCTCTTCTTCTTTCCCTACTTAGCCCTAACTTGTCTTTATTACTGGTCACCTTATTTGTGGTTATTAACATTGTGAATACATTTCTGTTCAGTGCCTTGTGTGTTGTACCTGGCTGTGTTGAAGTATATGCCTTTAAATCAACATAAGAGAGAGAACTACATAACCAGACACCCAAAGAAGAAAGACGATGGGCAGATGAAGAAACAGCCTGCAAATAACAGAAGAGTAGGTGTCACCAAAAAAGGAAATAAATGAAATAGAAGAAAAAAAGACCTGTCAGACAAAGAGTTCAGAAAAATGGTCATAAGGTAGCTGAAAAGAATGGAAGCCAAATGGACAATGTGAGTAAGAACCAAGAGTAAATGAAGAATAGCCAAGAGGAAATGAAGAAGAAGCAAGAAGAAATGCAGAATAATAAAGAAGAAATGAAAAATGACATCACTGCTATAAAGAAGTCAATAGAAAGCATCAAAAGTAGACTTGAAGAAGCAAAGGACCTCATCAGTGAGCTAGAATACAAGGTAGAAAAAAATACCCAAGTACAGCAGCTTCTAGAAAAAAAAATTAAAAGCAAGAGGAGCCCTAAGGGAATTTAGGGATAACATGAAACAAAACAACATCCGCATAATTAGGATTACAGAAAGAGTAGAAACTGAACAAGGAATAGAAAACCTGCTTGAAGAAATAATAACAGAAAATTTTCCCAATATAGAAAAGAAAAAACCCACACAAATCCAAGAAGCTCACAGAGTCCCAAGCAAAATGAACCCCAAAATACTGACACCAAAGCACATTATAATTAAATTGGCAAACTCCAACGACCAAGTAAGAATCTTAAAAGTGGCCAGAGAGAAACAGAAAGTTACCTACAAAGAAACCTCCATAAGACTAACTACTTATTTCTCAACAGAAACTCATCAGTCCAGAAGGGAATGGAATGAAATATACAAAGCCATGCAAAGGAAGGGTCTGAATCTAAGAATACTGTACCCAACAAGGCTTGCAATCAAAATTAAAAGTAAAATCTGGAGCTTCACAGACAAATAAGGACTAAGGGAATATATTACCATCAAACCAGCAATGCAAGAAGTGTTAAAGGCTCTGATGAAAAAAAAAAAGAATTAGGAAGCAAAGAGGGAACTGGGGGGTAAAGACTAAAAGTGGCAACAGATTAGTATCCATCAATAAGAACTTTAAATGTAAATGGATTAAATGCTCCAATCAAAAGACATAGGGTAACTGATTGGATAAGAAAACATGATCCATATATCTGCTGCCTACAAGAAACCCACCTCAGGAAAAGAGATGCACACAGATTGGGGGAAAAGGGATGGAAGATGGTATTTCAGGCAAATGGAAATGGAAAAAAAAAACTGCGGTTGCAATACTAATATGTGACGAATTTGATCTCAAAGTGAAGGACATAAAAAGAGATAAAGAAGGCCACTTCATAATATTACAGGGAACAATCCAGCAAGAAGAAATAACTCTGGTAAACATATGCACACCTAAACACATAAAACAACTCCTGGAGGATATTAAGGCAGATATTGACAGCAATATGATCATAGGAGGAAACATAAATACCCCACTCTCACCACTGGACAAATCCTCTAAACAAAAAAATCAGCAAAGAAACATCTATCCTAAATGACTCCCTAGACCAGATGGAATTAATTCACTTCTTCAGAATATTTCACCCCAAAGCCTCAGAATATATATTCTTGTCCAGTGCACATGGGTCATTTTCAGAGATATACTATATATTAGGTAATAGGGAAAGCTTCTTCAAATTCAAGAAGATAGAAATCATATCAAGCATTTTCTCAGGCCACAGTGGCATAAAACTGGAGACTAAACAGCATGCTATTAAACAACAAATGGGTAACCAGAGAGATCAAGGAAAAAATAAAAAATATCAAGGCAACAAATGACAATGACAGCACAACAATACAAAATTTATGGGACACGGTGCAAGCAGTCTTGAAAGGGAAGTTCATAGCTCTACAAGCTTACTGTAAGAAACAGGAAACAATGGTAATAAATTTCCTAACACTACAACTCAAAGATCTAGAAAGAGAGCAACAAGAAAGGCCCAATATATGCAGAAGGAAGGAAATAGTAAAGATCAGAGCTGAGATAAACAGCATAGAGGCCAAAGAAACAATCCAAAACATCAACAAAACCAAGAGCTGGTTCTTTGAAAGGGTAAACAAGATTGATGGACCTCTAGCCAAGCTCACCAAAAAGCAAAGAGAGAAGACCCAAATACACCTAATCAGACATGAAAGAGCAGAAATAACAACAGACCCCACCGAAATATAAAGGATTGTTAAAAAATACTATGAACATCTGTATTCCAACAAATTGAAAAAAACTGCAAGAAATAGAAATATTCCTGGATAAATATAACCTTCCAAAACTCAATCAGGAATAATCTAAACAGCTCAATAATCCAATATCTATGGAAGAAATTGAAGCAGTCATCAAAAAGCTTCCAGTAAACAAAAGCCTGAGACCAGATGGCGACACAGGAGAGTTTTACCAAACATTCAAGGAAGAATTGAAACATATCCTCCTCAGACTATTCAAAAATATTCAAGAAGACAAAACACCTCAAAAACCTTCTATAAAGCCAGCATCACCCTAATACCAAAACCAGATAAAGAAAACAGAAGGAAAGGGAATTATAGGCCAATATCTCTCATGAACATAGAAGCCAAAATCCACAACAAAATTCTAGCAAATCAGATTCAGCAATACATAAGAAAGATCATACACCATGTCCAAGTAGGATTCATCCCAGGAATGCAAGGATGGTACTACATCAGCAAATCAATAGACGTGATACATCACATAAACAAATTGAGAGATAAAAATCACATAGTCATGAATTGCTGCAGAAAAAGCATTTGACAAAATCCAATACCCTTTCTTAATAAAAACTCTCAGCAATGTGGGAATAGAAGGATCATAGCTCAACATCATAAAAGTCATATATGATAAACCCACAGCTAACATCATATTCAATGGGCAAAATCTAAAATCAATTTTCCTAAGAACAGGAACAAGACAGGGTTGCCCACTCTCACCTCTCCTGTTCAACATAGTAAATGGAAGTATTGGCCATTGCAATTAGACAAAAAGTATAAATAAAAGGCATCCAAATTGGAAAAGGAGAAGTAAAGCTGTCCTTATTTGCAGATGACATGATATTGTACATAAAAATCCTGAAGGACTCCATCCCAAAACTAATTGACTTAATAAATGAATTCCGCAATGTGGCAGGGTACAAAATTAATGCCAAGAAATCTGTGGCATTTCTGTACACTAATAGTGAAATTACAGAAATGGAGACTAAAAAGCAATCCCATTTACCATTGCACCAAAAAAATTAAGATACCTGGGAATAAACCTCACTAAAGAGATAAAAGACCTATATGCAGAGAACTACAGGACACTGAAAATGAGATAAAGGAAGATGTAAACAGGTGGAAGAGTATACCATGCGCATGGATTGGGAGAATCAACATCATTAAAATGTCCATACTACCCAAAGCAATCTATAGATTCAATGCACTACCCATTAAAATACCAAGGACGTATTTCATAGACCTAGAAAAATATCTTCAAAGATTCATCTGGAACAACAACAACAACAAAAAAAAGACTGCAAATTAGCCACAGCCATCCTGAGAAAGAAGAATAAAATAGGTGGGATCTCAATAAAAGATTTCAAGCTATATTACAAAGCAACTGTTCTCAAAAAGCCTGATACTGGCATAAGAACAGACATATAAACAAATGGAATAGAATAACGAATCCAGATGTCCACCCTAACCACTGTGCTTAATTAATATTTGACAAAGGAAGCATGACCATACAATGGAGTTAAGACAGCCTCTTCAATAAATGGTGTTGAATAAATTGGACAGATACAAGCCAAAAAAAAAAAAGAAATTTATACCAAGTTTTTATTCAAAGTAGATTAACAGATTGCATGAAAATGTAAAGTTATTTTTTTCTATTTTTATTTTTTATTACATGTGTACATATCTTCACTTTGTCCCACCACTCACATACATGCTCTGACCCCCCCCAGTGCCTTGTGTCCATTGGTTATGATTATATCCATGCATACAAGCCCTTCCTTTGAACTCTTATCTACCTCACTTCTCCCTACACTTCTGGCTGTAATTTGACAGTCTGTTTGATGCCTCATTGCCTCTGTATCTTTTTGTTCATCAGTTTATAATATTCTTTATTATCCATAAATGAGTGAGATCAGGTAGTATTTTTCTTTCCTTGACTGGCTTATTTCACATACCATAATGCTCTCCAGTTCTATCCAGATTGCTGCAAATGGTAAGAATTCCTTCCTTTTTTTGGCAGCATAGTATTTCATTGTGTAGATATGATCTAGTCATCTGCTTACAGGCACCTAGGCTGTTTCCAAATCTTAAGCTATTATAAATTTTGGTGCTATGAACATAGGGGTACATATATTCTTTTTGGATGCTGTTTCTTGTTTTTAGGATATATTTCTAGGACTGGGATTACTGGGTCAAATGGGAGTTCCATTTTTAGTTTTTTGAGGAAATTCTATACTGTTCTCCACAGTGGCTGCACCAGTCTGCATTCCCACAACAGTGCATGAGGGTTCCTTTTTCTCCACAATCTCACCAACACTTGTCATTTCTTTATTTGTTGATGATAGTTATTCTGACAGGTGTGAGATGGTATGGCATTGTCATTTTTATTTGCATCTCTTGGATAATTTATGACTTTGAGCATGTTTTCATGTGTCCCTTTGCCTTCCTTTTGTCTTCTTTTAAAACGATTCTATTTAGTTTTGTTGCCCATTTTATTATTGGATCATTTATCTTCCTTATTTTCTCTCATACACAAATTAAAAAAGCTTTTTAATTTGATATAGTCCCAATTGTTTATTTTCTCTTTAGCTTCCATTACCCTAGGATAAATGTAAAGTCTGAGAGCTTGCTGCCTGTGGATTCCTCTAGTATTTTTATGGTTTCCTGTCTCACATTTAAAGTTTTGTATCCATTTTGAGTTTATTTATGTATGGTGTAAGTTAGTGGTCTAGTTTCTTTTCTTTTCATTTCTTTCTCTTCCTTTTTTTTTTTTTGCATGTATTTGTCCACTTTTCCCAACATCATTTATTGAAGAGTTTGTCTTGACTCCATTGTATTTTCATGCCTCCTTTGTCAAATAATATTTGAACAGAGTGGTTTGGGTCAATATCTGGATTCTCTATCCTCTTCCAGTGGTCTATATGTCAGTTATTGTGCCAGTAGCAGGCTATTTTGAGAACAGTGGCTTTGTAGTACAGCTTCAAATTTGGTGTTAAGAACAGTGTCTTTGTAATACAGCTTGAAATTTGGTATTGAGATCCCACCCACTTCATTCTTCTTTCTCAGGATTGCAGTGGCTATTCGGGGTCTTTTTTTGTTGTTCTTGTTCCAGATGAATCTTTAGAGAGTTCTTTCTAGGACTGTGAAATATATCATTGGTATTTTAATGGGGAATGCAATGAACCTATAGATTGCTTTAGGTAGTATTCATATTTTAATATGTTGATTCTCAGAATCCATGAATGTGTATGCTCTTCTATCTGTTTACAAATTCCTCTATCTCTCTTTTGAGTGTGCTGTAATTGTGTATATGTCTTTTACCTCATTAGTTAAGTTTATTTCTAGGTATCTTAATTTTTTTTTTGTTATGATGGTAAATGGGAATGTTTTTTTAGTCTCTTTTTCTGATGAGTTTCTGTTGAGAAATCAGTCGCTTGTCTCATGGGGGTCCTTTGTAGGTAACTTTCTGTCTCTCTTTGGCTGCTTTTAAGGTTCTTACTTTGTTGTTGGTGTTTGCCAATTTAATAATAACGTGCCTTGGCATCGGTCTTTTGGGGTTCATTTTGCTTGGGATTCTGTGAGTTTCTTGGATTTATGTGGGTTTTTTCTTCCCTATATCAGGGAAGTGTTCTGTCATTATTTCTTCAAACAGGTTTTCTATTCCTTACTCAGTTTCCACTTTCTGGAATCCCTATTATGTGGAATTTGTTTTGTTTCATGTTATCCCAAAGTTACGTTAGGCTCTTCTCTTGCTTTTTAAATTTATTTTTTTCTAGAAGCAGCTATACTTGGGTATTTTTTTGTACCTTATCTTTCAGATCACTGATGTGGTCCTCTTCTTCTTCTAATCTACTTTTGATGCTTTCTATTGAGGTTTTTATAGCAGCAATATCTTTTTTCATTTCTTCTTGGTTCTTCTTCATTTTTTTTTGTTCTTATTCATATTATCAAATTTGTCTTCCATTCTTTTTAGCCACCTTCTAATGCTTCCCTGGCAGGTTGCTTGCCTCCATTTCATTTATTTCCTTTTCTGGTGATGTCTGCTTTTCATTCATATGGGGACTGTTTCTTTGTCTGCCCTTGTTCTCTCTTCTCTGGGTATCTGGTTATGTAGTTCTCTCACTCCTGCATTAATTTAAAGGCATAAAAACAACACAACCAGGTACAACTGACAAGGCACCGAACAGAAATGTATTTACAATATTAAAACCACAAATAAAGGTGACCACCAGAGAGAGACAAATTAGGGCATTGGAGAGAAAGAAGAAGAGAGAAAAGAAAATAAAATAAAAGCAAAAAAGAGAAGAAAAAAGAAAATAAAAGAAAGAGTGCCAAAATGAACTTGGGAGAAGGGAGAAAAAAGAAAAAGTGAAAAGAGAAAAAAAAATAAAAGAGAAAAGAAAGAGAGTAAGAAAGAGAAGGAGAACAAATTATATATATGTGGATAAAACTAAAATAGAGTAGCTCTAATGTCAACAAATTCCAGAAACAAGTAGCTGGAGATTAATGCAATCTATAAACAACAACTAATACCAAGGGAGGTGAGGGAAAACAGAAGTAAAAAACAAGCAAAAACAAAGAAAACAAAACAATAAAAATAAGCAAAATAATCTCACAAAAATGTATAAAAAATTGATAATCAACATTCAATCAAACAACAAAAGGACAGAGGAAAAAAATTTTTAGGTAGTAAAAACAAGAGAAGAGAGAGGTGTCTATGTACTAGGAGCAGGGGATTGGAAATTAGATATATAAGTGGGGTGAAATTTTAACAAGGGGTAAAAAGAAAGAATAGGAAAAATCTAAAGTAGGAAAAAGGTAAGAGAAACAAGACTACAACAGTGGAAAATTTAGGAAGAGTTTGAGGCATAAAAATAGGGTTGAGATAGAATTAAATTATGGTAAAGGAAACATGCAATTAGAATGTAGAACTCTAATACCAAAGAAAAATAAAGAGATAATAAAATGACACTTTTTTTCCAAAAAGGTAAAATAATAGTAGTAATAATACTGATTGAAAATAAAAATGTACATTAAGGTGGAGGATGATGGCGGCTGGCAGGACGGAGGTGAGGGAGAGGAAGTGATTGAAGGGACAAAAAGAGAGAGTGTGGGTGTGTGTGGTGGGTGTGTGATTGAGTGAGGGACAGTTGAATATCACGGAAGCAGTGGGGGCTGGCAGTCCAGGCTCTCTCAGACTGGGAGAGACTGCCCTCCAGGTTTTACTTCCCGTACTGTGGAACTCAGGCATGGAGCCCACACCATCTTGAAGGGAAACAGGCCCTTTCCTTGAGAACTCACCAACACCGCCAGATAGATGGGCATTGGAGTTGCCCTGTGACCCAACAACCATTCCAGGCAGAGTCCTGCAGGCCCATGGTCCCATCATCCCCGTGGACCCTGCATATCCATGGACCCAGGTCCTCAACCCCCCAAGTACTGAGTACAACCTCCCCATCCCCAGCGACACTGGCGCAGCAGCGGCAGCGGCATCAGCCACACAGGGGTCCCGACTTGCTATCTCACCACTCACCATGCGCACCTTGTGCAGCGGGTCTTCGCAACGGTTTCCGGACACCCTAGTCCCTGTGTTTGCAAGTCAGGGTTACCCCGGCTCAACTCCCGGCTCAACGTGTTTCCACGCACTTCCGCGATTTCGTGCAAGTCTGCAGCGGGCCTTCGTGCCAGTTGATGGTCACCCTAGTCCCTGTGTTTGAGCATCAAGGTGGCCCTGGCTGTGGTTTCAGCTGCGGTTACACACTAGGTACCCCCTTTTCCCCTGCCTGCAAAACTCTGGGGTCAATGCGTTCCTGCTCACATCTGCATTCCCACGCACATCTGAGTTCCTGTGCACATCTGCTGAGGGCCTTCACACCATCTTGCTAACACCCTAATCCCTGCGTTTGCGTTTCAGGGTTGCCCCATTTGTGGCACCCTAGACCCTGTGTTTGTGTGATCTGGTCGCCCTGTCTGTGGCATAGCCTACTATCTGGTTTGTGGAGCTCCCTAGTCACCACTGTTTTTAGTGCGCCCTCGAGGCTGCGACCCAACGTGGGTTTTCAGTAGCATGTTTCTAGTGGTCCACCACTTAAACAGTGCCTGGGAGCCACTGGGAGCCCCCTCGGGTGCGATATTTTAACTCTGGACACCACAGCCACATCTCTCCGGGGTGTAGCCCCTGAAACACATCACCCAGACAGACCGGTCCTTGGTGCCACTGTGTATCCCTGCTTGGCAAACATGATCTCAATTAAGGGTGCAAAACAGCAAAAAAAGGGACACTCCTCTCCACGGCTGCCAACTTCAAGACACCACAGTTGTGCTGCTCAAGATTGCAGATCTACATCAAGACAACCCAAATAGCTCAAGTAGGAAACTACAAATATATTAACAAACACAGGAGAACTGAGAGAATACACCAGTAGCACCACCCCCTGACTCCCCCCCAAAAAAACACAAACAAAAAAACTTGGGTAGTAAAGCAATTAGATCTACAATTAAAACATGACAAGAAAACATGGGAAGACTTAAAAGCAATTCCCCCCAAAAAAAAAGAAAAAGAAGAATCACCAGAAAGGGAGTTAGATGAAATTAAAGTGACCAGCCTTTCAGAGAAAGAATTCAGAGTAATGGTTTTAAGGATGTTTAAATGGATGAAAGACAATTACACACAACTCAACAACAATATCACACAACTCAATCAGAACTATAAGAAACTGAATGAGAATGTCACCAACATGAAACAAAACCAAGAGGAGTTGAAGAATGACATAGCTGCAATAAGTAACACAATGGAAGGCCTAAAGAGTAGACTAGAAGAGACTGAGGACCGCATCAGTGAAGTAGAACGCAAGGTAGGGAAAAACACACAAACACAGCAACAGCTGGAAAAAAGACTTAAAAAACAAGAAAAGAGCCTAAGGGAGCTTTGGGACAACACAAAATGAAACAACATACATTTAATTGGGATACCAGAAGGAGTAGAAGAAAAGGAAGAAATAGAAAACCTATTTGAAAAAATAATGACAGAAAATCTCCCTGATATTGGAAAGGAAAAAAATATGAAAGTCCAAGTAGTACACAGAGTCCCAAACAAGCTGAACCCCCCAAAAAAACCGACACCATGACACATGATAATTAAATTGGCGAATACTGACAACAAAGTAAGAATCTTAAAGGCTGCCAGAGAGAGACAGAAAGTTACTTGCAAGGGATCTCCTATTAGAATATCAACTTATTTCTCAACAGAAACACACCAGGCTAGAAGGGAATGGAATGAAATATATAAAGTGATGCAAAACAAAGGTCTAAAGGTGGAATCAGGAGCTTTACAGGCAAAAAAAGGGCTATTAGAGTTTATCACTACCAAGCCAATAATGAAAGAAATGCTAAAGGGACTGCTGTAAAAAGAAGAGAAAGGAAAAAAATAAAATAAAAACAAAAACACTAAGGAAAATATGAAAACAAACATGAACTTGTCAATAATATCATTAAAGTAAATGGGTTAAATGCACAAATCAAAAGACATAGGGTACCTGAAAGGTTAAGAAAACAGGACCCATACATTTGCTGTCTACAAAAGATACACCTCAGCGAAAAGGATTCACACAGACTGAGAGTGAAGGGATGGAAAAACATTTTTCAGGCAAATAGAAATGAGAAAAAAGCTGTGGTAGCAATACTTATTGTGGGAACCTCCTTCCACATCCCGCGTGGTTCAGGGGTCCCGGGTCAGGGTTCGGGTTCTGAAAGAGGCCGAACACAAACGAAATGAGAGACTAGAAAGCATTAATTTGGCGATATTGGGAGGCCAGGCGGGAGCCTTCCTCTAGTGGAAAGGACTGCCACTTGCTCTGGCCTTTTTCTCCCTTTTATTAAGGCTTTGGGACACACCCCTACCCTTTAGGCAGGAAATAACAAAAACAGAAATTAACATGAAAGGAACAGATAGAGGTTGCTTCAACCAACAAATGTTTCAACTAAACAGTGAGTAATTAGCTCTGACCTTTCAGAGCAGTTAAGGTTGACCAGCCTTCTGGCTTCCTGTTTACATCCATTTAGTGAGAACAATATTTGGTTTCCAACATCTCCCCTGTTTTCTTTCCCTCTAAAAAATCTTGCACCTACAGACTAGAAATAAATATTAAGAACAAAAAATAAGACAAGCAACAATGGCTATGCTAAGAGGTAAATGAA
Source organism: Lasiurus cinereus (assembly GCA_011751065.1). Taxonomy (NCBI): domain Eukaryota; kingdom Metazoa; phylum Chordata; class Mammalia; order Chiroptera; family Vespertilionidae; genus Lasiurus; species Lasiurus cinereus. The sequence continues at coordinate 55,199,111 of JAAGEH010000286.1, read as the reverse complement.
TAAGTCTATAGTATCTTTCTTTCTGGACCAACAGTCCTTTGAGTCCCAGTTTCAATGTCCAACAGTTTTTGGAATGTACGTATTAGCAATGATATTTCAGTTCTGGATGGTGGACAAATGGTGGCAATACAGGTCCGACCCTCTCTGGTTTGGTCCTGGGCAATCTGCATTGATGCCCAGCTGCTGACTGTTAGGATGGCAAGGTGTCGTCAGCATCTTCCATCTCTGGACTGCTTCTCCTCTCGTCTTCATAGCAGGAGCATTCTCTGTTGTAGGAATTCACATGGTTTTGGAGCTGTTTTTCTGAAAATATATAAACATTCTCGACCAAAATTAGTAAAGGAGTTTTTTCTATAAATTTGACTTTGGATCTTTTTTATTTTTGCCCAAATGATTTTCCTTTGACTTATTTTAATACTATGTGTTTTTCATGGGTGTCTTGCTGTTAAGTAAAAAATTTTCTAGATGTAATTTGCTTACAGGATGCTTTTTCCTTACATAATATTACTGTACTATCCCCCCTTTTTTATGTAATTATGATGCTTTTGGAAATTTTTTTATAATGCAAATATGACTGCTTTATGTTTATTGCATGTTGAGTAATTTTACCATGCAATGAACTACCAATAGAAATTTAAGTTAATACTTTAGGAACAACTGTTTTCCAGTACAATTAAATTTTCTTGAATATTCACCTATTTCAATTAACCAATTAAATTAATTTGAAAATGTAACTATTTTATTATTAAGTTTAATATTCTAACAACAATCTTAGTTTTATCCTGTAAATATTAGTGGAAAGGATTTATTTGCATTCTTGAGTAGGCCCTGAGCATTCCTGGTGTTAAGTTGGATTTAGAATATAGGGCAGCTGTCACCCAAGTCTGTCTGTTGCTGGGTCCCAATCTGAGCTGCACCAAATCTTTGTCTGTCATTTGTGTCCTGAACGGAGCTGGGCCAAGTCTCTGTCTTGTCATCTGGATCCTGTTGGGAGCTGGGCGTGGGAAGTGAAGCAGCCATGGGGCAGGAGACCTCCCTCAGAAGGGGCGAAGGTTCAAGCCTCTGCAATGTTGGGGGGTGAGGATCAACCTCTGTAGATCCCCAAGTTTTCTCCTGATGGCCCCTCTACGACTGTGCCTGTCTTAGGTCAAGAACTACCATACGGTACCAACCCACCTTACCCGTCATTGGAAAGCAGGGCGGCATAAGGCCCAGTTCCTGGCTTAGGCGGTGGTCGGTGTAACGTATAAGTTCCAGTCGCCCGTCTCTGGCTAACCAGCCATCCTCTGGGGTCAAGCAGGTTGATGTGAGGTTTATTCAGTTCCGTCCCCTTGGACGCTGATGCCCTTGTGGCCTCCACGCCCAGTACCTGCCTTGGGATCCCCTCACCTGCTGGCAGGGTCCCAGCACTGATCACATATCTTGGGGAACCCAGGTTTCTTCTCCAGGAAGGGCCCAGCTCACACCACTGGGTCAGAGACAGATTCATGGTACCAGCCAACACTAGGCTTCAACCTCAGCATGAACAGAAAGCTCAGGCGACAGCTGTGGGAGGGTCCTTCTTGGCAAAAAGAGCAAGAAAAGCCAATATAGAATGCTCACATGCCTTCTCACTGTCTTAATTTCTTTTATGTTATTTATTTATTTATTTATTAAATTGCTACCAAATATTCAGAGAATTAGATTGTAAGTTTGTTTGGGATATTTGTCAAAAAAATTATAATGACATTGTAGAATAATATTATGTAAGGATATTTTTTTGTTCTAGGCCATGGCAATTCAATTTTAAACTGGCTATCAATTTCTTTTTTGTATAGAGAAGGTCTTAGTTACTTTATTAGAATATTTAATCAAATTGCTTACAAAAATATTGGCTCTTTATTTAGCTGAAAACTTTGATTTTTATTTAAAAAGCTAATTTATTAATTAAAGTAGGTATCTCAATTTAAAAAGCAAAGCAAATTTAGTAAATGGTTATGTCTGATTCACAAGCCACAAATGTTGCCCCGCCTCTAGCTTAAGAATACAGGTGGCTTTGGGCTTTTTGTCATTTTAAATTCTAATGTTGGAATTTTAAGAAATATTTACTTAATTTTGCCCTTCTTAGAGACTATAAAAAACAGGGGAATCAGTACACCTAACGTTTCTTACCCATGAAGGGTCAGGAATATAAGTCAAAAATACTTCGCCATGTGCCCCAGGAAATATTACCGTACAGCTGGTAACTGTTGGCATTGCAAGAAGTACGTTCTTAGGTGTCTGTACCGTCCTCTTTACCATGCTTCCGGTAACACAGGACCCCAAATTCCTGTAGGAATAGCTTGCACAGCAATATCAGGAGTCAAAGTGACTGCTATAGTGCTGTTAAGATCCAGGCCTGCGCTTCCTGGAGTTGCTTGGATGAAGGAATCCACTGTGGGACTTGCAGGACAGGTTTCTCCTATTAATAATGGGGCTAGGGGGCACCCCTTTGGCCGTTTCCCAGTGGTTGACCATACCCTGTATCTTGATTTAGAGGCTGCCCATTTCTATGAAATTTTGATTTACACTGTCTGGCCAATGGTTACCTTTCTGACATCTAGGACACCGAGAAATAGGATCTCTCAGAGGCTGAGTGTTTATGCCTCTCCCTAGAGTGCTACCTTGTTTCCTTCTTAGAGGCCAAAACCTTCACAACATTTAAAATATAGTTATTAATTCTTATTTGAGAAAGCTTTCCATGAAATTTCAAGTATATTAGGTAGGTTAAATTTAAGAAGATGTCCTTTAAAAAGAGAGAACAAATTTCTTGTATTACTCTGGGCCCATGGAGCTTTACAAGAATCATCTCTGTTAAAGCCTTGAAATTTTAACATGGGAAAAAACCATCAAATATATATATATGCATATATGATTTAAAGATTATAATATTTTTTATAATTATCTTAAGATATCAATTATATTTTTAAACTGTCAGTTGGGAATCACAGAATTAATCTTTTTTTTATTAGACCAATCAACAATGTATTTTGAATTCCTAATTATTAGAGAAATTTTATTTTCTCCCAATTTAATTTGCATTTAGCTGAAAACCTTGATTAATAACACACAATCTTCTCCTTTTGGTTCCTTTATGCCATTTTTCTTAAAAAATAAAGACTAGTTCTGGTTTTTCTTTTTCTGCAGCTTTTGCGGAGAGATTCCAGCTTAAAACCCTGTCTAATATGTCCAAAAAGGTGGACAATTGCATGCATTTCTTTTTAAGCCGGGCTTCTCTCCTCATGAGTACAGAAATTCCAGAGACATCTCTAAATTTTTAAAACTTTTTCATGGCGAGAAAGGAGACTTTAGATTAATATACTGGGAGAGTGGACTTTCATACTGGATTGCCACAGTGTCTCTCTTCCTCCACATCCTGCTTACTTCAGGGGAAGGCATCAGTAACAGATCTGGCCGAATTTTTTTTCATGCTTAAAAGATAAAGACAGATCTTAAATTTTTTCTTTCTTTTTCGCTTTCCGAAGTAATAACTAGCACCTACTTTGGCCAAGATTAGCATTTCCCTGCGATTTCTCTTATAATTTTTAAGTGAAACCTTAAGTAATCTCATTGCAGGAGAGCAGAGAGCCTTGCCCTCTCCTGTGACCTTTGAATTTCTCCACACCATAGGCAGTTTCAGCAGTGGAGTTTCACTTATTACAGATTTCAGATTCCAAATGCAAACTAAGATTTTAATTTGAACAAGAAACCACATTATTTAAGCTTGCAAACCAAAAGTCTATAATAAAGTTTACTTTATATTTATAACCTAATTCTTCCCCATTAGCCTGGCTGCAAAAGACGTTCCCACCCTACTTACAGATCTCGACTCTATAGTTAATCCATGGGCTTTGCGTATGTTGAATTCCCCTCACCTTATTCTAGGTGAATCTTCCCTCACCATTTTCCTTGGTGAATTTTCCTTCCTTCGCTCTAAGGCAAATAATACCTTCTCCTCTAGACGTCCCGCGGTCAGGCGCCAGATGTGGGCACCTTTTTCCGCATTCCTGTTGGGTGCCAGATGTGGGAACCTCTTTCCACATCCCGCGTGGTTCAGGGGTCCCGGGTCAGGGTTCGGGTTCTGAAAGAGGCCGCACGCAAACGAAATGAGAGACTAGAAAGCATTAATTTGGAGATATTGGGAGGCCAGGCGGGAGCCTTCCTCTAGCGGAAAGGACTGCCACTTGCTCTGGCCTTTTTCTCCCTTTTATTAAGGCTTTGGGACACACCCCTACCCTTTAGGCAGGAAATAACAAAAACAGAAATTAACATGAAAGGAACAGATAGAGGTTGCTTCAACCAACAAATGTTTCAACTAAACAGTGAATAATTAGCTCTGACCTTTCAGATCAGTTAAGGTTGACCAGCATTCTGGCTTCCTGTTTACATCCATTTAGTGAGAACAATATTTGGTTTACAACAACTTATATTTTATAAAATAGACCTCAATGGCATAAGATTAGAAATAAACTACAATAAAAACATTCCAAAAATTCAAACACTTGAGAGTTGAATAGCATGTTATTAAACAATGATAGGGTTATAAATGAGTAAAAGAAGAAATTAAAATTTTTCTGGAGACTAATGACAATGAAAACACAACAACGCAAATGCTATGGGACACAATGAAAGCAGTGCTAAGATAGAAGTTAATAGCTCTACAGGCCTACCTCAAAAAACAAGAAAAAGTGGTAATGCACCACCTAACTTAACAACTCAAAGAATTAGAAAGAGAGCAACAAGAAAAGTACACTGAGAGCAGAAGAAAGGAATTAATAAAGATCAGAGCAGAAATGAATGACATAGAGACCAAAAAAAAGTTACAAGAAATTAACAAAACCAAGAGCTGGTTCTTTGAAAGAATGAACAAGATTAATGAACATGTAGCCAGAATCACCAAGAAGCAAAAAAAGAGGAACCAAATAAACAAAATCAGAAATGAGAGAGGGGAAATAACTACAGACCCCACAAAAATACAAAGGATTGTTAAAAAATATTATGAACAACTCTATTCTAACAAATTTCACAACCTTGAGGGAATGAACAGATTCCCAGAAAAACACAACCTTCCAAAACTCACACAGGAAGATTCTAAAAATCTCAACACACCGATAACTAAGGAGGAAATTGAAGCAGTCATCAAAAAGCATCCAGGAAAAAAAAGCCCAGGGCCAGACGGCTTCACAGGGGAATTTTACCAAACATTCATAGAAGAAGTATAACCCATACTTCTTAGACTATTCCAGAAAATTCAAGAAGAAGGAACACTTCCAAACTCCTTCTATGAAGCCAGCATCACCCTATTACCAAAAACTGATAAAGATAACACAATGAAAGAGAATTACAGACCAATATCCTTCATAAACATATATGCCAAAATCCTAAACACAATACTAGCAAATCGAATCCAGCAGTATGTCAGAAAGAACATACATATGCCACGAACAAGTAGGATTTATCCTAGGGATGCAAGGAGGGTACAACATCTGCGAATCAATAAATGTGATACATCACATAAACAAATTGAGTGATAAAAATCACATAGTCATATCAATTGATGCAGAGAAAGCATTTGACAAAATCCAACACCAATATTTGAAAAAACTCTCAGAAAAATGGGAATAGAAGAAGCATACCTCAACATCATAAAAGCCATATATGATAAACCCATAGCTAACATCATACTCAATGGGCAAAAACTAAAACCATTTCCCCTAAGAACAGGAACAAAACAGGGATGCCCACTCTCACCTCTCCTGTTCGACATAGTACTGGAAATATTAGCCATTGCAATTAGACAAGAAGAAGAAATAAAAGGCATCCAAATTGGAAAAGAAGTAAAGCTGTCCTTATTTGCAGATGACATGATATTGTACATAAAAAACCCAAAGGACTAAACTAATTGACTTAATTAATTCCAAAACTAATTGACTTAATTCCAAAACTAATTGACTTAATTAATGAATTCGGCAATGTAGCAGGATACAAAATTAATGCTAAAAGTCTGTGGCATTTCTATTCACTAATAGTGAAATTACAGAAAGAGAGACTAAAAAAGGAATCCCCTTTACCATAGCACCAAAATAATTAAGATACCTAGAAATAAACCTAGCTAAAGAGGTAAAAGACCTATATGCAGAAAACTACAGGACACTGAAAAAAGAGATAGATGAAGATGTTAACAGATGGAAGAGCATACCATGCTCATGGACTGGGAGAATCAACATCATTAAAATGTCCATACTACCCAAAGCAATCTACAGATTCAACGCACTACCCATTAAAATACCAACGACATATTTCACAGACCTAGAAAGAATTCTTCATAGATTCATCTGGAACAGCTACAGCAATTCTGAGAAAGAAGAATAAAGTAGGTGGGATCTCAATACCAGACTTCAAGCTATACTACAAAGCAACTGTTCTCAAAACAGCCTGATACTGGCACAAGAACAGACATATAGACCAATGGAATAGAATAGAGAACCCAGATATCCACCCAAACCACTATGTTCCACTAATATTTGACAAAGGAGCCATGAACATACAATAGAGTCAAGACAGCCTCTTCAATAAATGGTGTTGGGAAAATTGAACAGATACATGCAAAAAAATGAAACTAGATCACCAACTTACACCAAATACTAAAATATACTCAAAATGGATACAGGACTTAAACATTAGAAGGGAAACCATAAAAATACTAGAGGAATCCACAGGCTACACAATCTCAGATATATGCCGAAAGAAGTTCTTCACTGATACTGCTCCAAAAGCAATGGAAGCTAAAGAAAAAATAAACAAATGGGACTACATCAAAATAAAAAGCTTTTACACAGCAAAAGCAACCATCAACAAAACCACAAGAAAGATCACTGTATGGGAGAACATATTTGCAAATGTTATCACTGATAAAGGTTTAATCTCCAAAATCTACAGCTAACTTATACAACTTAATAAAAGGAAGATAAATGATCCAATAAAAAAATGGACAACGGACCTAAATAGAACCTTTACAAAAGACGACAGAAGGAAGGCAAAGAGACACATGAAAACATGTTCAAAGTCATTAATCATCCAATAGATGCAAATGAAAACGACAAAGTGATACCATCTTACACAGGTCAGAATGGCAATCATCAACAAATCAACAAATGACAAGTGTTGGCGAGGATGCGGAGAAAAAGGTACCCTTGTGCACTCTTGGTGGGAATGCACACTGGTGCAGCCACTGTGGAGAACAGTATGCAGTTTCCTCAAAAAACTAAAAATGGATCTCCCATTTGACCCTGTAATCCCACTCTTAGTAATTTATCCTAAGAAATTACAAACACCAATCAGAAAGGATTTATGCAACCCTATGTTCATAGCAGTACAACTTACAATAGCTACAATTTGGAAACAACCTAGGTGCCCTTCAGCAGAGGAGTGGATCAGAAAACCGTGGTACATCTACACAATGGAATGCTATGCTGCCATTAAAAAGAAGGAATTCTTACCATTTGCAGCAACCTGGTTGGAACTGGAGAGCCTTATGCTTCATGAAATAAGCCAGTCAATGAAGGAGAAGCATCACATGATCACACTCATTGGGTGATAATAAAGAACATTATAAACTGATGAACAAAAGGATAGATACAGAGACAGTAAAGCTTCAAACAGACTGTGAAATTACAGCAGGAAGATTAAAGTTAGGTGAGGTAGATAAGAGTTCAATCAAAGGACTTGTATGCATGCATATAAGCATAACCTATGAACATAGAAACTGGGGGTTGGGGTATGCCTGGGAGGGATGGGGAACAATGGGGAGATATGTATAAAAATTTAAAAAAAATACAATAAAATAAAAATAAAAATTAATCACATAGTCATATCAATTGATGCAGAAAAAGCATTTGACAAAATATAACACCCTTTCTTAATAAAAACTCTCAGCCAGGTAGGAATAGAAGGATCATACCTCAACATAATAAAAACCATATATGACAAACCAACAACCAACATCATAGTCAATGGGCAAAAACTAAAACCATTTCCCCTTAGAACAGGAACAAGACAGGGATGCCCACTCTCACCACTTCTATTTAACATAGTGCTGGAAGTATTAGCCATTTCTATCAGACATGAAAAAGAAATAAAAGGCATGCTAATAGGTAAAGAAGAAGTCAAACTGTCCTTATTTGCAGATGATATGATACTGTACATAGAAAACCCTAAACACTCCATTAAAAATTATTAGACTTAATAAATGAATTCACCAATGTAGCAGGATACAAAATGAACACTAAGAAATTTTTGGTATTTCTATATACCAACAATGAACTTACAGAAAGAGAAACTTAAATAGCAATCCCATTTACCATCACACCAAAACAATTAAAATCCCTAGGAATAAACTTAACTAAGGAGGTAAAAGACCTATACACAGAAACTACACAAATCTAAAGAAAGAGATAGAGGAAGACTTAAACAGATGGAAGAACATACCATGCTCATGGATTGGGAAAATCAATTTAATCAAAATGTCCATTGTACCCAAACTAATTTATATATTCAATGCAATCCCCATGAAAGTACCAAAGGCATACTTCACAGACCTAGAACGAACTTTCCAAAAATTCATTTGGAATAAAAAAAGACCGCAAAAAGCTGCAGCAATTCTTAGAAAGAAGAACAAAATAGGTGGGATCTCAATGCCAGATTTCAAGTTGTATTACAAAGCCACTGTTCTCAAAACTGCCTGGTACTGGCATAAGAATAGACACATAAATCAATGGAATAGGATAGAGAACCCAGAAATCGACTCAAACCACTATGCTCAATTAATATTTGACAAAGGAGGAATGAACATACAATGGAGTCAAGAGAGTCTCTTCAACAAATGGTGTTGGAAAAAATGGACAGAAACATTCAAAAAAATAAAACTAGACCACCAACTTACACCATACACAAAAATAAACTCAAAATCGATAAAGGACTTAAACATAAGCGGGACACCAAAAAAATACTAGAAGAATCCACAGGCAGCAAAATCTCTGACATATGCGGAAGGAACTTCTACACCAAAACAGCTCCTCGGACAACAGAAACTAAAGAAAAAATAAACAAATGGGACTACTTCAAAATAAGCTTTTGCACAGGAAAGGAAACCATCAACAAAACAACAAGAAAGCCCACTGCATAGGGAGAACATATTTGCCAATGATCTCAATGATAAGGGTTTAATCTCTAACATTTACAGGGAACTAATACAATTTCACAAAAACAAGATAAACAACCCAATCAAAAAAGTGGGCAACAGATGTAAATGGGCACTTCTCGAAAGAAGACAGAAGGAAGGCCAAGAGACATATGAAAACCTGCTCAAAGTCACTAATCATCAAAGAGATGCAAATCAAAACAACAATGAGGTACCATCTCACACCTGTCAGAATGGCTATCATCAACAAATCAACTAAAGACAAGTGTTGGTGAGGAGGTGGAGAAAAAGGAACCCTCATGCACTGCTGGTGGGAATGCAGACTGGTACAGCCACTGTGGAGAATATTATGGAGTCTCCTCAAAAAACTCAAAATGGAACTTCCATTTGACCCAGTGATCCCACTACTAGGAATATATCCCAAGAAACTAGAAACTCCAATCAGAAAGCATACATGCACCCTAATGTTCATAGCAGCACAATTCACCATAGCTAAGATGTGGAAACAGCCTAAGTGCCCATCAACAGATGATTGGATTAAAACACTGTGGTACATCTCACAATGGAATTTTATGCTGCGGTAAAAAAGAAGGAGCTCATACCATTTGCAACAACATGAATGGAGATGGAGAGCATTATGCTTAGTGAAATAAGCCAGGCAGAGAAAGAAAAATATCACATGATCTCACTCATCTGTGGAATATAATGAATGACATAGACTGATAATCAAGATCAGATCTAGAGAATGAGAAATATCGATCAAACCATCAAACCATCAAACCTAGGGGAAGGCGGGGGTTGGTAGGAATAAGGGGGAGAGATCAACAGAAAGACCTTCATACATGCGTATGAGCATAAGCATTGGGCACAGACAATGAGGAAGGTGTGGCAGGAGAGGAAATTCATACAGTGGTCTCCATAACCTTAAGAGAAATTACTTCATGAGACAAAGATTTTAAATGAAACTCTGTAACATGAAAATCATTTTGGAAGGAAATAAAGAGAAGTTTCCTTTAAATGTCATAAGGAGCGGAAATGAAAGTCAATACATTTGGCCTCTTGAGCTAAGGTAAGTAATCTGTGTTTTTGCCTCCCTGAAATAGATTATATAAAGTTAAAAAAAGAAATTGTCAGCCCGTTTGAAATTGAATTGACATGGCCCAGAGCAAAGAATATCCTTACGTGATATTATCCTACAATATCATTTAATTTTTGATATTTCACAACAACATATTGTACAACCACACCAAACGAAAGTACAAACTAATTCTTTGAATGTTTAGCAGCAATTTAAAAAGAGGACATGAAAGGATTTAATTCCTTTCAGAAGGAATTGAGGCACTGGGAACTTGAGCAATCTGTACTGGCCCTCTTTCCTCTTTTGCCAAGAGGGACCCTCTTCTCAGAATTCAATGGCCCTCAGCTGTAGCCTGAGCTCTCTATTCATCCTGAGGTTGAAACCTTAAGGTGGCTGATGTAATGAATCTGTCTCTTGCCAAATGGTGTGAGCTGTGCCATCCCTGGAGAAGGAACCTGAATTCCCCCAGATAAGTGAACAGTGTCGGGGCCCCGCCAGCAGGAGAGGGGATCCCCAAGACAGGTGCTGGGCGTGGAGGACATGGTGGGTATAGGCTACTATGGAGACAGAACTGAACCTCACAACAACCTGTTTGGCCCTGGAGGATGAATGGTTAGCCAGAGACAGAGATGGGTAAGATTCCTCAGGGAAGGAACAACCTAAGACAAGCATAGTCGCAGAGTGGCCATCAGGAGAGAACTTGGGGATCAACAGAGGTGGGGCACAGACCCTACCCCCCATCAACCTTGCAGGGGTCTGAACCTTCAGCCCTTCTGAGGGCAGACTCCTTCCCCCATGGCTACCTTGCTTCCCATGCTCAGCACAAACCGGGACCCAGGTAACAGACAGAGACTGGGCCCAGCTCAGATCAAGACCCAGGCAACAGGCAGAAACATGCCAACAGCAGCTGCCCTATATCTAAATTCAGCCTAGCACCAGGAATGCTCAGTGCCAACTCAATGCAAATAAACCTCTCCACTAATATATACAGGGTAATATAAGATTGTTGGTAGAGTATGAAATTTGACATAAAAGAGTTATCAAGCTTACAGATTAATTTAAATTGGCGAACTGAAATAAGTGAACACCCAAGAAAATTTAAGTGTACTGGACTAAAATCTGTTTCTAAAGTATTAATTAAAATTTCTATTGATTCCTCATCTCATGGTATAATTGTTTAATATGTAATGAACAGAAAGCAGGCATATTTGTGTGCAAAAAGTTAAAATTTAAAGTTATCAAGATTGCATTGAAAAATTTTTACCAAATTCTCCGTCAATCAAAATAAAAAAGCAGGGGGGGGAGGGGAGGAGTAGGATAATAGCATGTAAGGAAAAAAAATACCTGGTAAGTAAAATACATTTAGAAAATTTTCACTTTAGAAAATTAATTTTAATTTGTAATGCTAACAGCAAGACACCCATGAAAAACACACATGGTGTCAAAATAAGCCAAAGGAAAAGCGGATAAGCAAAATTAAAAGGACCCCGAGTCAATTTTATAGGAAAGATTCCTTTATTAATTCTTGGTAGAGAATATGTTTATATCCTTTCAGAAATTAATTCCAAGACCAATTGGACTCCTGCAACAGAGAGGAACTGACAGGTTGGTACCAAACACAAAGCAAGAGGAGAAACAGTCCAGAGATGGAAGACGCTGACGACGCCTTGCCATGTGAGCAGTTAGCAGCTGAGCGTCGCTACAGGATGCCCAGGACCAAACCAGCATTGCCACCATCTGTCCAGTATCCAGATACCATTGATGTCATGTACACATAAGAAACTGTCTGACACTGAAACTGGGACTCAAAGCTATTGTACATTGAAATTGAGACTCAATCATTTTGTTTTGCTCTGGTGGGTTTATTTCTAACCTACAGGGGTAAGATGTTTTTAAAGACAAGAAACAGGGGGTAGAGGAGAGGAGGCAGATGTAGAGGAAAAGAAGAAATGATTGGACTGTAGTGCTACAGTGGGAAAGCAGAGAAAGTTGGGGAGGAGGGGCCTATAGGATATCAAAGAGAGTTCTTATATGCATGTGTGTGTAGGCATAGCCAGTGGAAGGGCAATGGGGGAAGGCAGGGCAGTGGGAATCAGTGAGGGGCATGTACTGGGGGATGGGGAAGGCAATAGGGGGAAAAAGAATAATAAATAAATTAATTAGTTAATTAATTAAAATAAAAAAATATATATATTGGGACTATTAGCAAACATATCCTATGGAACATGAAAATAAAAATGTAATAATTAGAAATGTGAAATTAGGTGAGGAAAAAAGAACAAAAATTAATGTTTTAAGTAAAAGATAAAAAATAAAAAATTAAAATTAAATTAAAAAATCAAGAAATAGAATTTACAGTAGTGAAGGTCATTCACTTCTTCCATTGATGTGTTTGCCTCACCTCTTTCCAAGTTGGGAAAATATTGCAGTTCCCTGCATTCCACTAGTTAGCTCTTAAGCCAGTGTTATGTCTTAATCTCTTTATTCTTTTGGGATTACAGAAGAGTCAATTTGTGAGTCAATGCTTGGGTTGCAATTTTTTCAAAATTGACCTCCAAGACTATAGGTCCTCTGTAGCCTATGCTTAGATCCTGCTTTCCCTTTGGCACTCAATACTGGTTTGTGGGAGTGGGCTTCCCCAGAGCTGGTTCTCCAACAGTTACTCCCCGCTCTTATCCCCAGGCTCTAGAAAAACAACTTTCTTGTGCAGTCTCCCAGGGTGTCCCCAAATGGATGATCCTTTATATTGGGCTTAGCAATCAGAATCAAGGAACTGAAGAGGAAATAGCACAAGTTTGTGCAGTCCCCTTCCCCTACTCCTGTCCAAGCAGCTGGCACAATTTAATAACTCCCAGGCTGCCCTTCTGCATCAGATCAAAATGGGTTGCTTTTTAGAGATCCCTTCCAATAATGGCTCAGATGTTCCCCTTCCACATTCAGGGATCATGCCCTGCCCACCATCCCTAGATTTCTTTAGGTGCAGAGTTCTCCCAGTCCAGTTCCCAGTGAGCGCACCTTTCTGTTCTGTGGAACCAGAGACCTTATCCCAGGAGAAATCTAACCTTTTCATGTGGTATGTGGAGGTCCTCTGAATCTGAGTGTTTGTGCCAGTTGGGAAGCAGTGTTCTGGGGCTCAAAACTGTTCAGTGGGTACTGCAGCTGTAGATTTTCAGGCTTCCATAAACATCCACTTTTTCCTTCAAGATGGTGTAGTCTCCATGTCCGAGCTGGCAGCTCAGGCAGCGAACCAGGCAGCAGTGGGGGCTGTCTGGTTAGGGAAGCCCTGTCCAGCAGTCCTCCACCTTCTCCCAGAGTATAGTATCTCTTAAATTGCCAAAAAACACTCCCTGTGTGACCCTTAGCTGTTCTCTCTGTCTGCTTATGGAGAAGTCTCAGGACATAATCGTCTATTCTGCTTCAATTTTTCTCTCTTCCCTATCAGATATCTTAATAGTGATTATGTTCTCCCAGTGGGTCCATTTTACATTTTGTTGATGGTTTCTTTTACTTCTTTTGAGTTTGATGTAGTCCAATTTGTTTATCTTATGATTTGTTTCCCTTCCCCAGAGGATATATCAGAAAAAATTGCTAAGAAGAATATACGAGATTTTACTGCCTATGTTTTTTTTAATTAATTTTTTATACATATCTCCCCATTGCCCCGCTCCCTCCCAGGCATACCCCAAACCCAAGTTTCTATGTTCATTGGTTATGCTTATATGCACGCATACAAGTCCTTTGATTGATCTCTTATCTACCTCACCTAACTTTAGTCTTCCTGCTGTAAATTCACAGTCTGTTTGAAGCTTTACTGCCTCTGTATCTATCCTTTTGTTCATCAGTTTATAAGGTTCTTTATTATCCACCAATGAGTGAGATCATGTGATGCTTCTCCTTCATTGACTGGCATATTTCACTAAGCATAAGGTTCTCCAGTTCCAACCAGGTTGCTGCAAATGGTAAGAAATCCTTATTTTTAATGGCAGCATAGAATTCCATTGTGTAGATGCACCACAGTTTTCTGATCCACTCCTCTGCTGACGGGCACCTAGGTGGTTTCCAAATTGTAGCTATTGTAAATTGTGCGGCCATGAACATAGGGGTGCATAAATCTTTTCTGATTGGATTTCTAGTTGCTTAGGATTTATTTCTAAGAGTGGAATTACAGGGCCAAATGGGAGGTCCACTTTTAGTTTTTAGAGGAAACTCCATACTGTTCTCCACAGTGGCTGCACCAGTCTGTATTCCCACCAACAATGCACAAGGGTTCCTTTTTCTCCACATCCTCGCCAACACTTGTCATTTGTTGATTTGTTGATGACTGCCATTCTGACCGGTGTAAGATGGTATCCCATTGTCGTTTTGATTTGCATCTCTCCGATGATTAGTGACTTTGAACATGTTTTTATGTGTCTCTTGGCCTTCCTTTGTTTGTCTTTTGAGAAGGTTCTATTTAGGTCCGTTGACCATTTTTTTATTGGATTATTTATCTTCCTTTTATTAAGTTGTATAAGTTGGCTGTAGATTTTGGAGATTAAATCTTTATCAGTGATATCATTGGCAAATATGTTCTCCCATACAGTGATCTTTCTTGTTGTGTTGTTGATGGTTTCGTTTGCTGTGCAAAAACTTTTTATTTTGATGTAGTCTCATTTGTTTATTTATTTATTTTTTTAGCTTCCATTGCCTTTGGAGCAGTATCAGTGAATAAGTTCTTTTGGCATATATCTGAGATTGTGTAGCCTGTGGATTCCTCTAGTATTTTTATGGTTTCCCTTCTAATGTTTAAGTCCTGTATCCATTTTGAGTTTATTTTTGTATTTGGTGTAAGTTGTGGGTCCAGTTTCATTTATTGCATGTATCTGTCCAATTTTCCCAACACCATTTATTGAAGAGGCTATCTTGGCTCCATTGTATATTCATGCCTTCTTTGTCAAATATTAGTTGACCATAGTGGTTTGGGTGGACATCTGGGTTCTCTGTTCTATTCCATTGGTCTATATGTCTGTTCTTGTGCCAGTACCAGGCTGTTTTGAGAACAGTTGCTTATTAGTATAGTTTGAAATCTGGTATTGAGATCCCACCTACTTTAATCTTCTTTCTCAGAATTGTTGTAGCTATTCATGGTCTTTTTTTGTTCCAGATGAATCTATGAAGAATTCTTTCTAGGTCTGTGAAATATGTCGTTGGTATTTTAATGGGTAGTGCATTGAATCTGTAGATTGCTTTGGATAGTATGGACATTTTAATGATGTTGATTTTCCCAGTCCATGAACATGGTATGCTCTTCCATCTGTTAACATCTTCCTCTATCTCTTTTTTCAGTGTCCTGTAGTTTTCTGCATACAGGTCTTTTACCTCTTTAGTTAGGTTTATTCCTAGGTATCTTAATTTTTTTGGTGCTATGGTAAAGGGGATTGATTTTTTAGTCTCTCTGTAATTTCACTATTAGTGAATAGAAATGCCACAGACTTTTAGCATTAATTTTGTATCCTGCTACATTGCCAAATTCATTAATTAAGTTGATTAGTTTTGGAATGGAGTCGTTTGGTTTTTTTATGTACAATATCGTGTCATCTGCAAATAAGGACAGCTTTATTTCTTCTTTTCCAATTTGGATGCCTTTTATTTCTTCTTCTTATCGAATTGCAATGGCTAATACTTAAAGTACTATGTGTAACAGGAGAGGGGAGAGTAGGCATCCCTGTCCTGTTCCTGTTCTTAGGGGAAATGGTTTTAGTTTCTGCCCATTGAGTATGATGTTAGCTGTGGGTTTATCATATATGGCCTGTATGATGTTGTGGTATGCTCCTTCTATTCCCACTTTGCTGAGAGTTTTTATCAAGAAAGGGTGTTGTATTTTGTCAAATGCTTTTTCTGAATCAATCAATATGACTATGTGATTTTTATCTCTCAATTTGTTTGTGTGATGAATGACATTTATTGATTTGCGGATATTGTACCATCCCTGCATTCCTGGGATGAATCCTGCTTGGTCATGGTATATGATCTTTGTGATGTACTGCTGGGTCCAATTTGCTACAATTAATTGAGGATTTTGGCATCTCTGTTCATGAGAGATATTGACCTTTAATTCTCTTTCATTGTGTTGTCTTTATCTGGTTTTGGTATTAGGGTGATGCTGGCTTCACAGAAGGTGTTTGGAAGTGTTCCTTCTTCTTGCATGTTTTTGAATATTCTGAGGAGGATAGGTTTTAATTCTTCCTTGAATGTTTGGTAAAACTCTCCTGTGTAGCCATCTGGTCCCGGGCTTTTATTTGCTGGAAGCTTATTGATGACCGCTTCAATTTCTTCCATAGTAATTGGACTATTGAGATGTTTGGCTTCCTCCTCATTGAGTTTTGGGAGGTTATATTTTTCTAGTAAAATGTCCATTTCTAGCAGGTTGTCCAATTTGTTGGAATAGATTTGTTCATAGTATTTTTTAACAATCCTTTGTATTTCCACAGGGTCTGTTGTTATTTATCCTCTTTCATTTCTGATTTTGTTTATATGGGTCTTCTCTCTTTGCTTCTTTGAGAGCCTGGCTAGAGGTCCATCAATCTTTTTTATCCTTTCAAAGAACCAGCTCTTGGATTTGTTGATCTTTTGAATTGTTTCTTTGGTCTCCAAGTTGTTTATCTCCACTCTGATCTTCACTATTTCCTTCCTTCTGAGTACACTGGGCTATTTTTGTTGCTCTCATTCTAGCTCTTTGAGTTCTAGATTAAGTAATTTATTACCATTGTTTCCTGTTTTTGGTAGTAGGCTTGTAGGGCTATGAACTTCCCTCTCAAGACTGCTTTCACTGTGTCCCATAAATTTTGTATTGTTGTGTTGTCATTGTCATT
>JAAGEH010000286.1:55151093-55181955 GCA_011751065.1 Lasiurus cinereus | reverse complement strand
TTCACTGTGTCCCATAAATTTTGTATTGTTGTGTTGTCATTGTCATTAGTTGCCATGGTGTTTTTATTTCTTCCTTGATCTCTCTGGTTACCCAGTCGTTGTTTAATAGCATGCATTTCTTGCATTGCTGGTTTGGTGGTAATATATTCCCTTAGTCCTTTTTTGTCTGTGAAGCTTTTGATTTCACCTTTAATTTTGATTGATAGTCTTGCAGGGTACAGTATTGTTGGATTCAGACCCTTCCTTTGCATGACTTTGTATATTTCATTCCATTCCCTTCTGGCCTGATGAGTTTCTGTTGAGAAGTCAGTAGCTAGTCTTATGGGGGTTCCTTTGTAGGTAACTTTCTCTCTCTCTGGCTGCTTTTAAGATTCTTACTTTGTCATCGGTGTTTGCCAATTTAATTATAATGTGCCTTGGTGTCGGTTTCTTGGGGTTAATTTTGCTTGTGTCTCTGTGAGCTTCTTGGATTTGTGTGGTTTTTTTCTGTCCTATATTGGTGAAATTTTCTGTCATTATTTCTTCAAACAGGTTCTCTAATCCTTGTTCAGTTTCCACTCTTTCTGGAACCCTAATTATGCTGATGTTGTTTTGTTTTATGTTATCCCAAAGTTCCCTTAGGCTCTCCTATTTCTTTTTAACTTTTTTTTTCTAGAAGCTGCTGTACTTGGGTATTTTTTTCTACCATGTCTTCTAGCTCACTGATGCAGTCTTCTGCTTATTCTAGTCTACTTTTGATGCTTTCTATTGAGTTCTTTAGAGCAGTGACATTATTTTTCATTTTTTCTTGGTTATTCTGCATCTCCTCTAGTTTCTTCTGCATTTCTTCTTGCAGCTTCTTCATCTCATCTTGGGTCTTCTTCTTTTCTTCTTGGCTCTTACTCACATTGTTGATTTTGTCTTCCAATTTGTTATTTGGGTTGATTTTAAAGAGCTATATTTTACTTGTAATTCCATTTTGCTCCTGGGAGGAGGTGAATGCAATATCACCTATAATGCCACCATCTTGGATTCCTCCTCTATGTTGCTTAAAATATTTTAACAACTTTCTTACAGCTGGGACTTTTTTACATTACCATATTAGAGCAGTATTTTGAGTTATTTCTAAAGATTAAACATGTAGTATTGTGGTCAAAATTATAATGATTTACATATTATTTGGATTTGGATATTTCATGTATTCATCTACATATTTATAAATGTATGAATGAATGACTATATGAAAACCTGCTTCATAAGCAGTGTGTTACTTGGGAACAGTAACATCACAGTGAAGAAGAGCAGGGATTCTGTATAAGTAAAAAAATATCAATTTCTCAATTTATGTATGACTTTGGGCAATGACCTAACCTCTACTACTATTTTAATTTTTTCTAGAAACATGAGGATAATAATAATACCTTTAATATTTTTGTTTATGGCTTTTTTCACTTAGATTCTGATGCTGAGATGCTTCCATGTTGTTCCATATATAAGTTGTTTGTTTCTTTTTATTGCTTAGAAAGACTCCATTGTATGGATATTCACAGTCTGAACATTCACCAATTGATGGATATTTGATATGGTTCCAATTTTTAGATATCTATACTAATATAAACAAATATGTAAATTGACCTTACCTCCATGACGCTCACAGCCAATCAAGAGTGAGCATGCAAATTAACCTGACAAAGATGGCGAGCCTGTGAACAGTACACATGAATGTAGGTGCTGAGCACCTGGGAGTGGGGCAGGATATCCAAAGCGTTGCCATAGTGATACAGCAGGGGTTCCTGGCCCCCAGCCACTTGGGTCCTATGGATGCAGGCACTGAGTGACCAGGGACGGGGAGGGCATCCCTGGGATCCTTCCCACTTTGAGCCTGTGGCTAGTGCATGCATGTGCCAACACCAAGCAGCCAGGATCCCAAGGATGCCATTGGAGTGTCCAATCCTATAAGCCTGGCCTGGGTGCAGCTGGAGTTCGCAGTCCTTTATGTTTATGCAGCCCCTGGACCAGAAGCAGAAACCAAGAGTGCAGAGAGGATCAGGAATACTAGAAATCATAGTTCTGATGGCAGACACATTGTGGGATCGCCTAAACACTAGAGTGAAGTGAGCCTGGAGCAAGTTACATTGAGGGTGGGGGATGGAGGGAAAGCAAAGGTGAGAGACATAAGTAAAGTCACAGTGTCAAGAAAAAAATTAAAGGGGAAGATATCCTGCAAATTCTAGAAAATCTCCACCAATGGAACAAAGAAACAAAAAAGACCTCTATTATTCTGTAAGTAACAAACCAAACTGGGTTTAAGGTCTCAGACAATTCACTCATATGATTGTAAAGACAGACAGAAGCTCCCAGATTGCAGAGGGCTCCCCTGAGGGCTTCAAGATTGGAGAGGGTGCAGGTTGGGCTGAAGAACCCATGTCCTATGCACAAATCTTTGTGCACCAGGCCCCTAGTTATTAATAAAGCTGATATAAAGTTTACCTATAAGTCTTTCTGTGGATAAATACATTTTTGCATTGGAAAATAAATTATCCCAGTTAAAAGTAAGATCAATGGTTGTTTTTAATTCTAGGTTTAACTTTTTAAGAAACTGATACAATGTTTTCCAAAGAGGCTATATGATTTTTCATTTCCACAATCAGGGTATTAGAGCTTCAGTTGCTTTTCATCCTCACAAGTACTTGAATTGTCATGTCCCATGTTTGTACGTTTGTTTTTGAAAAATGTAATAATTCTTGTAGTTGTGTAGCAGTATCTAATTGTAGATTTTTTTTAAATATGTTTTATTGATTTCAAAGAGAAAGAGAGAGGGAAAGAGAGATAGAAATATTAATGATGAGAAAGAATCATTGTTTGGCTGCCTCCTGCATGCCCCTCACTGCAACCTGACTGGGAATCAGAGCATGAACTCCTAGTTCATAGGTTGACACTCAACCACTGAGCCACCACAACCAGGGTTTAATTTAGTTAGCTTTGCCTAATAACAATATTGTTGAGCATCATTTCTATAAACATTTTATCTCCTTATGTATGTTATTTGGTAAAGTGTCTTTTGTCCCTCCCCCTTTTTTTTAAGGGAGAGAAACAAGTTGTTTGTTATTTTACTATTAAATTCTAAAGTTTCTTTACATCTTTTAAGTACAAAATCATTATCAATATTTGCAACTATCTTATTCTAGTATAATACTTATTTTTTCTTTTAAAGAATATCTTTATGTTTTTTATTAATGTGTTACATGTATACATATCTTCCCAATGCCCCCCCCCTCCCAGGCATATCCTAACTCTCCAGAGTCTTGTGTTCATTACTTATGCTCAAATGCATGCATACTAATTCTTTGGTTGATCTCTTATCTACCCTACTTCTCCTTAACCTTCCTGCTGTAATTTGACAGTCTGTTTGATGCTTTACTGACTTTGTATCTATCCTTTTGTTCATCAGTTTATAATGTTCTTTATTATCCACAAATGAGTGAGATCATGTGGTGTTTCTCCTTCACTGACTAGCTTATTTCACTTAGCATAAGGTTCTCCAGTTCCATCAAGGTTGCTGCAAATGGTAAGAATTCCTTCATTTTATAGCAGCATAGAATTCCATTGTGTAGATGTACCATAGTTTTCTGATCCACTCATCTGCTGATGGGCATGTAGGCTGTTTCCAAATTGTAGCTATTGCAAATTGTGCTGCTATGAACATAGGGGTGAATAAATCCTTTCTGATTGGTGTTTCTAATTTCTTAGAATATATTCCTAAGGGTGGGATTGCTGGATCAAAAGGATATTTTTAAAAACATAAGTTTTAAATTTAAACTTAATTTTATGAAGTTCAGTTTACATTTTTAAACGCTTCTTGCTTTTAGTACATTGTCTAAGAAATGTTTCCTTGATCTAATGACTTAGTGATTTTTCTCCTATACTTTTATTTAAAGTTTTTGAAAATAGTTTTAGGTTTTACCTTTATGTCTACTATTCAGTCAAACACCACAAACACACAAAGTTATGTTCTGTTATCCTCAATTGGTGACTTACTGGGTAGTGTTCATATTATTATTTTACTAGCGAATAATTAACAAGGAGAGGAATAGTTGTTCTAGGACACAATATTTTAAATATGAAAACAGTAAATAAATCTGTAAAATAGTACCTCTCTTCTCAAAGGCAATCTTAGAGACCCAGATAATGAAAACAATATGGCCATTTGTATTTTAGCTTGTGGTACAATTAATACTAACTCGATCTTACTCATTAGCTATATAGGGGCTTGATTCTTTGGGACTGATTTGTGTGATTCTGATAGGGAGTCTCTAATTGAATTATCTTACAGTGTTAGCCCATTGAAGAATTAATTTCTGTTCTCCATTTTCTTGTAGGAATCAAGGAGTACTATAAGACAAGGATACAAAATACAAAGAGTTGAAATTTTGTGGGCAGATGATGTGTAGACCAACTATCTACAACTTACCACAGGATTTTCTTTTTCAGATATATAGTATTTAATACTGTATTATAAAAATTCCTATGTTCTTAAGAACAATAACAATAACAACAACAGCAGCAGCAAGCTCGGCCTTGGTAATATTTTTAAATTAAAGTATTATATATGTGTTCCTATTCTGCCATTTTCCCCTCCCCTCATTCATGCTCTCACTCTCTTGATGTCTGTGTCCATTAGTTATGCTTATATACGTGCATACAAGTCCTTTGGTTGATCTCTCTCTTTATCTCCAGAGGTTTGAGCATCTGATTGATGCTTCTCTGTCTCTGGATCTGTTTTCATTTATCAGTTTATGTTGTTCAGTATAATCCACAAATTAGTGAGATCATATGATATTTATCTTTCTCTAGACTGACTTATTTCACTTAGCAGAATGCTCTCCAGCAGTTTGGCAAAAAAAAAAAAAAATCAAGTGAATACATTTTTAATTTGTTGGGTGGGCGCTCTGTTACCTTTCAAACAAAATGAGTTTTAGAGATTAATTTTAGATTTTTAACTTTTAATTTCCTTGAATATTAAACAAATAAAATGGATGTTTAATTCTAGCAGGGTAGACCTAAGTTAAAGAGAAGAAAGCCTGGGAGAAAGAGGATATATCTATAGTTGATCAATTACTTTATATTGACACTGCACTAAATGTTGTTTATATGTTAGCTTATATAGGTCAGTAAGGGTTGACTTTAAAATAATACTATAAGTGCTGATTAGTTTATATTATTATTTAGAAATTATTTAAGCATTGCATTGTATATAAAACATACACGAGAAGATAAAACAGAGGTAAAAATAATCATAAATATACATCTTTTATCTGGTTATTGAAGAAATTTAATTATCCTGGATCATCTTTGAAAGAGAATGAGTGTATGATGAGATTTTTCTGGGATCACTTCTAATTCCATTGTTCAATGTAAGTCTTATTCCACTACCAATAGAGGAATAAATAACCACATTAAAGTGCTATCAGATGAGTAATTTTCAAGTACACTCTTCTAAAAAGAATGCTTTGCAACACTTTTTCCTGAGAAATGATTTCAGTTAGGACTTTGGTCCTCCACCCATAAAACATTTGTGGACTTATTTCTTCAAGTCTAAAATAATGCTGGATAGGACTATAAAATTTATCAAAGTGTAATTTTTATTTTCAAAGAGTCACAGTCTAAGGAAGAAGAGAGGCAGACACTATTTATAATACAATTTGATAAATCTTAAATTAGAACCTTGTAAAGAAAAGAAAAATGATCTAACTCCTAAGGGGTCAGGAAAGATCTTCCTTCAAAGAGTAGAGTAAGCTGAATTGAGGAATTTGCCATGGAAATTACCAGTGGAATGTGTGAATGCACAGCCAAGGCAGAGAAAACAACATATAAAATTTAAGAAAATCTCAGAAACTCTAGGTCAGCCAGCTCGACTAAGGATACAGGTTGGGTCTAAAGGATGAGTAGAAAATAAGGCTGGGAGAAATATCAGAGACAAGTAATAAGGGGCTTGGCTATTATTATTCCTTAGATCAGAGATTCTGAAACTTCAGTGTACATCTGATTCATTTTGGAGATCTCATTAAAATGCAGATTCCATTCAGTGGTTCTGAGGTGGGACCACAAATCAGCCTTTCTAATAGGCTCCTAGTCATCCTGCTGGCCCCCAAACTTCAATTTGAGTAGCAAGAAGTGGATACATGATAAAATTCTGAAGCAAGGTAAAAGCTCAATTATTTTTATTTTGGAAACAAAGCTCTGAACATAGTGTGAGATGCAAATATATCATTGAGATGCTTTATTCCAATGGAAGCTTAAAAATATATGTTCGACCCACCAACATGGCTCAGTGGTTGAGCATCAACATATGAACCAGGAAGTATTATTAGAATCCTGTTCAGTGAACATGCCCAGGTTGGAAGCTAGATACCCAGTGTAGGGCATGCAGGAGGTAGCCAATCAATGATTCCCTCATAATTGATGTTTCTACCTCTCTAAAATCAATAAAAATATGCATATTAAAAATGTATGTATGGAGAGAATCCAAGATGGCAGCATAGGTAAATACCTACACTGCTGCCTCGCACAACAATTTCAAAACTACAACTTAAAGACAGAATGGACATCATCCAAAACCACAGGAAAGCTGGCTGAGTGGAAATTCTACAACTAGAAGGAAAGAGAGGGGCTCACAGAGACCCAGAGGAACTGCAAAAAGCTGAGGTACGGAGATGCGCACATGGAGAAAGCGAGTACTGGAGAACCTGGCTGGCTTTCTGTGGCGGGAGGGAGATGGAGACTCTCAACAGCATTGAACCCCTTCTCCTAGGACACTAAAACCAAAATCTAGCCAAAATTTATATGGGGGAGTTTGGACTGTGAAAAGGGAGAAGTGCACAGAAATTTAGGGGAGTTGCAAAAGATCAGAAGTCTGGTGGACCGACTGTTGATTGTGCTGCTGGCTTTCACAAGTGGGAGGGAAACAGACCCTCCCAATTGTGCCATTTCTAACTCCACTAAACCCCGGTTTAAGGCGAAACCGTGGGGATCCAGACTCATATGGTCCCAGAGCTCAGGGGGCTGGAGGGGCAGCAGTCTAGAGGCACTGCGAGAGAGCTCTCCAGTGATTACCCAGTCACGTGAGACTCAGGGGCCATGGAGGGCAGGGCCGACTGGAAGGCAAGGCTGTCCCTTAAGGCCTAACACTCCACCCATTTCAACCTCAACAGAGAGGTTTTTGTGGTTTTGCAAGTCTGGTATCATAAGGCTGAATCCAACACATAAGTTATCCCGGCATAGTGAAAATGTCGAGACAAGAGAAGGGATCACAAACAAAAGAAATGGAGGAAAACTAACGACTGGATATAGAGTTCAAAACCACACTTATAAGGTTTTTCAAGAATATCCTAGAAAAGTTGGATAAAGTTAGCGAATCCCAAGAGGAAATGAAAAAGATCTAACCAGAGATGGAAAAGGACCAACTAGAATTTAAGCATACACTGACTGAAATAAAAAAATATTATTCAGAGACCTAACAGCAGACTAGAGGAAGGCAAGAACCAAGTCAAAAATTTGAAATATAAAGAAGCAGAAAACACTCAACTGGAAAAGCAAGAAGAGAAAAGAATCCAAAAATGTGAAGATAATGTAAGGAGCCTCTGGGACAGCTTCAAGTGTAACAACGTCAGAATTGTTTGGGTGCCAGAGGAAGAGAGAGAGCAAGATACTGAAAACCTATTTAAAGAAATAATGACTGAAAACTTCCCACATCTGGTAAAAGAAAGAGACTTACAAGTCCAGGAAGCACACAGAACCCCATATAAAAGGAATCCAAAGAGGACTACACCAAGACACATCATCATTAAAATACCAAGAGGAAATGACAAAGAGAGAATATTAAAAGCAGCAAGAGATAAACAGTTCATTACCTACAAGGGAGCACCCATACGACTGTCAGCTGATTTCTCAACAGAAATGATGCAGGCCAGATGGAAGTGGGCAAAAAATATTCAACGTGATGAATAGCAAGAACGTACAACCAAGAATAGTCTATCCAGCAAAGCTATCATTCAGAATTGAAGGGCAGATAAAGAGCTTCACAGATAAGAAAAAGCTAAAGGAGTTCATCAACTCCAAACCAGTATTATATGAAATGCTGAAAGGTACTCTTTTAGAAGAGGAAGAAGAAAAAGGTAAAAGATAAAAAATGATGTACAACAAATACATATCTATCGAGAAGTGAATCTTACCGAGACTAGGTTGGCTCAATGGATAGAGCGTCTGCCTGGGGACTGAAGGGTCCCAGGTTCGATTCCGGTCAAGGGCATGTATCTGGTTGCGGGCACATCCCCAGTAGGGGGCATACAGGAGGCAGCTTATCGATGCCTCTCTCTCATCGATGTTTCTGGCTCTCTATTTCTCTCCCTTCCTCTCTGTGAAAAATCAATAAAATATATTTTTAAAAAAAGTGAATCTAAAAATTAAGTGAATTAAAAATTTAATGAACAGAATAAACTGGTGAATATAATAGAATAAGGAGCACAGAGAGGGAGTGGACTGATAATTCTCAGGGGGAAAGGTGTGAGGGGTGTACAGGAAGAGACTGGACAAAAATCATACACCTATGGATGAGGTCAACAGGAGAGAGGCAAAGTGAGAGGGAAGGGTGGGAGCTGGGTGGAGGGGAGCTATGGTTGGGAAAAAGAGAAACAAATGTTATAATCTGAATAATAAATATTTAATTTTTTTTAAAAAAGGGAAAAATGTATGTATGAAAAAATTTAAGAATAATGTAGAGGATATCTGAAAATAAGGTAAATCAAAGAAGGCTATTTCAAATAAAGTTTTCTGATCATTGACATGCCATAAGTTAAACAATTAGATTTTTTCTAACATTTTCTATATTTGAAATGACATAGACATAAAATGAGTGTCTTTCTTACACTAGTGTGTCTTTTTTCCTTCCTCTTACTTTTCTTTTTCATAGTTGACAAAGCCACATAAATATGGTGGTATTGTGGGGGAAAAAATGGTGGTGTAATAGATGGACATGTCCAAAGCCTAGTACCTGAGCAGAAGAGAGAACACATAAGGATCACATTGGGAGTGTTTGTTGGCAAGTTAAGGGACAACTATACTCTATGAGAAGGAGGGGGACTGCTGCACAGGACTCCCCTGAATGGGCAGCCCCAACTGCTACTGGATTTTTCTCCAGGCGACCATGCTATCTTGAAGAGGAAAGTGGATGTTACAGAAGCTTGAAAATCTACAACTACAGCATGCACCCAACAGATGTGAACCCCAGAACATCGGTCCCCAATTGGCGCAAACCTTCGGATTCAGAGGAGCTCTATACTCCACATGGAAAGATCAGATTTTGATGATGGCGGCTGGCAGTACAGAGATGAGGGAGAGAAAGTGAGTACAGGGACAAAAAGGGAGTGTATGAGCATGTGTGGTGGGTGTGTGATTGAGTGAGGGAGAGTTGAATCTCACGGGAGCAGTGGGGGCTGGAATTCCAGGCTCTCTTGGACAAGGAGAGACTGCCATGGTGGCTTTCACTCACTGGACTGCAGGACTAGGGCACGGAGCCCATGGTATCTTGAAGGGAAACATGACCTTTCTTTGGGAACTCACCAACACCGACAGCCAGACAGGTTTGCAACCCAACGGCCACTCCAGCCAGAGTCCCACAGACTTGTGGACTCTTCATTTCCGCATACCCTGCATTCCCACAGACATTGAGACCTCTGCCTCCAAAGCAGTGAGTGCAACCTTCCCCTGCCCAGTGATATTGGCGCAGCTGTGGCAGCGGCCACACACAGGTCCAGGCTTGTAATCTCACGGGTCACTGAGTGTGCAAGCACCTTGTGCAGCATGATTTCTCACCAGTTTATGAAGCACCAAGTCCCTGTGTTTGCACATCGGGGTCGCCACGTCTGTGGTGCCCTAGGCCCTGAGTTTCCATGTTCTGGTTGCCAAGTCTGTGGCGTGCCCTCCTATCTGCTTTGTAAAGCTCCCTGGTTATGAGCATTTGCGGTGCATCCTCGAAACTGCCACCTGCCTTGGGTGGCAACAGGTTTCTGGTGATTAATCCCCTAAACAGTGCCTGGGAGCCACTGGGAGCCCCCCCCCCCCCGGTGCAATTTTTTAATTCTGGACAACACAGCCACACCTCTACAGGTGTAGGCCCCTGAAACACATTACCCTGATAGACAGGTCCTTGGTGCCACTGTGTATCCCCGCTGGGCATGCATGATCTCAAATAAGGGTGCTAAACAGCAAAATTAGGGACACTCCTCTCCACGGTTGCTGACTTCTAAAAATCAGCAGTTGTGCTGCTCAAGATCACAGATCTATATCAAGAGAACCCAAATGGCTCAAGTAGGAAACTACAATAAATTAACAAACACAGGAGAATTGAGAGAATATACTAGAAGCACCATCCCCCCAAAAAAAAACTTAGGTAGTAAAGCAATTGGATCTACAATTAAAACATTACAAGAAAACATGGAGAGACCTAAAAGCAATTCCCAAAGGAAAGAAAAAGAAGAATCACCAGAAAGGGAGTTAATTGGAGTGACCAGCCTTCCAGAGAAAGAATTCAGAGCAATGGTTTTAAGGATGTTTAAACAGATGGAAGACAAATACACACAACTCAAAAACAATACCACAAAACACAGTAAGAACTATAAGGAGCTGAATGAGAATGTCACCAATATAAAAAAAAAAAAAAACAAGAGGACATGAAGAATGACATAGCTGCAATAAGGAAGACAATGGAAGGCCTAAACAGTAGACTAGAAGAGGCTGAGATCCGCATCAGTGAATTAGAAGACAATGTAGGAAAAAACACACAAAGACAGCAACAACTGGAAAAAAAGACTTAAAAAACAAGAAGAGAGCCTTAGGGAGCTTTGGGACAACACAAAATGAAACAACATACACTTAATTGTGATACCAGAAGGAGTGGAAGAAAAGCAAGGAATAGAAAACCTATTTGAAGAAATCATGACAGAAAATTTCCCTGATATTGGCAAGGAAAAAAAAAATTAAAGTCCAAGAAGTACAGTGAGCCCCAAACAAGCAGAACCCAAAAAAACCAACACCAACACACATAATAATTAAATTGGCGAACACTAATGACAAAGTAAGAATCTTAAAGGCTGCCATAAAGAGACAGAAAGTTACCAACAAGGGATCTCCTATTAGAATATCAACTGATTTCTCAACAGAAACACACCAGGCCAGAAAGGAATGGAATGAATTATATAAAGTTATGAAAAACAAGGGTCTTAACCCAAGAATATAATACCCAGCAAGGATATCATTCAAAATTGAAGGTGGAATCAGCTGCTTTACAGACAAGAAAGGGCTAATAGAGTTTATCACTACCAAGCCAATAATGCAAGAAATGCTAAAGGGACTGCTGTAAAAAAAAAAGAAAGAGAAAGGCAAAAAACAGAAAATCAAAACACAAACACTAAGGAAAAATATGACAACAAACATGAACTTGTCAACAATATAATTAAATGTAAATGGGTTAAATGCACCAATCAAAAGACACAGGGTAGCTAAATGATTAAGAAAAAAGGACCGATACATTTGCTATCTACAAGAGACCCACGTCAGAGAAAAGGATTCACACAGACTGAGAGTGAAGGGATGGAAAACCTTTTTCAGGCAAATAGAAATGAGAAAAAAGCTGGGGTAGTGATACCTATATCTGATAAAATAGACCTCAAAGTAAAGGCTGTAACAAGAGATAAGGAAGGCAACTACATAATATTAAAAGGAGCAATTCATCAAGAAGATATAACTCTGGTAAAAATATATGCACCTCATACAAGAGCCACCATATACTTAAAAAAAACAAAAAAACTCCTGGACTATATCAAGGGAGAGATCAACAACAATACAACTATAGTAGGAGATTTAAATACACCATTGACATCTCTGGACAAATCCTCTAGACAAAAAATTTGGAAAGAAACAGCAATTTTAAATAACTCACTAGATCAGATGGACCTAATTGACATCTTCAGAGCATTTGACCCCAAAGCTACAGAATATACATTCTTCTCAAGTGCATGTGGGACATTCTCAAAAATAGACCACATATTGGGTCACAAGCAAAGTCTCCCCAAATTCAAAAAGATTGAAACCATATCAAGCATTTTCTCAGACCACAATGGCATAAGATTAGAAATAAACTACAATAAAAACATTCCAAAAAATTAAAACACTTGGAAGCTAAATAGCATGTTACTAAACAATGATTGGGTTATAAACCAGATAAAAGAAGAAATTAAAAATTTTCTGGATCTTAATGACAATAAAAACGCAAATGCTATGGGACACAATGAAAGCAGTGCTGAGAGGGAAATTTATAGCTCTACAGGCCTACCTCAAGAAACAGGAAAAAATGATAATGGATCACCGCACTCAACAACTCAAAGAATTAGAAAGAGAGCAACAACAAAAGCCTACTGTGAGCAGAAGGAAGGAAGTGATAAAGATCAGAGCAGAAACAAATCACATAGAGACAAAAAAAAATGATAGAAAAAATCAAGAAAACCAAGAGCTCGTTCTTCGAAAGAATAAACAAGATTGATGAACCTCTAGCCAGGCTCACCAAGAAGCAAAGAAAGAGGACCCAAATAAACAAAATCAGAAATGAGAGAGGGGAAATAACTACAGACCCCACAGAAATACTAAGGATTGTTAAAAAATATTATGAACAACTCTATTCTAACAAATTTCACAACCTAGAGGAAATTAACAGATTCCTAGAAAAACACAACCTTCTAAAACTCACACAAGAAGATTCTAAAAATATCAACACACTGATAACTATGGAAGAAATTGAAGCAGTTGTCAAAAAACTTCCAGCAAACAAAAGCCTAAGGCCAGATGGCTACACAGGGAAATTTTACCAAACATTCATAGAAGAAGTAAAACCCATTCTTCTCAGACTATTCCAGAAAAATTCAAAGGAATGAACACTTCCAAACTCCTTCTATGAAGGCAGCATCACCGTAATATCAAAACTCAATAAAGATAACAGAATGAAAGATAATTACACACCAATATCTCTCATGAACACAGATGCCAAAATCCTCAACAAAATACTAGCAAATCGAATCCAGTGGTACATCAGAAAGATCATACACCATGACCAAGTAGAATTTATCCCAGGGATACAAGGATGGTACAATATCCGCAAGTCAATAAACGTGTTACATCACATAAACAAAATGAGAGATAGAAATCACATAGTCATATCAATTGATGCAGAAAAAGCATTTGACAAAATCCAACAACCTTTCTGAATATAAACTCTGAGAAAGGTGGGAATAGAAGGATCATACCTCAACATCATAAAAGCCATATATGACAAACCCACTGCTAACATCATACTCAATGGGCTAAAACTAAAGGCATTTCCCCTAAAATCAGGAACAAGACAGGGATGCCCACTCTCACCACTCCTATTTAACATAGTGCTGGAAGTATTAGGCATTGCTATCAGACAAGAAAAAGAAATAAAAGGCATCCATATAGAAAATAAGAAGTAAAACTGTCCTTATCTGCAGATGACACGATACTGTACACAGAAAACCCTAAAGACTGCATAAAAAAACTATTAGACTTAATAAATGAATTCAGCAATGTAGCAAGATACAAAATTAACACCAAGTAATCTTTGGCATTTCTATATACCAATAATGAACTTACAGAAAGAGAGACTAAAACAGCAATCCCATTTACCCTGTCACCAAAAAAATTAAGATACCTAGGAATAAACTTACCTAAGGAGGTAAAAGACCTATACACAGAAAAGTACAGGACACTGAAAAAAGACATAGAGGTAGAAGTAAGCAGATGGAAGAGCATAACATGCTTATGGATTAGGAGAATTAACATCATTAAAATATCCATACTACCCAAAGCAATCTATAGATTCAATGCACTCCCCATTAAAATACCATTGGCATATTTCACAGACCTAGAAAGAACTCTCCAAAATTCATCTGGAACAAAAGTGACCCTGCATAGACACAGAAATCCTGATAAAGAAAAATAAAGTAGATGGGATCTCAATACCAGATTTCAAGCTCTATTTACAAAGCCACTGTTCTCAGAACAGCCTAGCACTCATATAAGAACAGACATATAGATTAATGTTATAGAATAGAAAATCCAGATATTGATCCAAACCACTATGCTCAAGTAAGATTTGACAAAGTATACATGAACATACAATGGAATCAAGACAGTCTCTTCAGTAAATGGTGTTGGGAAATTGCACAGATATATGCAAATAAATAAATAAATAAATAAATAAATAAATAAATAAATAAATAAAACTGGACCACCACCTTATGCCATTCACAAAAATAAAGACAAAATGGATACAGGATTTAAACATGAAATGGGAAACCATAAAAATACTGAAGGAATCCACAGGGAGCAAAATCTCAGATATATGCTGAAGGAACTTCTTCACTGATACTGCTCCTAAGGCAATTGAAGCTAAATAGAAAATAAACTAATGGGACTACATCAAAATAAAAAGCTTTTGCACAACAAAAGAAACCATCAACAAAACAATAAGAAAGCCCACTGTATGGGAGGACATATTTGCAAATGTTATCACTGATAAAGTTTTAATCTCCAACATCTTCAGGCAAGTTATATAACTTAATAAAAGGAAGATAAATGCTCCAATTAGAAAATGGACAACTGATCTAAATAGAATATTTTCAAAATAAGACAGAAAGAAGGCCAAGAGACACATGAAACCATGCTCAAAATCACTATTTATCCAAGAGATGTAAATCAAAAGGAAAATGTGGTATTATCTCACCCTATCACAACAGCAATCATCAACAAATCAACAAATTTCAAGTGTTGGCAAGGTTGTAGAGACAAAGGAACCCTAGTGCACTGCTGGTGGGAATGCAGATTGGTGCGCCCACTGGAGAACAGTATGGAGTTTCCTAAAACAACTAAAAATGGAACTCCTATTTAACCCGTAATCCTACTCCTAGGAATATATCCTAAGAAACTAGAAATACCAGTCAGAAAGGATATATGCACCCCTATGTTCATAGCAGCGCAATTTACAATAGCTACAATTTGGAAACAGCCTAGGAGCTCATCAGCAGATGACTGGATCAGAAAACTATGGTACATCTACAGAATGGAATTCTATGCTGCCATAAAAAAGAAGGAATTCTTAACATTGCAGCAACCTGGATGGAACTGGAGAGCATTATGTTAAGTGAAATAAGCTACTCAATGAAAGAAAAATATCACATGATCTCACTCATTTATGGATAATAAAGAACATTATAAAGTGATGAATAAAAAGATATATACAGTGGCAATAACACATCAGACTGTCAAATTACAGTGGGAAGGTTAGGATGAGGTGGGGTAGATAAGAGATTAATGAAAGGTCTTTTGTGCATGTATATAAGCATAACAAATGGATGCAAGATACTTGGGGATTAGAGCATGCATGGGAGTGGGGTTGGGGAGCAATGGGAAGATATGTACATATATATTACGTTAATTTAAAAAAAGAAAGGAAATAGTGGTATTGTTGCCAGTTGGAATGGTATTTTTCTTTTTTTTAACTTTTTTTTAAAATTAAATCTTTATTATTCAGATTATTACTTTTGTTTTTCTTTTTTCCCCTCCATAGCACCCCTCCACCCAGCTCCCACTCTTCCCTCCCTCCCATTGACCTCATCCATAGGTGTATGATTTTTGTCCAGTCTCTCCCTGTATACCCCTCACCCTTTCCCCCTGAGAATTATCAGTCCACTCCCTTTCAATGCTCCTGATTCTAGTATATTCACCAGTTTATTCTGTTGATCAAATTTTTAATTCACTTAATTTTTAGACTCACTTGTTGTTTTGCAGCTCCTCTGGGTTTCTGTGAGCCCCTCTCTTTCCTTCTAGCTGTAGAACTTCCACTCAGCCAGCTTTCCTGTGGTTCTGGATGATGTCCGTTCTGTCTTTTAGTTGTAGTTTTGAAATTGTTGTGCGAGGCAGCAGTGTAGGTGTTTACCTATGCCGCCATCTTGGATTCTCTGGAATGGTATTTTTCTTAGAATCACAATGAAAATATTCCAGTAACCCATGTATTGAAGGTTGTGGCTTATTAAGATTTATTATGTTGCAAAAACACAAAGGGTTGTCCTGGGTTTAGCTCCATCCCTTGTGGAATCAGGTCAGCCTTGTTTTCATCTGGCCCTAAAATAAGGCCAGTATCCAGAGATTCTGTGCCATTGGTTTTGTCCAGTTCATTCTCTATCCCAATAATACAGACTGCTCTCCTGGCTGAGCTCTGTCTTTTGCTATGCAGAGGTCTATGCTTGGACCAGGGTGGCTGCTATGGAGACAATGTGCCAGTGAATGACCAGGCTAGTATGTATTCCCAGGGGTGAGAGAGAGAGAGAGACAGAGAGAGAGAGAGAGAGAGAGAGAGAGAGAGAGAGAGAGAGAGAGAAAGAGAGAAGTTTATCAAGCTTGGTTTATGTTATTTCAGATTTGGGAAAGACCAGATACCCTTCCAAACTTACTTCCCAATTGGGCTTCTGATGGGTCCATCTCCTATCTAATCTTCTGGGGTTCTGTGTCCCTTATCTAATCTGTCCTTTTCCCAGGCTAGACAATCCCTCATGTCCTTATCTTAGTTATTACTGCATATATCTGAAAGTGAAATCACCTCCCTCTGAACAGTCTTGACCTCTACTGGTCATGTGCCCAGCAAAGAAATTTCCCTTTTATTGTTCATTCCTTCCCACCATAGTTTTGGGGAGGGGTGGTGGACCTGTTGTATCCTGGGCTGATGGAAAAGTCAGCCCTTCCTCCTTACACAGGGAAGGAAAGCAACAATCCCTTCAGTAGGACAATGCTGTGATACCCTGGGTAGCCCATGAACACTGCAACTTTCCAGCTCCTCAGGCCACTAGGCCCAACAATGTCTGTTTCATTTGCTCTCTTTCTCTATTAATATCTAGCTACTTACACTAACACTATGATAAATAGTTATTGAAAAAAGTGAGCTAGCTCCTGGTCTCAAGAAGCACACAATCAAAAGGGAAAAATATTATTTTTATAAGCTTATTATCCTATATAATAAAGAGGTACTATGCAAATTAACCATCACTCCAACACAATAAAATGGCTGCCCCCATGTGGTCAAAGATGGCCACCACAAGATGGCCAGCAGGGAAGGGCAGTTGTGGGTGATTAGATCAGCAGAGGAAGGCAGTTGGGAGAAAACAGGCCTGAAAGGAAGGGCAGTTAGGGATGACCAGGGCTGCAAGGAAGGAGTTTGGGCCTGCAGGGGAGAGCAGCTGGGGTGACCAGGCCAGCAGGGGAGGGCAGTTAGGGGTGACCAGGCCTGCAGGTGAGGGCAGTTTTGGGCAATTGGGCTGACAGGAGAACAGTTAGGCATCAATCAGGCTGGTAGGCGAGAGTTCAGGGCATGATCAGGCAGGCAGGCAGGCAGGTGAGCAGTCCTAAATTATGAGAGAGATGTCCGACTGCCCAGTTAGGTCTGATTCCACTAAATGGACAGTCAGACATCTCTCAAGGATTCCCAGATTGGAGAGAGTGCAGGCTGGGCTGAGGGACACACACACACACACACACACACACACACACACACACACCATTCACGGATTTCATGCCCCAGGGCCTCTAGTAAGAAATATAAAGTAAGTATAGCTACTACAATAACATTAACACCACAGACATGAATACATTTTAGAAATGAGTATTCTCAAGAGCAGATGATCATCTCTGAAACATGTAGTGATTATAAATCACAGGTACATGATATAAAGAAGGGTCAAACATAAAACTTTTTAGAAGAATATGGTTAAGGGTTTTATAGTTTTGATTGTCCATTCACATTTAATTATCTCAGTGGTAATTATCTCTTTGGAAAAGAAGAAAATTTGTCAAGATACTTCCCAAGATCAATTGTTACAGAAATTACCAGGTGACTGGAGGACACTTGGAAGATTCAGAAAAGGCACTTTATTGCAGAAACATCAGTGTGTGGTTCAGGGAAATCGGTTCCCAAAGCTGAGCAGCCCAGTGCAGTGAGGGTCTGTTTATATAGCCCTAACTTTCTTTGACTGCTTTTCATGGGCTTTTGCAGCCCCTATGACAGTTGTCCAGTGGGGAATTTTATGGCCCCTGAAAGATAAGCATTCAGAAAAACATGTTTTGCAAGGCCAAAATCCAAGCAGGAAAGGGGTTGGGGCTTAATTATAGACTAGCAAGCATATGCATCAGAATGCAGATTGAGGGGGCACTTGGTCCCAGGCTGCTTGCCCAAGTTGCCTTCACACAGTGACTGAGAGTTAGAATTATTTGAGGAACTATTTATTTATTTATTTATTTATTTATATTATTGTCTAAAGTCTTACATATGTCTTCTTTTTTCCCAATTGACCATCCCCACCCCCAGCCATTCCCATCCTGGGTAAGCTACCACTACCCCAGTGCCTGTGTCCATTGGATAAGCTTATATGCATGCATACAAGTCATTTGGTTGCTCTCTAACCCTCTCCTCCCCTACCATTTGTCTCTGGATCTATTCTTGTTCATCAAATTATGTTGATCATTATATCCCACATATGAGTGAGACCATGTTATATTTATCTTTCTCTGACTGTATATTTTACTTAGAATAATGTTCTCCAGTTCCTATTTGAGGGACTTTTAAAAAATAACAATGCCCAAAGTTCCATCTCCAGAAATTCTGACATAAATGTATTTGGAATGAAATCACTGCACTAATATTTTTTAAATGCTGCTTATTGAATATAACTAATGCATTTAGAAACATACACACAAGAATACAGTTTAATATATTTTTGTGAACTAAAAACACCCATTAATGACATTGAAATAAAAAAAATAGTGTATAACAAGTCCTTAGTAGCAACCAAGATTGAGACCACTAATCTGGCTGATGAGCACACAAAGTTATGGAGTTTCAGAGAAAGAAGACATTCTTGCAGGATGGGGTGGGAAGATAAAGAGAAAATGTTTGCTCATTCCAAGGAGGATGCAAAAATCTAAAATTGAGCTTAAGAGATTATAGAATTTGGAGATATGAATTTGGGATAAGCCTATAGATAAATTTATCTCAATGAAGAAGACTGGCAGGAAATGAACATGAAGTTTGGGAAATAAGAAATGGTTGAAATTGATTGCACAGGAGAATGTGTGAGGTAAAATAGAGAAAATAATGGATGGAAAGTTGAGTATTTTTACATAGGGCCCAAGTCAACCTGGCAAAGAATATCACATAGGACATAGCACTAAATTGTTTCACTTATGGAAAAAAGGTAAACTGCATCCTAGCATATTTATGAATTTAAACATTCGTATTTATAAATCTGAATTTAACACTACAAGAAGAAAACTATAATTAGCATAAAATATACATGTATTCTGACACATTAACTTGATGAATTTTTTTTTGTTTTAAAGTTTTTACTCTTTTACCAGGTATTCATTCTCAATAATTTATATTAATAATTTTTTTTAAATTAAAAAACTACTTAATTTTAACTTTTCTCCAAAAAAAGATCCTTCAATGCCTACCCTAAGTGCAATATTTTTAAATTTCTCAGTAGCATAAGAAGGAAGTGAAAAACAATATCATAAGCAAAGATAGTCTTTTATTTCAGGTGTATATGCTCTCCAAATACAAAATTCATCATAATGTAAATAATTACTCTTGTCATTTAAAAATGATAATTATCTCACTTACATATCTATGACTTTTAAAATAACTCATATTACTCAGTAAATTACATTCTGGATCATATCAATATTTCTTCAGGAAAATGAAGTTAAATCTTTGCAGTAACCAGAGCTTAATTTTCAATAGGCCTAACTATTTGATAATTAGTCATGCACCATAAATCAAATCCCCCAGTCTTCTGGTTTCTTAATTGAAAATTATTATTTTTTGGCTCTTGGTTGAAAGTGCAGCAACTGTGAATGTGATGGATGTGGAATCTGACAAAAACAGTTTGAGACAGTCAGGACTTGATAGATCATTGCCCCGAAGGAGCTTACAATGGTGGGTAGGCAGAAAACTCCAAATTAAAAATTTACCTTTAAAATTGCAAGTGCAAAGAATGCTCTGGTATACCAAATCCATCTTGACATTTTGGGCACCTTTCATTTTTCTTTTATGTTTTGTTTCTTTCTTCCTCTTTCTCTCCCTCCCTCTCTTCCTTTAATCTATTCTTCCTTTCTTTCTTTCTTTGATATCAGTTAGAATCTATCATTTGCACCAGTGACTATAGAGATAATATACAATTATAGTAAAGTCAACACTTTGTTTAGGATAAAACTATGAAAATAATCTTCATTTTCATAAACAAATATTAAATGTGTTGGTACTTTAAAGTAATTTGAAAACACTGACTAAAAACATCCTAGTCATCTGACAACTAATATGAAAGAACATTTAGCTACCCAAGTATTTCCTCCAGTCAAATATAATGTTGTTTAGGCTAAATAATAATATTACAAGTTATAAGAAAAATATTGCTTCATTGAATGGCTGCAGTTTGTTGCCATTTTTCTTCTGACAATCTAGTAGAATTTTCAGGATCTTTGACTATGTTTGCAGTTCTTTAGTTAAGAACAGCCACAGGTTTTCCAGCATTCATTTCTTATTTCCTAGTGGTGTGGCAGCCAGGACCTGATGAGGTCCACAGCAGGGAGCACTGTGAAATGCACCATAAATTTCAATGTGTAAAGTCAAAGAGTTAAAAAAATTTCTGGCCACAAGAGCTAAAGCTAGTGTTTGGAAATTACCAGGGCAAATGTCCTCTAAAATAAATTTAGCATTTTACTAGTTCTATGTATATAAAGTGAAGTGGGTGGTTAAGAGTAGTTGTCTTGCCAATAGTTCATAAAGATTAATGATGATATTATTTAATAAGGAATAATAAAACTATTGTTATGTGTTTTAGTTATATAAAACCTTTTGGATAGCATATTAAAATAATTTTGGTTGGTTTTATGGGAAGAACTTAAAGATTTTTTTAATAAGTTACAATTTATATCAAAATAAGAACTAGCTAGAATACCTGTGGAGATATGACACCTAGTCATGAATTATATCTTAGAATTTAAAGAATCTTACCATCCTTCAAAGAAAATCCTAAAATATTTACATACATATATTTTACTCTCTTTAAAACTTTAAATAAGTTATTAAACCTCTTTATACATAAGCTATTTCATCTACAAAGTAATAGTGTTGTGATAATTACATCTCAGTGTGTGTGTTTTTAATATATTTTTATTGATTTCAGAGAGGAAGGGAGAAGGAGAGATAGAAACTTCAATGATGAGAAAGAATCATTGATCCGCACCCTCCTGCAAATCTCCTACTAGGGATTGCACCCGAAACTTGGGCATATGCCCTGACAATGAATTGAGCTTCAACCTTCTAAATCTTAGGTACACACTTAACACATTTCAGACCAGTAGTTTTATTGCCAGCTTTACCCAGTGACCAGATAAGTTTCTATTGAACAAGTAGAAAAAAAAATGTTTTACATAAATGTTAAAGGCATGCTTTAAATATTCATTGCATTTTTAAGTTATTTATTATATGTTCTTACAAGCTACTATATTTTTAAAGTATGATACTTTGTAAAATACTGTGTAATAAGAAGTAAAAATTCTCATAATCTGTCTTCAATGTAACAACTCAGCAATGTTGGCCTGCCCCACTTGTCTATCTATCTTAAATAATAAAGATGTAATATGTAAATTGACCATCACAAAAATGGCACTTCCCATAGCCACAATATGGTGGCATCCAGTCCCCTCAGCTCCACTAGAGTTCTCCTTTTAGCCTTAGCCACCATGAGGGGCAAGCAAGCCCCCAAAGAGACCAGACAATAGGGCCCCTGAAGATAGCAGGGCCCTGCTTTCCCTGGCCACAGTGGCAAGTGGCAAGCAAGCCACTGCAAAGAAGAGACACAAGGGCCTGTGGCAGCGATGAGCAAGCAGGTCCACAGAGAGCAGAAAACCACAGGGAGCAGGTCTAAGCTGTCAGTAGGACATCCACTGAGAGCTCCCAGATTGGAGAGGGTGCAGATCATGCTGATGGATCCACCCACCACTCTCCCAACTCCCTGTGCACGAATTTTGTGTACTGAACCTCTAGTACTAATAAAAGGGTAATATGCTCATTAGACTGGGAAACCTTATGGGAGACCTTCTGGACATCCTTCTGGACAAATCCGTGGTGGCAGGGCCAAGGCATAGGCAGTTAGGGGTGAGCAGGCCAATAGAGGGAAAGTTGGAGGCAAGTAGGCCAGCAGAAAGGAGCAGTTGGGGGCAAATAGGCTGCGGGATATGGGGGGTAGTCAGGACAAGCAGGCCAGTAGGCAGAGAAGCGATTAGGAGCAGGAGGTCTTGGATTGCGAGAGGGATGTCTGACTGCCAGTTTAGGCCCAATCCCTGTGTGAATGGGCCTAAACTGGGAGTCAGACACCGCCCAAGGGGTCCTAGATTGGAGACAGTGCAGGCTGGGCTGAGGGAGATTTTGTGCACCAGGCCACTAGTATAATAAAATAATAATACATGTTCTTCAGTTAAACATAGCAAACTGTACACACATAAAACACCATAATCTTCTCAAATGCAATAATCCTACATAATAAAAGGCTAATATGTAAATTGATCTAACAGCAGAACAATTGGTCGCTATGACATGCACTGACCACCAAAGGGAAGATGCTTAATGCAGGAACTTCCCCTGGTGGTGAGTGCACTCCCACAAGGAAAGCACTGCTAGGCCAGAAGCCCTGAGCCAGAATCATGGCTGGCAAGCACAGTGGTGGTGGCAGGAGCATTTCCCACCTCCGGGCAGCACTAAGGATGTTTGACTGATAGTTTAGGCCCACTCCCTATGGGCTCCTGGACTGTGAGAGGGCACAGGCCGAGCTGAGGAACCCATCCAAGAGCACTAATTGTGTGCACCAGACATCTAGTAGACACATAAAACTTATAAACTCATAAGGTGAGATGTGAGGGGGAAAAATAAGAGAGGGTGTCAGCAGATTTTTAGATAGTGGAAAGTAGATGGACAAGTAATAGTTGACTCAACAGAGTGGAAGGATTAGAAACCTAAATGCCTGCAGAGGGAGGTAACAGTATGGCAGCCTGTCTGCCATGTAGAAGTTTTGGAAATGTTCAGCATTTGGAGATTTAAGACACCACAAAGAAGGGAGGGGATTCCTTAAAGATGTTAGGGCTTCTTGCAACAACAAAAAGGTAATTTCACTAATC
This sequence comes from Lasiurus cinereus, assembly GCA_011751065.1. Taxonomy (NCBI): domain Eukaryota; kingdom Metazoa; phylum Chordata; class Mammalia; order Chiroptera; family Vespertilionidae; genus Lasiurus; species Lasiurus cinereus. The sequence continues at coordinate 55,158,627 of JAAGEH010000286.1, read as the reverse complement.
TTAAAGCTCTTCCTACTAAAACAGAGCTCCTAATCAAATTCTTGGTGACTCATCTTACATAATAAAAGGCTAATATGTAAAGAGACTGAATGGTGGAACAACTGAAACAACCAAACAACTGATTGCTATGATGTGCACTGACCACCAGGTGATGTACATGGAACATGATGGGCATTGGCCATGGCAGAATGGTGGAGCAGGTGAACAGGGGGGCCACAGCAAGGCACAACACCAGTTGCAGTCATCAGGCCGAGCCTCTGGTGATTACTGAAAATTCTTTGCTCCTGTAAGCCATTTTCCTGTCCAGAGCTTGTGCCTGCTGCTGTCCCTAACCCCACTTATACCCACAGCCAGTACCAGAGCTGCCACTCACACCAACTGTTAGTGCTGGCCCTGCTCACACCTATAGCCAGTACTGGAGCTGCTACTTGCACCCACTGCCAGAACCGAGTGCTGGTCTCAATCGCTTGGCACCATCAGCAGCTGTGAGCAGTGGCTGCTGGCTCTGATTCCTCCTGAGGGCTTTTCCACCTCCCCGTGCTCCTAAGGTGTAATCGGGGTTGCAGCCACCACTTGTACCCACTGGCAGTGTTGGCTCCGCTTGTACCAACTGCTGGCACAAACCCCAATCTCTGCACTATCAGAGGGCATGAGCAGGGCTGGCACTGTCAGAGCATGGGAGTAGCAGTAGAGGGAGCAGGGCTGCTACCAGGGAATAGAGCAGGAGCTGTGGTAGGAAGGGTCAGGTTGGGGGCTCAGAGGATACGCTGAGACCCACACTTGTGCCCACTCAGTCTCACAGTCCACATATCTTTCAGGATGCATGAATTTGTGCACTGGCCCCTAGTTCTTGAATACGAATGAACTAAAAAATTACAGACATCTGAAAAAAAAACTAAGTTAATGTAATATAATAAAAAAATAATTTAAAAATAAACTAAAGACAAATCAGGAAACAATAAAAAATTTCATATAATAAAACAAGAACAGAATTTTAATAAAAAGAAAAAAGAACGAGGGAATAAAAGGGACTCTTGGGAATTAAAAACAAAATAAAAAAAATAAATATAAGGAATGAAAAACAAGATGATCCAAAGCCAGTTTGGCTCAGTGGTAGAGCATCGGTCTGCAGACTGAAAAGTCCCAGGTTCGATTTTGGTCAAAGGCATATACCTTGGTTGCAGGCACAACCCCAGTAGGGGGCATGCAAGAGGCAACTGATTGATATGTCATCGATGTTTCTAACTCTCTATCCCTCTCCCTTCCTCTATGTAAAATAATCAATAAAATATACTTTAAAAAAAGCAAAACAAGATGAAGTATATCTTTGAGAAAGTATTATAAAAAAGATTAAAAATTAACATTAGGAAGTAAAAGAAAAAGAAGAGATTTTCCAGGGTGTCCAACATCAGATGAATAAGAGTTCTAAAAATAAGATATAATACAAGAAAATGAAGATATAATACAGGAAAATCCCCACAACGGAAAGAATTAAAGAAACTGAGTCAACAATTTATAAGATCTATAAGTACTTAGAGCCTAACATTTGATGAAAATAATTTCAACTTTAAAATCATTATGCAATCATACTCTGTTCACATAAAAATAAAGATATTTTAGACATACAATGATGCAGCAAATTATCTTTATTTACTTATTCTTAATCAGGTACTGTAATTCTACTGAAATAGAAGTTAGCCAAGATAGAGAAATATGTGGGTTCTATCAAAGAGGAGAGGGAAAGAAAAATTCTAAGAGAACAGTTTGCAAAATCCCTGGACATATTTCACAAGAAACCAGACAGTCCAAACAGGACAATTTATGGGTGAAAGTATTTTTATTCATTTTGACCATATGAAAAATAGTATTGAGATAAATGCTGCAATTTTGTTGAAAAATTCAGGAGTTAAATATAAGCAAATAGTACAGGCAAACTAAAAAGGCAAATGTTGACTCTGTAAAACACAATAAGTAATACAAGAAAGGAAAAATAAGAATAGAACATTTTGCTATCCTTATTTAATAGGGAACAATATTTATATCCCAAAATATAAAACTTACAAGGTATGTAATAAAAAAGGATGAGACATGGGAAGTGTTTGTGTAAGATGATATCATAATAGGAAATCAATACATAATATATTAAATAGTTAGATCATGAAATATGAGTGCAATGCATATATTTAGAAATATAGAAACAAATAGGTTCAAAAAAGTGTTGTTCTTGGGCAAAAGAATCTCTAATATTGCTTCTGTTTTTGTTATTGTTTTAAGACTTTCAAGACTAAACATATTGAGTTGGTAAGAATTAAAGCATTTAAAAATGGATAGAAATTCAAAATAAAACAAAAATTCCACTTCTACTAATAGTTTAAATAATATCAAATATATAAACATACAGGTATATATCTTTTTTCCATGAGTATTAGTAAACTGTTTACTCTCTTCTGCAACTTAAAAAATTAACAGTCTACTTTGAAGATTACTATCTATCTACTTTCTTTTTTTTCAGTGGCTGCCCACAATTCCACTTTATAAATGTACCTTAATGTTTTTGACATTGAAGGCCTCCTTTTAAAGTGAATATGTTCTTATGTGGTGAATATCCTATCTAATAAAAGAGTAATATGCAAATTGATCATATCTTTGTTACACCCACAAGCCACACCCAGGAGCCAATCAGAGCAAATAGTCAAATTAGCCCAACCACCATGGCTATGGCCACAGAGAGAGTAAGAGGGAGGCTTGGGTTGCCCCTGGTGATGGAGGAAGCCAAGCTTTCCACACACCCTGGCAGGGCCAGGCTTCTGCCTAAATCAACAAAGTTTCAATGGCTGTGTAAGCAGAAGGCTTGACTCCACTCCAGGCTACAAAGTTTCAATTGTAGAAGATAAATAAATCTCAGATACCAGGGCCTCCACTTGGGTCTCCTGGGGGTGTGGCTGTGGCCTCAAACCACTACAGGCTCCTCAACCCAGGCCACCCCATCTCCTAAGGGAACACCCATCCTGATCCAGGACACCCTTCAGGGCAAACCAGCTGGCCCCAACCCATGCACCGAGGCCTCTATTCTATCTAATAAAAGAGTAATATGCAAATTGACCATCACTCTAACACACAAGATGACTGCCCCCATGTGGACACAAGATGGCCACCACAAGATTGCCAGCAGGGGAGGGCAGTTGGCAGGAACCAGGCCTGCAAGAGAGGGCAGTTATGGGCAATCAGGCCAGCAGGGGAGGGCAGCTGGGAGGGACCAGGCCTGCAAGGGAGGGCAGTTGGGGGTGATCAATCCTAAAGGAGAGTGTAGTTTGGGGTGACCAGGCTGGCAGAGGAGGAAAGTTGGGGGTGACTGGTCCTGCAGGGAAGGGCAATTGGTGGGTTGGGGGAGGGTCCCAGGCCTGCAAGGGAGGTCAATTAGGGGTAAACAGGATGGCAGGGGAGCAGTTAAGCATCAGTCAAGCTGACAGAGGAGTTATTAGGGTGTGATCAGGCTGGCAAGCAGAAGCAGTTAGAAACAATCAGGAAGACAGGCAGGTGAGCAGTTGGGAGCCAATAGTCCTGGATTGTGAGAGGGATGTCCAATTGCCTCTCCTGGATCAGGCTTAAACAGGCAGTCAGACATCCCTCAAGGGTTCTCAGATTGGAGAGAAGGCTGGGCTAAATGGCACCCCCTTTCATGCACAAATTTTGTGCCCCAGGCCTCTAATATATGTATTTGTATACAAACTAATTTTGCATAACATAAAAATTTAGTACTGTTGAATGTTGATTTAATATATATATATATATGATACCTATCATGTTTTTTTGTTTATTTATTTATTTATTTATTTATTTATTTATTGTATTTATGTGTGTCTTTTTATTTAAAGAAAGAAGTATAAAGAGAATGATCTGGAGGCACATATTAGACTGTCAATGCTAGATGAAAAGCTAAGATCTCTTTGCCCAACCCTTTCATTTTGTAGATGAGAAAACAGTGAATCAGGAGGGGAAAGAGATGAGCCCAACATCAGAAAGAAAGTATGGGGCTGATGCAAAATGGAACCCAGGTATCCAGACTCCTGGTTCAGTGCTCTAGCACAACCACCTGCATGAAGGTGGGTGATGAAGAGGTGGCAGGATTGTTGGCCAGAATACATTTACTCTTCCCTCCCGCCCCCACCGCACTCAATTGACACCTGCCACCAGGTCCCGCCATTCAAAACACACACATCACTCATTTCAAAGACAGAGGCTCAGTATGTTTTTGTATTTGACAACATCCAAGCCAGGGTAGGGGCTGTGGCAGGGATAGAAGGGTGGAGGAGGAAGATAGGGAATAGAGGTGGACAGAATCTATGGCTACCATTCTTCAGCCAATCAGATGTGAAGAGTGAACATGCTGTGCCTTCAATGGCCCCTGGGAATGGGAGCCTTTCCTAAACCCCAATTGACGACAAGAGCCCACCCCTGTCCCCTTCCCTCCACCTCTCCCCCTCCCTTAGTCTCTGAAGCTGGAGAATCAGGCTTGGTCACAGTGGCTGGGGCTGATGACCATGTCTTGGCTGAGGTGCCTGCCAAAGCCAGCACCCTAGTCCTGGTGCCCACAGATAGCCAGCAAGGCCTTCATGAAGTCTCCGGAGGTGTCACCCTCAATGACCATTGAGAGACTTGTCGTATTTCTCAATAAACTCCCGCCGGATGTTGAGTAGGTTGATCTCACTCCTGGAGACCATAATCCTGGTGAGAGTCTTCTCATCCATGCCGGCACCCTTCATGGACTTGTGAAGTTTGTCGGCGAAGAAGAGAGGCTTGTTCTTGACACTTTGAACAATGGCCACAAACATGTCCTTGACATTCCCAGACATCTCCTTCTTGATGATGTGCTCCATGTCATAGTTGGTCATCTTGATGAACTCCTGGAAGACTCTCCGGAGGTGCAGATAGCTGCATGAACACAGAATCATCATGAAACACGTCTCCAGGAAGGTCTTGTCTCCACTGCTGGACTTGTGTGCTATTTCCAAGGTCTCAGCAGCCACTTTGGCATCTTCCCGGGCCTTCTCCCGATCTTCTCCTCCCTCCTCATGGTTCTTTGTAGCCAGAGAGATGAGAATCCTTCTGAAGTGGCTGGATGTGTCTGAGCTCAGAGCATCCTCCAGGGACTTGTAATAGTCTTCCTTGTAGGCCTCACTGATGGCCTGGACTTCAGTATTGGTCCGAGTAGCTAGGATTTCAATGAGAGTCTTTTCATCTGTGCCGGCTCCCTCCATGGCCTTCTTTAACTGCTTGGCATCATAATGGTCCAATGGTAACATTAGCCCCAGTATCAGTCTTGCCAGGTCTCCAGAAAGCTCTGACTTTAGGTCAGCCATCAAGTCCCTGCCGAAGTGAGACTTGAAGGTCTGCCAAAGCTGCTGCTGCTGGGTGTTGCTGCGGTGTGTGATTATGTCAATGATGGTGTCCTCGTTGGTTCTGAGTCCCTTCATGGATTTCCTTAGCGCTTTGGCATCTGTGTCAGGGTTTAAGCTCTACTCATCTGATAGGCCACCTACACTGCCTCCGGGAAGAACTGGCCAACAGCATCATCATTTCCCTTACACAGCTTCAGCAGGGCCTTCTTGTATTCTCCAGAGGTGTCATTCTTGATCATGCTGTACAGCGACTTCTAATACTTGGTCCAGAATATCTCCTGAATGTCAAGCATGTCCAGCTCACTGTGGGAGACCATGATGTGGATGAGGGTGTTGTCCTAAGTCCCCAGGTCTTTCATGGCCTTGAAGAGCCTCTCAGCAAAGTACTCAAGGGTGCTCTGGATACATGTCACCACAAATGGCATCAGCTTCTCAAAGTCCCCAGACAGCTCCACTCAGATGCTGTCTTCGATGGGCTTCCCCATGTTCCTCAGATACTCATACAATACCAACCAAAGATGCTGCTTGCTGCGATTTCCCAAAATGTAAATGAACTGGCCTTCATCTGTTCCCCATTTCAGTTTCCCCGCCTCGTACAGGTCCGGGGCATCCTGCTGCACCAAGTCCTTGCTCACTACATGGTCTGCCTCCCTGGTTCCCTGGAGCAGGACCACGAGCATCTTCTGGAAGTGGCCAGAGGTGTCGCCAATTATGTCAGCCTCCAGGTCTCGCTCATAGGCATCTTTGTACGCTGCCACCAGCTGGTGGATCTGCTCACTGGTCCAGGAAGCCAAGATCTCGATGAGGCACTTCTCATCGGTGCTGATGCCAGAGAGGGCGTCTTTAATTTCTTTGGCATCACAGTAGGCAAGTGGTCTCATCAGACCCACAATCACTCGTTCAAACTTCCCCATCAGCTCAGACTTAAAGTCTGCAATGAGGTCCTTGCCATAGAGAGACTCGTAGCTCTGGGAGATCTCCTGCCTCTGCCTGTTGCGCCGGGAAGTGATCAGCTCCAGGATGGCCTCCTTGTCACTGCCGAAGCCCTTCATGGCAGTGTACAGAGCCTTGGCATCCTGGCTGGGATCAAAGTTAGGGAAGTCATGAATGGAGCTGCCGTACTTGACACCCTGTGCTGGATTGGCCATGGTCTCAGGGTCTATAGCAGAATACATGCGTGGCAGAGGCCTTTTGTCGCTGACCTGGGACAGGCAGACTGGAGGAGGGTCAGAGCTCTATCATGTTCATTTAATTTGTCATTGCTAAATAAAAATAATTTTAATTGAATATTCATATCTTCTTTTACTTTTTTTGTAACTTTGTTTCTGCAAAATGGGTTTGCTTATTAAGAAATATCATATGGTCAAATGTTCAATAGTATCTGTAGTGTGTTTGATAAATATGAAAAGCTCTGAGGCTGAGATGAGGGAATCATAATGAATTTGTTTTTTAGAATAGTTAAAGGGATGGAGGAGCACATCTTATTTGAAAATTTTAGTAATTTATACTTTCAAGATATTTTTACTGAAAAATATATTCAAAAAGAAAGTTAATAATTCTTAAAATTGTGTATTTAAAATATCTCAATGCAGATATCTAGTAGGCAAATATTTCTTTAAAAATAACTTTTTATATGGAGAGTAAGGGGTAATAGTTATACTCAATTATTTTTTTGTTTCTTTCCCTTTCAATTATTTTATTTTAGATAATAGATTCTGCAAGTACAATAGAAGATTTTTATGGAACATAATTATTGTTACTAATGATAGTAAAGTATAACTTTTTGACTGTATGTATATTTTATAACAATAATATTTAAATTGAAAAAAGTCTAAAACAATTCATATGGGCTAATGCAGATATGAAGATTTAGGGGGATATAAAAATTATATGATTACAAATTCTGGAAATTACACAAAAGAAACACAATGCCAGGTCATATAAATGGGAAAATAGTTTGAATGAAGTGAGGGAAATTCTCAGAAACAAAACACATTAATCAAGTATCTATAACTAGGTTCAATACAATTCAACAAAATTTATTAAGTATTTATCATTTGAACACAAAGTCATGGTCTTTGTACTTATTGGCATAATAAAATAATACCTTATTTAAAAAGTATGTATAACATAAA
>JAAGEH010000286.1:55128422-55151083 GCA_011751065.1 Lasiurus cinereus | reverse complement strand
AGGTCAATTCCTCCCAGTGACACTACAGCAATCAACTGTCAACTACAACAAGACTGTGATCACACCCTACACAGGGGTGTACCTAGAGTTCCCAGCTCAGGTGACTGGGGAGGCTGAGCCACTGAGCCCTCCAGGACACCTACCACACAAGACCACTCTACCAGTTTCAAGATACATGGTAGCTCACACCTAAAACATAGAAACAAACATAGTGAAACAGCAAAAATGTGGAGACAAAGAAACAGGTCAAAAATGAAAGAAATGGAAGAAAGCAAACTACTGGATATAGACTTTAAAACCACAATTATAATGTTACTCAAGAATCTCCTAGAAACCTCCAGGGATTTAGTGAGACTTTCAAAGACCTTGCAAGAATGCCAAAAGCAATGGAAAAGGACCAGTCAAAAATTAAGCATATATTGACTGAAATAAAGAATAATATACAGGGATTCAGCAGTAGAGTAGAGGATTCTGAGAATCAAATTAATAATTTGAAATATGAGGAGGCAAAAAAACAACCAACCAGAAGAGCAAAAAGAAATATGAATCCAAAAATATGAAAATAGTCTAAGGAGCCTCTGGGACAAATTTAAGGCTCCTAACATTCACAATTTGGGGGTGCCTTAAGAAGAGAGAGAGAGCAAGATACTGAAAACCTATTTGAAGATATAATGACAGAAAACTTCCCTTACCTGCTAAAAGAAATAGACTTATAAGTCCAGGAATCATAGAGAGTCCCAAACAATAGGAACCCTGAAGAGGACCAAACTAAGACACATCATAATTAAAATTTCAAGTGCTAAAGACAAGGAGAGAATCTTAAAAACAGCAAGAGAAATATAATTGGTTAGTTACTTACAAGGGAATGCCCATAGGACTGTGTGCTGATTTCTCAATAGAAACTATGTAGGCGAGAAGAGAGTGGCAAGAAATATTCACACTGATAAATAGCAAGATTACTTTACCCAATAAAGCTGTCATTTAAAATGGAAGGTTAGATAAAGAGCTTCACAGACAAGAAAATACTAAATGAGCTCAAACTAGTATTATATGAAATGTTGAAGGTTATTTTTTAAGAAAAGGAGGAAGAAGAAAAAGAAAAGGTTAGAATATATGAACAACAAAATGGCAACAAATATTTACCCATCAACAATTGAATCTAACAATTAAAATAAATGAATATGAAATCTAATTAAGACTCAAATAGAATTATAGGCATGGAAATGTAACAGATTGACAATTCTCAGAGGGAAGAGTGGTGGGGAGAGATTCAACAAAGATCTTATATGCATAAATGCATTTCCTTTGGACACAGACAATAGGGTGGCAATGGCCTGGGGTGGGGTGGAAACCAGGTGGAAGGGGTAATGGTGGGGGGAAAGAGGAACATCTGTAATAATCTCAACAATAAAAATTTTAAAACAATATTCAAAGTGATGAATAGTAAAATCCTATAACCAAGATTATTCTACCCATCAAGGGTCTCATTCCAAATTGAGGATCAAAGAGATTCACAAACAAGTAAAAGGTAAAGTGGTTCATTACCACCAAACCAGTATTACATGAAATGTTGAAAGGTATTCTTTAAGAAAAGGAAGAGGAGAAGGAGGAGGAGGAGGAGAAGAAGGAGGAGGAAGAGGAGGAGGAGGAGGAGAAGGAGGAGGAGGGGAACAACAATAACAACAACAAGAAATAAATATATGAACAATAAAATGTCAACCAATACCTATCTACCAACGATTGAATCTAAAAATAAAAATAAATGTACAAGAAATATAATGAGCAAAATAAACTGGTGAATAAAGTAGAATCAGAGGCATGGAATCATGAAACTAGTCTGTTTCATGAATCTTAGAGGGAAACAGGGAGAGGGGTGGAAAGAAATAACCAAATATCTTACTTATTGACACAGACAGTAATGTGGTGAAGGCCTCGGGTGGGCTGGGAGTGAAGTGGAGGGTGGCAGTGGAGGGGGGGGGAATGGAGAGGACATATGTAATACTCTCAACAGTAAAGATTTTAAAAAATAATAACAAAGAGGAGAGATTTTATTAATTTATTTTGTTCATTAAATTCCACATATAAAGGAAATCACATAGTACACTTTCTTTCACTGATTGGCTTATTTCTTAAAATAATAATCTATAAGTATATCATGCTGTCCAAAAACATAAGATTTCCTTCTTTTTTAAGATATTCCACTGTGTAAATGGACCATAGCTCTTTTATCTACTCTTCTAATGATGGAAACGTAGGCTGGTTTAAATCATGGCTATTGTAAATAGCACTGCCATGGACATAGGGGACTGTATATTTTTTAAATTAGTGTTTTGGGTTTCTTTGGCTATATTTTAAGAAGTGGGATTGCTGGGTCATAAAGCAGTAAAAAAAAAATTGCCTGAGTTTGAAAAAAAAAAAGGTAAACTCAATTGACTAAAACTATGCTTATGCAAAAGAGAAAAATACAAATTATTTTGAAATAACTTTACCTTTATATAACTACTAGGAGCTCGGTGCATGGAATTTGTGCACTGGGGGTAAGGGGGTTCTTCATCCCAACATGCACCCTTTCATATACTGGGAGCCCTCAGGGGATGACCTACTGACAGCGTAGGCCTGCTCCCTTCTGGGATTCGGACCTAAACTGCAGTCTGGCCTCCCTTTGTGGGAGGTAATAGGCCTTATCAGGGGAAGGCACCAGTCCCATCACCCCGCTGCTGCAGCCACTACCAGTCACCACAGCCACCAAGGTGTTTTCTTCAGAACGACTCCAGTCCCTTCACAATTAAAAAAATGACAACTTTCTTTAGGCATTTTCAAGATGTGTTTTCCATAGGATATGACATTTCTTTATTTATTTATTTTTTATCTTCACCTGAGGATATGTTTCCATTGAATTTTAGAGAATGTGGAAGAGAAAGGGAAAGACAGAGAGAAATATCAAAGTGAGAGGAATGATTTTTAAAGTTTCTTTTATTTAATAAATCTTTATTGTTCAGATTATTACATTTGTTCCTCTTTCCCCCCATAGCTCCCCTTCATCTAGCTCCCACCCCACTCTCTTCTCATACCTCCCACCACATTTTCCTCATCCATAGGTGTATGATTTTTGTCCAGTCTCTCCCTGCACTCCCCTCAGCTTTTTCCCCCTGAGAATTGTCAGTCCACCCCCTTTCTATGCCCCTGCTTCTATTATATTCATCAGTTTATTCTGTTCATCTGATTTTTTATTCACTTGATTTTTAGATTCACTTGTTGATAGATATGGATTTGTTGTTCATAATTTTTCTTTACCTTTTTCTTATTCTTCCTCTTCTTAAAGAGTACCTTTCAGCATTTCATATAATACTGGTTTGGTATTGATGAACTCCTTTAGCTTTTTCATATCTGACTTTCAATTCTGAATGATATCTTTGCTGGGTAGAGTAATCTTGGTTGTAGGTTCTTGCTATTCATCACTTTGAATATTTCTTACCACTCCCTTCTGGCCAGCATAGTTTCTGTTGAGAAATCAGCTGACAATTGTATGGGTGCTTCCTTGTAGGTAATTAACTGTTTTTCTCTTGCTGCTTTTAAAATTTTCTCTTTGTCTTTTGCTCTTGGTATTTTCATTATGATGTGTCTTGGTGTAGTCCTCTTTAGATTCCTTTTATTTGGGATTCTGTGTGCTTCCTGGACTTGTAAGTCTATTATTTCAGATTTGGAAAGTTTTCAATCATTATTTCTTCAAATAGGTTTTCAGTATCTTTCTCTCTCTCTTCTTCTGGCACCCCATAATTCTGATGTTTGTACACTTGAAATTGTCTTCAAATTTTTGGGATTCTTTTTTCTTCTTGCTTTTCCAGTGGAGTGTTTTATGCTCTTTGTATTTCAAATCTTTGACTTGATTCTTGCATTCCTCTAGTCAGCTGTGAAGTCTCTGTATATTATTTTTATTTCAGTCAGTGTATGTTTAATTTCTAGTTGGTCCTTTTTCATCTCCTCTTGGGTCTCGCTAAATTTATCCATATTTTATAGGAAATTCCTGAAAAACCTTATAATTGTGGTTTTGAGCTCTATATCCAGTCATTTGTTTTCCTCTATTTCTTTTGTTTGTGATATGTTCCTTTGTCTCTGCATTTTCACTATGCTGGGAGAACTTCTGTGCTCAAGTCAGCCTTATGATACAAGACTTGCAAAACTGCAAAAGCCTCTCTGTTGAGCTTGGGTGGGGTGCAGTCTTAAGGCTTAAAAGACAACCTTCCAGTCATCCCCTCCCTATGCATCCCCTGGGTCTCAAGTGTCTCTCGTTAATTGCTGCAGTCCTCTCTGTGTGCACATGCCTCTAAACCTCTGCCTTCCTTGTTCTCCGGGACCCATATGAGTCTGGATACCCTGGATCTCACCCAAAAATGGGGTTCAGTGCAGTCAGAATGGAGCTCAGTGCAGTTGGGAGGCTCTGTCACCCGCCCACTAGAGAAAGCCAGTGGCACAATCAGCAGTCCGTGCATGCCCCCAGACTTCTGCCCTTTTGTGGCTCTCCTAAATTTCCGTGCACTCCTTTTTCATGACAGTCCAGACTTCCCCTGTAGGAGTCTTGCCTGGAACTAGGGTTCATTGCAGTCTGGAGTCTCCATCTCCCTCCTGCCAGAGGAAGCAACCAGGCACTCCGCCGCCCACTCTCTCCACGTGTGTGTCTCTGTACCTTAGCTTTTTGCAGCTTTTCTGAGTCTCTGTGAGCCCCTCTCTTTCCTTCTAGTTGTAGAATTTTCACTCAGCCAGCTTTCCTGTGGTTCTGGATGATGTCTGTTCTGTCTTTTAGTTGTAGTTTTGAAATGGTTGTGCAATGCAGCAGTTTAGGTATTCACCTATGCTGCCATGTTGATTTCTCCAAGAGGAACAGTTTAATAGGTTGCCTTCTGCGTGAGCTCTGGCCTGGGACCCATCCAGAGAGTAGCCCTTGATCAGAATTGAACCCAGACCCTGCAGTCGGCAGACTGAGGCATTATCCATTGAGCCAAATTAGCTAGGGCGGGATATGACATTTCTTAGCCTTCCAGCAGTGTACCTTCCTTTTTTTTCTCCAGAAGTGTGGTGGCAAACCCTAGTTCACCATTTTGGATTCTTATTACCCAAGTTATTAAGAATATTACCAGTGGCGTACAGGAAGCTTAGCCAATGAGTAGTCAGAAAAGGTGTTTGCTCTGTAGTTCATACTGATTGCCAATAGCCTCCAATTGCCAGCTCCGCCTCTGCTCAGGCCTAAAGCCACTTCCTGAGGCTTTAGACCTGGACATGGGACCCCCATCTCCCTCCAATTACTGGCTTCATCCCTGCCCAAGCCTAAAGCCTCTGGCCTATACTTTAGGCTTAGGCAGGTGATTCCCAGCTCCCTCTGATTGCTGGCTCCACCCCTGCTCAGGCCTGCCCAGGCCAAAAACCTTTCGGCCTGAGCAGGGAATCCCCAGCTCCCTCTGATCACCAGCTCTGACCCTGCCCAGGTCTAGGATCTCTGGACTAGACTTTCAGACTGGGAAGGAGAACCCGAGATCCCTCCAATTGAGGCTCCACTCCTGCCCCCTCAGCTCTGATCATAGGTTTTGTCCTGTCCAGGAGGCCCCTGGCTCAGGTCATTCCCAGGCATTCAGGGACCGCAGGGGGCCTACCTCAGAGTGACCTGGATACCAGGATGTTCCTGGGGCCCAGGTTCTGGGTGCCTATGTATGCAAATTAACTGCCATCTTTGTTGGGTTAATTTGCATTCTCACTCTGATTGGATATGGGCATAGCAGAGGTATGATCAATTTCCATGTTTGTCTATTATCAGGTAAGATTTCTATATCCACACTTATATCTATCTCCTTAATTATATTTATACTAGAGGCTCAGTGCATGGATTCATGCACCAGTGGGATCCCTTGTCAGGACCTATGGTGATTGGGCCTAAACTGGCATTCCAGCATCGCTTGCCACTCTTGCCTGCTACTTCTGCTCATTCCAGACCTCCTGTACCTGCCCTTGCTCGGTAAGTACACTGCACCTCTTGTCTGGCACCCATGGGTCAGCTGAGCAGTGTTCCTGCTGTGGGAGCACAGTGACCAACATGGGCAAGCTCCTCCACTAAGCCCTTGTGACCAGTGCCTATTATAGTGACTGGTTAACTGGTTGACTGGTCGCATAGGCTTTTACATACATAGATTAATTTTTTTCCAATTTATAATACACTAGAGGCTCAGTGCACAAATGCATGCATCTTGAAAGGAACTGTGGGCCATGAGGATGCATTGGGCATAGGGGTGTGTCTAGGCCCTTCCTCTGTGTCCCCGCCTAGCCTCTCCCACTATGGCCACCATCCCCTGTCTGCCAGCATCCCCTGACACTGCCACTACCACATATTGATGGCACCAGCCCCACTCACACCCACTGATGGTGCTGAGTGACTTGGCCAGCAATAACAGTGGGTGCAAGTGGGCACTGCTGCCCTGATTGCTTCTCAGGATCAGAGGGAGGTGGAGAAGTCCTCAGGGGCAGTCAGTGTTGGCATCTAGTGCTCACACCTGCTGATGGAACCAAGTGATTGGGACTGGCGCTGGGTGCCAGCAGCTGGTGCAAGTGGTGGTACCTGCTGCGGGTGTGAGTGGGGCCATCACCAGAAGTTGGTGCAAAAGGCATATGCCAGTTACAATCACCTCTCAGAAGCAGGGGGAGGTAGAAAAGCCATGAGGGGCAATTGGGGCTGGCAGCTGCTACTTGTACCCACTGACAGTGTTAAGCAATCAGGGCTGGCACTGAGGGCCAGCAGTAGGTGTGAGTGGCGGCTCTGGTGCCAGCAGCAGTTGTGACTGGGGCTGGCTCCAGCAGTATGTGCAGGCACTGGCAGCAGGTACAAGCAGCCAGCAGGATCACATCATGCAGGAGCAAAGATTTTTCAGTAAACACCAGGGGCTTGCCCAGATGACATCAACTGGCACCACACCTTGGTCTGGCACCCTCTCTCACCTGCTCCACCATCCCACTGTAGCCAATGCCCACCATGTTCTGTGCTCTGCTGCCTGCTACTGATGCTCTCCATGTTCTGCACACACCATAGTGACTGGTTGTTCAGTTGTTTGGTTGTTCAACTGTTCAGTCAATTTGCATATTAGGATTTTATATATATAGTTGTTCTTTGTATACAACATGCTCTAGTACAGAATTATTCAATAGAACTTTCTGCATTGGGATTGTTTTGTATTTGACCAGTTCAACTCAATAGCCACTAGCCACATGTGACTACTGAGCACTTTTTAAAAAAATATATTTTATTGATTTTTCACCGAAAGGAAGGGAAAGAGATAGAAATCCATAAACATCGATGAGAGAGAGACATCTATCAGCCACCTCCTGCACACCCTTTATTGGGGATGTGTCCGCAACCAATGTACATGCCCTTGACCGGAATCAAACCTGGGACCTTTCAGTCCCCAGGCTGACACTCTATCCACTGAGCCAAACCGGTTTCAGCACTACTGAGCACTTTTAATGTGTCTGATGCCACTGAGGAATCAAATATTTTTATTTTAACTTAAATAGCTATAAATGTTGGCGAAACAGAAGGAGAAAAGGAGAACTGAAAGAGTAAAGTTCTGCAGATAGTGCAGAAGATGGTGCTAAAACCTATATGAAAGAATTGGACTTAGCGAGGACAAAGGATACCTTTTCCATTGTTAAAAGAGACAAAAGAAAAATATAGATGCACATGGAGTAGGTTAGTGGATGGATGGAAAAATTAGTGAAAATGAAGTATTTGGCAAAGACTGAGGAGCAGATGGGTATTTCAGGAGATACTATTATGGCTGATTGTACTTCTTATGTATCCATAAGAGACCATAAAAGGGCATATAACAATTACATAGTTTACCTGACTGAAGAGAGGGCACATTTTAGCTTTATAAAAAAGTGTAACCAAAGGTTTTATTTTTATTAAAAAATGTATTTTCTAGGGTATAGTGCTATAGAAAATACTGATTTCAGATGAAGAACACCAAGAACAAGTATAACCTGACAAGATTTTTTAAATTTTCATTTAAAATATTGGGGTTTCATAGGTTAATAGAATTATATAAGTTTCAAGTGTATAATTCTATAACATATAATTGTGTTCTCACCACCTATATCCTAGTTTCCTTTTGTCAGCCTATCTCTGACCCCTTTTATCTCTTTATCCTCCTTTCACGCCACCTTCCCTTCTGACATCTACCTTTCTATTGTTGTTTATTTTTTTCATTCGTTTGTTGCTTTCTGGATTATATCCCACATATGAGTAAAATTATATGGTTCTTATTTTTTATTGTATTATCCATTGCACTTAGCATGATACTTTCAAGATCTGCTATGTTATCACAAATGGCAGTATTTAATTCTTTAGTATGGCTGAATGATATTCTATTGCATATACTGTATGTATCACCTCTTCTTTATCCAATCATTCATTAAAGAACACTTCGTTTTTTTTCATGTCTTGGTTACCATGAATAATGCTGAAATGAACACAGGAGTAGGTATATCTTTACAAGTAAGTGTTTTAAAATTTTCCAGGTAAATACCCAGAAGAGAGGTTGTGGGGTCATATGATAGTTATATTCTTAAATTTTTAAAAATATATTTTATTGATTTTTTACAGTGAGGAAGGAAGAGGGACAGAGAGTCAGAAACATCGATGAGAGAGAAACATCAATCAGCTGCCTCCTGCACACGCCCTAGTGGGGATATGCCACAACCAAATTACATGCCCTTTACTAGAATCAAACTGGGACCCTTTAGTCTGCAGGTTGATGCTCTATCCATTGAGGCAAACCAGTTAGGGCTATTCTTAATTTTTTGAGGAAACTTCATACTCATTTCCATAGTGGCTGTACCAGTTTATATTCACACCAGTAATTTATGAAAGTTCTTTTACTCCCACATCCTCTCTGCTTGTTATTTCTAGTCTTATTGATAATCGCCATTCTAACAGGTATGAGGTTGTATCTTTGATTTGCATTTTCTTTATAGTTAATTAAGCTGAATATCCTATATAATAGAAACCTAATATGCTAAGTATCTGGTCGACCAGTTGGCTGTTCAACCAATCAAAGCATAATCCTATATAATAAAAGGCTAATATGCAAATAAATCAAATGGTGGAACAACCAGAACAACTGAATAACCAAACCATCAGTCTCTATGACATGTGCTGACCACAAAGGGGTGTGCGTGGAACATGGCAGGTGTTGGCCATGGCAGGATAGTGAAGTAGATGAGCAGGGGCACCAGTTGTTGTCATCTGGGTAGCCTCTGATGGTTATTGAAAATTCTTTGCTCCTTCATGCTATGGTCCCACCTGGACCTTGCACTTGCTGCCAGCACTGACCTCACTCACACCTGTAGCTGGCACCAGAGCTGCTGCCCGCACTCTACCAGTCCCCAGTGCCATTTCCTATGCTTGGTGCCATAAGCCGGTGTAAGCAGCACCTGCTGGCCCTTATCTCCCCTGAGGGCTTGTCCAGCTGAGGGATGATCAGGAAAGTAGCCATTGCTCACACCCACTGCTGGCACCAGCCCCAATTGCTCCATACCTTCATGGGGTGCAAGCAGGGCTGGTGCCTTTGGCCAGTGGGAGCAACAGTGGTGGCAGGAGGGACTGGGTGGGAATACAGAGGATGGGTCAAGATCTGCCTCTGTCCCTACCACAGCCTTGTAGCCCACAGTTCCTTTCAAGGTGCACAAATTTGTGCCCTGGACCCCTAGTATGCTAATGATATGCTACAATCAACCACTCACTATGATGTGCACTAACCACCAGGGGGCAGTCGATTAGTCAACCAGTTGCTATGACATGAACTGACCACTAGATGGCAGACACTGTGACCAGTAGGTTAGCTTGCTGCTGGGGTCCAACTGATTGGGATTGAGTAAAATGGACCACATACATCTTAGAACCTTCCTGTGGTTCCTCCCCAGCTGACCAACCTCCCATGTCCCCTCAGCCCTGATCATGCATTGGTCCCTTGGCCTGGACTGTGCTCTATTACAATCCTGAGAAGATGGAGGAGAAACAGTTTGAGCCCAATCCCGCAGGCTAGGACAAGGGACCACACTAGTGCATGAATTCATACACTAGGCCCTTATCTTTACACAAATCTGTTGGCTGTCTGTATGCCTTTCTTGGAAAAGTGTTTATTCAGGTCCTCTGCCATTTTTAAAGATAGGATTGTCTGGAAACCATTTTCCACGTCCCGTGTGGTTCAGGGTTGCAGTTCAGGGTTTGGGTTCTGAAGGAGGCTGCACACAAATGAAAAGAGAGACTAGAAAATATTAATTTGGCAATATTGGGGGGCCAGGCAGGAGCTTTCCTCTAGTGGAAAGGGCTACCACCTGCTCTGGCCTTTTTCTCCCTTTTATTAAGGCTTTGGGACACACCCATAGCCTTTAGGCAGGAAATTACAAGAACAGAAATTCACATGAAACAAACAGGTAGAGGCTGCTTCAGCTAACAATGTTTCAACTAAACAGTGAGTGATTAGCTCTGACCTCTAATTAGAGCAATTAAGGTTGATCAGGCTTTTGATCTCCTGTTCACAGCTATTAGTGAGATAATGTTTGGTTTCCGGCATCTCCCCCATTTTCTTTCCTCTAAAAAATCTTGCATCTGAGGACTAGAAATAAACATATAAGAACAAAAAATAAGACAAGCAACAATGGCTATGCTAGGAGGTAAATGAATAAAGTCTGTAGTAGTTTCATTCTGGGCCAACAGTCCTTTGAGTCCCAGTTTCAATGTCCAACAGTTTTTTAAGTGCACACGTTAGCAATAATATTTCAGTTCTGGATGGTGGACAAATGGTGGCAATGCAGGTCCGACCCTCTCTGGTTTGGTCCTGAGCAACCTGCAGCTATGCACAGCTGCTGACTGCTAGGATGGCAAGATTTCATCAGTATCTTCCATCTCTGGACCGTTTCTCCTCTTTTCTTCATAGCTGAAGCATTCTCTGTTGTAGGAATTCACATGGTCTTGGAGCCGATTTTCTGAAAATATACAAACATATTCTCTACCCAAAGTTAGTAAAGAAATTTTTTCTATAAATTTGACTTGGGAACCTTTTTATTTTTGCCCAAATGATTTTTCCTTTGGCTTATTTTGAAACTATGTATGTTTTTCATGGGTGTCTTGCTATTAAATAAATAAATAAATAATTTCTAGATCTAATTTGCTTACAGGATACTTTTCCTTACATAATATTACTGTACTATCTCCCCTTTTTTGATTCAATTAGTAGGAGGCTTTTGGAAAATTTTTATAATGCAGTCTTGATGACTTTAAAATTTAATTTTCTTTGCACAAAAATATGACTGCTTTATGTTTATTGCATATTAAGCAATTTTACCATGCAATGAACTACCAACAGAAATTTTAGTTAATACTTTAGGAACAACTTTTTTCCAATACAATTAAATTTTCTTGAATATTCACTTATTTCAATTAGCCAATTTAAATTACTTTGAAAACTTGACTACTATTTTATTGTCAAATTTAATATTCTAACAATATTATCCTGTAAATATTAGTGGAAAGGATTATTTGCATTCTTGAGTAGGCCCTGAGCATTCCTGGTGTTAGGCTGGATTTAGAATATAGGGCAGCTGTTGGCCAAGTCTGTCTGTTGCTGGGTCCCGATCTGAGCTGAGCCAAATCTGTCTGTCACCTGTATCTCAAACTGAGCTTGGCCAAATCTCTGTCTGTCACTTGGGTCCCAATCTGAGCTGGGTGTGGGAAGCAAAGCAGCCATGTGGCAGGAGACCTTCCTTAGAAGGGTTGAAGGTTCAAGCTCCTGCAATGTTGGGGGGTGAGTGTCTGTGCCTCACCTCGGTTGATCCCAAAATTTTCTCTTGATGGCCTCTCTGCAACTGTGCCTGTGGTTGTTCCTCCCCTGGGGAATCTTACCCCTCTTTGGCTAACCAGCTATCTTCTGGGGCCAAGCAGGGTGATGAGAAGTTCAGTTCCAACTCCTTGGTAGCCTCTGCCCCCATGGCGTCCACGCCCAGTACCTGCCTTGGGATTCCCTCCCCTGCTGGCAGGGTCCCGGTACTGGTCACATGTCTTGGGGAACCCAGGTTTCTTCTCCAGAAAGGGCCAAACTCACACCATTGGGTACCAGCCACCAAGAGGCTTCAAACTCAGCATGAACAAAAAGCTCCGGCAACAGCTGTGGGAGGGTCCCTCTTGGCAAAAAGAGCAAGAAAAGCCAATATAGAATGCTCAAGTGCCTTCTCACTGCCTTAATTCCTTTCATGACCTTTTTTTGAAATTGCTCCTAAACATTCAAAGAATTAGATTGTAAGTTTGTTTGGGATATTTGTCAAAAAATTATAATGACATTGTAGAATAATATCATGTAAGGATATTCTTTGTTCTAGGCCATAGCAATTCAATTTCAAACTGGCTATCAATTTCTTTTTGTATAGATAAGATCTTAGTTATTTTATTAGAATACTTAATCAAATTGCTTACAAAGAAACTGGCTTTTTATTTAGCTGAAAGAAAACCTTGATGTAAGTAATTAAAGGAGTTATCTTCATTTAAAAGGCAAAACAAATTTAGTAAATGTTTATGTTGGATTCACAAGCCACAAATGTTGCCCTGCCTCTAGCTTAATACAGGCGGCTATGGATGTTTTATCATTTTAAATTTTAATGTTTGATTTTAAGAAATATTTAGGTACTTCATTTTGCCCTTCTTAGAGACCAAAATCTTCATAACATTTAAAATATACTTATTAATAGTTATTAATTTTTATTTGATAAGGCTTTCCATGAAATTTCAAGTATATTAGATCAGTTAAATTTAAAAAGATTTCCATTAAGAAGAGAGAATAAATTTCTTCTATTACTCAGGGCCCATGGAGCTTTCCAAGAATCATCTCTGTTAAAGCCTTAAAATTTTAACATGGAAAAAACCGTCAAATAGATATATTCATATATGATTTAAAGAATAGAATACTTTTTATAATTATCTTAAGATATCAATAATGTTTTAAAATGTTTTTTATATTAAAGTTGTTCAGTTGGAAATCACAGAATTCTTTTTTAATTAGAGCAACAAACAACCATTTTCATTTCCTAATTATTAGAGAAATTTTATTTTATTTTCTCCCAATTTAATTTGCATTTAGCTGAAAACCTTGATTAATAACACAAAATCTTCTCCTTTTGGTTCTTTTATGCCATTTTTCTTAAAAAATAAAGACCAGAGAGAGGAGAAAATGGCTGCGCAGTAGATAGATGCGTCTGGAGCTTTGTCCCTGGGCAGAGGGAAAGAGAACGGCTGAGAGTCGCATTGGGAGTGTTTCTTGGCAAGCTAAGATTCAGTTATCCTCCAGGAGAAGGCAGAGAACTACTGGAAGGGGCTCTCCCAGCTAGGCAGCCTCACTGCCACGGGGTTTTTATCGGCCAAAGCCACGAGCACAAATGCGGAGCCTGAGCCATCTTGCAGTGGGAGGTGGATGTCTGCGGCCATCTGAAGGCTTCGGCTGGGCAGCCATCGAGCAGGCAGGGACCGGGGACCCAGAACTCTGCTCATCAATCGGCGCAGACACACGGCGGTATCAGAGATGCACAGAGCACACAGAAAGTTTGTACCTTTCAATCAACGTAGGAGAGAGAACTACATAACCAGACACCCGGAAAAGGAAGACCATGGGCAGAAAAAGAAACAGCCCACATAAGACAGAAAGGCAGGTTTCACCAGAAAAAGAAATAAACGAAATAGAACCAGAAATAAGCCTACCAGAGAAAGAGTTCAGAGAAATGATCATAATGTGGTTGAAAAGAATGGAAGACAAATTTGACAATATGAGTAAGAGCCAAGAAGAAATGAAGAAGAACCTAGAGGAGGTGCAGAATAAACGAGAAGAAATGAAAAATGACATCACTGCTATAAAGAATTCAATAGAAAGCATCAAAAGTAGACTAGAAGAAGCAGAGGACCGCTAAAGTGAGCTAGAAGACACAGTAGGAAAAAATACCTAAGTACAGCAGCTTCTAGAAAAAAAAGCTAAAAAGCAAGAGGAGAGTCTAAGGGAACTTTGGGATAACATGAAACAAAACAACATCCCCATAATTGGGGTTCCAGAAAGAGTGGAAAATGAACAAGGATTAGAGAACATGTTAGAAGATATAATGACAGAAAATTTCCCCAATATAGAAAAGAAAAAACCCACACAAATCCAAGAAGCTCACAGAGTACCAAGGAATATGAACCCCAACAAACCGACACCGAGGCACATTATAATTAAATTGGCAAACACCGACGACAAAGTAAGAATTTTAAAAGCAGCCAGAGAGAAACAGAAAGTTACCTACAAAAAAAACCCCATAAGACTAGCTACTGACTTCTCAACAGAAACTCATCAGGCCAGAAAGGAATGGAATGAAATATACAAAGTCATGCAAAGGAGGGATCTGAATCCAAGAATACGGTACCCTGCAACACTCTCAATCAAAATTGAAGGTGAAATCAAAAGCTTCACAGACAAAAAAGGACTAAGGGAATATATTACCACCAAACCAGCAATGCAAGAAATGTTAAAAGGTCTGCTGTAATAAGAAGAAAGAAGAAGCGAAGAAGGAACTCAGGGGTAAGGACTAAAAATGGCAATAGATAAGTACTTATCAATAATAACTTTAAATGTAAACGGATTACATGCTCCAATGAAAAGACATAAGGTAATCGATTGGATCAGAAAACATGATCCATATATCTGCTGTCTTCAAGAAACCCACCTTAGGAAAAGAGATGTACACAGATTGAGGGTGAAGGGATGGAACATGGTATTTCAGGCAAATGGAAATGAAAAAAAAAGCTGGGGTTGCAATACTTGTATCTGACAAATTAGATCTCAAAGTGAAGGACATAACAAGAGATAAAGAAGGCCACTTCATAATACTAAAGGGAACAATCCAACAAGAAGAACTAATTCTGGTAAACATATATGCACCCCATATAAGAGCACCTAAATACATAAAAAAAAAAACTCTTGGAGGATATTAAAGGAGAGATTGACAGCAATACAATCATAGTAGGAGACTTTAATACTCCACTGTCACCATTGGACAAATCCTCTAAACAAAAAATCAGTAAAGAAACATCAATCCCAAATGACTCACTAGAGCAGATGGAATTAATTGACATCTTCAGATCATTTCACCCCAAAGCCACAGAATATACATTCTTCTCCAGTGCACGAGGGTCATTTTCAAAGATAGATCATATGTTGGGTCATAAGAAAAGTCTCTTCAAATTCAAGAAGATAGAAATCATATCAAGCATTTTCTCAGACCACAGTGGCATAAAACTGGAAATCAACTATAATAAAAACAATAGAAAGAAATCAAACATATGGACACTAAACAGCATGCTATTAAACAAAGACTGGGTAAACAGAGATATCAAAGAATAAATAAAAAACATCATGGCAACAAATGACAATGACAACTCAACAATACAGCATTTATGGTACACAGTGAAAGCAGTCGTGAGAGGGAATTTCATAGCCCTACAAGCCTACTGCAAAAAACAGGAAACAATGGTAATAAATTACCTAAACCTACAACTCAAAGAGCTAGAATGAGAGCAACAAAAAAAGCCCAGTGTACTCAGAAGGAAGGAAATAGTGAAGATCAAGGTGGAGATAAACAACTTGGAGACCAAAGAAACAATTCAAAAGATCAACAAAACAAAGAGCTGGTTCTTTGAAAGGATAAACAATATTGATGGACCCCTAGCCAGGTTCACCAAGAAGCAAAGAGAGAAGACCCAAATAAACAAAATCAGAAATGAAAGAGGAGAAATAACAACAGACCCTGTGGAAATACAAAGGATTGTTAAAAAATATCATGAACAACTCCATTCCAACAAATTGGACAACCTGCAAGAAATGGATATTTTCCTAGAAAAATATAACCTCCCAAAACTCAATGAGGAGGAAACCAAACATCTCAATATTCCAATAACTATGGAAGAAATTGAAGCAGTAATCAAAAAGCTTCCAGCAAATAAAAGCCTGGGTCCAGATGGCTACACAGGAGAGTTTTACCAAACATTTAAGGAAGAATTAAAACCTATCCTCCTCAGACTATTCAAAAACATGCCAGAAGAAGGAACACTTCCAAACACCCTCTAAGAAGCCAGCATCACCCAAATACCAAAACCAGATAAAGACAACACAATGAAAGAGAATTATAGGTCAATATCTCTCATGAACATAGATGCCAAAATCCTCAACAAAATTCTAGCAAACCATATCCAGCAGTACATTAGAAAGATCATACACTATGACGAAGCAGGATTCATCCCAGGAATGCAGGGATGGTACATTGTCCGCAAATCAATAAATGTGATACATCATATAAACAAATTGAGAGATAAAAATCACATAGTCATATCAATTGATGCATAAAAAGCATTTGACACAATCCAACACCCTTTCTTCATAAAAACTCTCAGCAAAGTGGGAATAGAAGGATCATACCTCAACATCATAAAAGCCATATATGATAAACCCACAGCTAACATAATACTCAATGGGCAAAAAATAAAACCATTTCCCCTAAGAACAGGAACAAGACAAGGATGCCCACTCTCACCTCTCCTGTTCGACATAGTACTAGAAGTATTAGCCATTGCAATTAGACAACAAAAAGAAATAAAAGGCATCCGAATTGGAAAAGAATAAATAAAGCTATCCTTATTTGTAGATGACATGATATTGTACATAAAAAACCCAAAGGACTCCATTCCAAAACCCATTGACTTAAATAATGAATTTGGCAATGTAGCAGGATACAAAATTAATGCTAAGAAGTCTGTGGCATTTCAATACACTAATAGTGAAATTATAGAAAGAGAAACTAAAAGAGCAATCCCATTTACCATCGCACCAAAAAAAATAAGATACCTAGGAAAAAAACTAACTAAAGAGGTAAAAGAACTTCATGCAGAAAACTACAGGACACTGAAAAAAGAGATAGAGGAAGATGTTAACAGATTGAAGAGCATACCATGCTCATGAATTGGGAGAATCAACATCATTAAAATGTCCATACTACCCAAAGTAATCTACAGATTCAACACACTACCCATTAAAATACCAACGACATATTTCACAGACCTAGAAAGAATTCTTCATAGATTCATCTGGAACAAAAAAAAGACCACGGATAGCTACAGCAATTCTGAGAAAGAAGAGTAAAGTAGGTGGGATCTCAATACCAGACTTCAAGGTATACTACAAAGCAACTGTTCTCAAAACAGCCTGGTACTGGCACAAGAACAGACATATAGACCAATGGAATAGAATAGAGAACCCAGATATGCACCCAAACCACTATGCTAAATTAATATATGACAAAGGAGGCATGAACATTCAATGGAGCCAAGATAGCCTCATCAATATATGCTGTTGGTAAAATTGGACAGATACATGCAAAAAATTGAACCTGAACCACCAACTTACACCAAATACAAAAATAAACTCAAAATGGATACAGGACTTAAACATTAGAAGGGAAACCATAAAAATACTAGAGGAATCCACAGGCAGCACAATCTCAGATATATGCCGAAGGAACTTCTTCACTGATACTACTCCAAAGGCAATGGAAGCTAAAAAAAAAATAAACAAATGGGACTACATCAAAATAAAAAGCTTTTGCACAGCAAAAGAAACCATCAACAAAACAACAAGAAAGCCCACTGTATGGGAGAACATATTTGCAAATGATATCACTGATAAAGTTTTAATCTCCAAAATATACAGCCAACATATACAACTTAATAAAAGGAAGATAAACGATCCAATAAAAAAAATGGGCAATGGACCTAAATAGAACCTTTTCGAAAGACAACAGAAGGAATGCCAAGAGAGACATGAAAACATGTTCAAAGTCACTAATCATCCGAGAGATGCAAATAAAAACGACCATGTGATACCATCTTACACTGGTCAGAATGGCAATCATCGACAAATCAACAAAGGACAAGTGTTGGCGAGGATGCGGAGAAAAAGGGACTCTTGTGCACTGTTGGTGGGAATGCAGACTGGTGTAGCCACTGTCGAGAGCAGTATGGAGTTTTCTTAAAAAACTAAAAATGGATCTTCCATTTGACCCTGTAATCCCACTCTTAGGAATTTATCCTAAGAAATCACAAACACCAATCAGAAAGGATTTATGTACCCCTATGTTCATAGCAGCACAATTTACGATAGCCACAATTTGGAAACAGCCTAGGTGCTCGTCAACAGATGAATGGATCAGAAAACTGTGGTACATCTACACAATGGAATTCTATGCTGCCATTAAAAAGAAGGAATTCTTACCATTTGCAGCAACCTGGTTGGAACTGGAGAGCCTTATGCTTAGTGAAATAAGCCAGTCAATGAAGGAGAAGCATCACATGATCGCACTCATTGGGGGATAATAAAGACCATTATAAATTGATGAACAAAAGGATAGATACAGAGACAGTAAAGCTTCTAACAGACTGAAATTATAGCAGGAAGATTAAAGTTAGGTGAGGTAGATAAGAGATCAATAAAAGGACTTGTATGCATGCATATAAGCAAAACCAAAGAACATAGACACTGGGGGGTTTGGACATGCCTGGGAGGGAGGCGGGGCAATGGGGAGATATGTATAAAAAATTAATAAAAAAAAATAAAAAAGAAACCATATTATTTAAGCATGCAAACCAAAAGTCTAACATAAAGTTTACTTTATATTTTTAACCTAATTCTTCCCCATTAGCCTGGCTGAAAAAGACGTTCCCACCCTACTTACAGACCTTGACTCTGCAGTTAATCCATGGGCTTTGTGTACGTTGAATTTCCCTCACCTTTACCTAGGTGAATTTTCCCTCACCATTTTCCTTGGTGAATTTTCCTTCCTTCGCTCTTAGGTGAAAATACCTTCTCCTCCAGATGTTCTGCTGTCAGGTTCCAGATGTGGGCAGGAAACCCTTTCCACTTTCCCTGTTGGGCACCAGAAGTGGGAACCTCTTTTCATGTCCCACGTGGTTCAGGGTTTCTGGTTCAGGGTTTGGGTTCTGAAGGAGGCCACATGCAAATGAAAAGAGAGAGACTAGAAAATATTAATTTGGCGATATATGGGGGCCAGGAGGGAGCCTTCCTCTAGTGGAAAGAGCTATCCCCTTGCTCTGGCCTTTTTCTCCCTTTTATTAAGGTTTTGGGACACACCCATAGCTTTTAGGCTGGAAATTACAAGAAGAGAAATTCACATGAAACAAACAGGTAGAGGCTGCTTCAGCTAAAGATGTTTCAACTAAATAGTGAGTGATTTGCTCTGACCTTTCAGAGCAATTAAGGTTGAACAGCCTTTTGGTCTCCTGTTCACATCTATTACTGAGCCAATGTTTGGTTTCCGGCGGGATCGCTTATTCCTTTTAGTTAAGTTGTGTGAATTCTTTATATATTTTGGATATTACACTCCATCAAAGTTATGTTTGCAAATATTTTCCCCCATTCAGTTGGTTGCCTTTCTGTTTTGCTGATGATTTCTTTTGCTGTGTAGAAGCTTTTAAGTTTGGTATAATAACTTTTGCCTTGCATTTGGGCCAAGTTCATAAATTCCTCTCCAAAACCAAAAATCAAAAAATTAGTATCTATGTTTTCTTCTATGTACTTTATTATTTCATGTCTTATCCCAATATATAAAAACCCAGGGTCTGTAACATCCAAAATGACTGAAGACTTGACTGACTGAAAGTCAGTCCTACAGTCAGTGCTCGGTTGCTATGGTGACCCAACACTGACTTCTTAGGGGGCTGTGGATCAGGCCTGGAGAGAGGCCTGAAGAGAGAGGCAGGGTCTGATCTGCAGCCTCCTTGGCAGCTGTTAATCAGCCATTGCCTCTCTCTTTCTCTGGGATTCACCAGAAGTAGCACCTCTGTTTGTCTCCAGGCCTCCACAGGGGCTGCTGATCAGCCCCATCTGTCTGATCAGGACCAGAGATAGGCCCAGAGATGTTGACTGTGATAGAAAACAACCAATAAAAACCAAATTTGGGTGAACTGTGAGGAGCCAATGACTGCCTAGGAGGCAGAGCTTTTGACACAGACTGGCACAGAAACCTACCAATCAGAACTAAATTGGCTGGCAGGGGAGGGCACTTAGGGCTAACCAGGTAGGCAGATTCAGTTAGAAGCGAGATTAGGCTGGCAGGGGAGAACAGGTAGGAGCAATCAGGCCAACAGGGGATAGCAGTCAGGGGAGAGATCAGGCTGGCAAGAGAGGGAAGTTAGGGGTCTCCAGGCAGGCAGAGGCAGTTGGGGCAACCAGGTTATCAGGGGAGGGCATTGATAGTGAGATCATCCCAGAAGAAGAGGGAAGTTGGGGGTAAGATTAAGTTGGCAAGGGAAGGGCATTAGGGGCGATCAGGCAGGCAGGCACGTGAACACTTAGGAGCCAGCAGTCCCAACTGAGAGGATGTCCAATTGTTGGTTTATGCCTAATCTCACAGGGATTGGGCCTAAATTGGCAGTTGGACATTCTCAAGGGATCCCTGATTGGAGAGGGTAAGGTTGGGCTAAGGGAAGTCCTGTTTGTGCACAAATTTGTGCACTGGACCGTTAGTCTAAATTATTAAAGGCCTGTGGTCGTAACACCATAACACCATAATGACCAATTACTGGACTCACAGGAAGTGCATTGATGGATCCCACAGTGGCTGTGGTGGGAGGGACTCTGGGGTCTTGCAGCAGTGGCAGTAGGGAATCTGGGGTCCCAAGGCATGGGAGGTGTAGATCTCTATTATTTCATGCACTGGGCCTCTAGTATTTAATATTTTGATCCATTTAGAGTTAAATTTTGTGTGTGATGTCAGGTAGTAATCTTGTTTCATTCTTTTGCATGTGGCTTTCCAATTTTTGCAACACCATTTTTTATGAGGTGTTCTTTTCTCCATTGTATGTTTTTGTCTCCTTTGACAAAAATTAGTTGCTAATGTGGGTTTATTTCTGGGCTTTCAGTTCTCTCCGTTTCTATATTTCTGTTTTTTCTGCCAATACCATGTGCTGCGATTACTGTAACTTTTAAGTATAATTTGAAGTCAGAGAGTGTAATAGCTTCAGCTTTGTTGTTTTTTTTCAAGATTGATTTGGCTACTTGGGATCTTTTGTGATTTCATATAAATTTTGTGTTCTATTTCTTTGTTCTAATGTCATTAGGATTTTAATGGAGTTTGCATTAAATCTGTATATTGTATCAGGTAACATGGAAATTTTAATTATGTTGATTCTTCCAATCTGTGATTGCAGAGTATCTTTCTATTTCCTTGTCTAACAATATATTTTGACAAAGTAATGCCTTTAAGTAGATTATATTTAATATATTTATAGATTTATTATAAATCCGTTTTTATGTTTATATATTGATATGCATCTATAAATTTAGATCTGTGAGTCATTGAAGGGCATTGATAGGGTAAAGATAGGATCATGATTATGGGTGGGTCCAGTAACAATAAAGTATAAATAAGTTATGGTTCTTTAGAAACTAGTCTTAAATAGTTTGGACCTAACAATTGGATCCAATTGATAACTAAACACATCATAGGAATATTTCATGATATGCTTTGTATATGTAGACATTTCCCAAACTCCAAATTTTTGGATAATGATAGTGTACTATTAGATGATTTTGTTAAAAAAAAAAAAAACACAACACATTCAGATGCATTCTTTAACAGCAGATTTTCTTCTGTGTTCTTGTTTCTTTTTACTAGCTGAAGAATTTTGTTTTTCTGTTTCTTGAACCATCTTTCCTTCACTCACCAAGTACTTTGTTGAGTGAACAAAATCCTCTATGTTGTCACAAATGGCAGCATTTCATGGTAGCTCTGTGATACTTGAGTTAGGATCTGGGGATCATACTTCTTCAACAGCGAGTTGGCAAAATGGAAACTGAAAAATTTATTCTGCTTAACTTCATATACTTTTTACCTGTATTCTCAACAGAATGAGTCTTATGGACCTCACTTGGCTTTTTCTTAGCTACTTAATTCATCATTTACCATGTAGAACTAAATAGAATTTCAGGCCATTCACTGTGAGTGCCAAATCAAGGCAATATGAAAAATAAAATGTCTTAAATGCAAGAATAATATTGAAAATCAAATGCCTATGTGATTGTAAATCTATATTTATGTGTGGGATCCAGGGGTGAATTTATTTATGATATCAATGAGGCTATCACATTTTAAATTTTTTGTTAATATAGTAATTATTCTTTAAGCATCTTCTACACAGAATGTCTGTACAGAGCAATAACTATGCTTATTAATGAAACACATTGCTTAGGCTGTCATGATGGAGAGATACTCTGTAAATACTTTTTGCATGGGTTTTCCTCTGAGTTAGTAGGAAAATGTGTAAAGAAACATGAAGCAAATGCTGTGTAAGATGTTGAAGGACAGATTGCTTAGTTGTTCTGGGAGGTCTGCCTATTCCAAAGGAAAATTTTCCCCAAACTCAGTGAGAGATTCTCTTAATTTTTGTTCATAAGTCTTAAAAGAGATGATACTACACCTCTCCACCTTTAGACCAATAAATAAATAAATAAATAAATAAATAAATAAATAAATAAATAAAT
>JAAGEH010000286.1:55022020-55128412 GCA_011751065.1 Lasiurus cinereus | reverse complement strand
AATAAATAAATAAATAAATAAATAAATAAATAAATAAATAAATAAATAAAAGGCATATCATGTTGAAATAGTAATTCTGATAGTAATTCTGAATACCTACTATTATGAAAGTGAGGTTGCTTTGTCATTTAATATTTAACTTCAAACATACCAGGGTATTAAGTAAAAATAACTGATATTTTAAGAACTTGCATTCTACAGTAACCTACTTCAGGCTATTAGCTGAGGGCACTTAAAATAAGATTGAGAGTTAAAATGAAAACTAACACTAGTGTATCTTCTGACCACACTGCATAATATAATGTACTTAAACTCTTCCTGCAAAATCCTGCTGCTTTTCCAGTGTTTGATATTCTGACCATGTTTGAACTCTTGAACTCTGACAGAGAGGAGGGACTTAGAGAGTCTGTCATCTGATCTGTGTTATAAGGCAAATGAAATAGCTTTTTCTTTGATAGCATGCCTTTCTGCCTAACAGTTGGTGGGAAATTAAAATTATCTGGACGGGGAAGACTGGTGAAAGGTCTGAGAACATCAGTTTTTTGGGAGGGCTTTTCTGAAAAAGAGGCAGGGTTATTTTCCCCTCTTATTTTCTGCCACATATTAATAATATTTCACTGCTTATTTATTCGTTTTTATGATTTACTCCAAGTCTTGGAGGAGAAGAAATTCCTGTTATGCTACTGCCCAGCCAGGATGGTGGTTAGATGCTGACATTTTGAATTCCAGCCATATTAATTGCTGGGTAAAAGCTATAATCTTTCTCTCTTTGAAGCCCAAAGCTGATTTTTTAGGCAACACTTCAAAAGCAAAGCATAACTGATGAGGCATATTTCCTACCAGCTCTGAATTATCATGATTGACTCAGCTTGTGTTAGTCTACATGTGCCTTACATATTTGGCTATCTAATCAAACAATTTGATTTTGATATTAGAGAGCAAAAGAAAATACCTTTTGTTATCTCCAGGGTGATCTACAACCCCTTGTGAGATATTTCAGTGGTTATTTAAACCACCTCAGAAATAGAAATACCTAAATTATTTTTTTTCTTACACTAGAAAACATGACTCCTAAAAGTTTTCCTCTCCTCACCTCTCTTCCCCTCCCCTGTCCTTCCTTCTCCTCCACTCCCCTCTCCTTTCTTCCCTCCCCTCCTCCTTCTCCTGTTCTGGCACAACATCATATAAATTATCAGTCTCAGTCCATTATGATTAATGACAAAAGTCTATGAAATAAGGTATTTCATACATTCTCAAATTATTATAACTCTTGGAGGTTTTTTCAAAATAATTTTTAAAATATATTTTTATTGATTTCAGAGAGGAAGAAAGAGGAAGAAAGAAATAGAAACATCCATGATGAGAGAGAATCATGGATCAGCTGCCTCCTGCAGGTTCCCCACTAGGGATCAAGCCTATACAACCTGGGCATGTGCCCTTGGCTGGAATTGAACCTGGGACCTTTCAGTTTGCAGGCTGATGCTCTATCCACAGAGCCAAACTGGCTAGGGCTCAAATAGTTTTTAACATCAGCTATTTAAAATTCAACTCAATGTATATGAAGCAAATATAACCAAGATTTTAAAATAAGAAAGTATACAGTATAAACATTTTGTAAAAGAATAAATGAAAATGACCTCTACCAAAACAACAGCAACACCAACACAAAATTAGAAAAAGATAAAAAATGGAAATCCATGTAACTTTTTATTGGTATGTCTTTCACTTGCAGCTTGTTTATCTCTAGATTTGCGCTATAGGGACTTTCTTATATAGGATTTGCCAAGTGTACTTAGTGTGTAATGTATGAGCAAGATTAACAGTATTTCAGATCAAAGGAGGACACTGCTGCATAGTCTTAGGAGATGTCATTCACTCCCATTATGGCTCATTTGCACAAGATTTTCATGTAATATGAGCCATTGTTCTGATGGCAGTGATTTGACATAAAGGGAAGGCTGAATTGCATCTGAGTCCTGGGCAGTCAGGCTGGGGGGTATCTTGGTCCCAAAGAACCTGCCAATCATAAAAGGACACTGTTACTCAGTTAAGGATCATCCCTCCCCCTACATGGCCTCCTACCCCACTCTTCTTGTTTTCAAGGTAGAAAACTTCTTGAATGTTCATGAATACCATAGAAATCAGGCAATGCCTATTTGTGCTAGATTAGATGCACTTTAACCAAAGTTTCAGATACCTTATTCAAAAGGCAAGTTATGAGCCATCTTGTGAACTGGTTTTTCTTCTCGTGTTTTCTGCCATCAGTGTTTTAATTTTAAAATACTTGCAGTAATAATGTTATGCCTGAGTTAAATGAAAACTATTATTTAAGCTATATTTGTGTTTTCCTAGTTTCATGGCTATGCATGAATGTATGAGTCACTAACATCCTCTTTCTTTCTGCAAGTTAGAGTTAAAAGAAAAAGAGAGAGGTATTATTGCTGCTTCAATCGTGTCTGATTATGTAAATGAAAAAGAAATATTCTGTCAAAATCTGGGTGATCTCAAATGTAATTGTATTTAACTAGAGAGACTATAATCTTATTAACTATTCAACATATCACAATATAAAAATACATTTAGATGCATTAAATATACACAGAACTAAAGCTTTTGAAGTGGTTTATTCTAACTATTAAAGTAATTGTAAAGAATTAAAGATAAAAACTACATTAGAATATAACCTCATTTTAGTGTCTGGTTTGAGTTTTTTAATGCATTTTAAGTGTAGAATTGTGACACACAGCATTTATCATTTCTGGTAGGGTCATGCTAGTTTTACACAGTGTTTATTAAATATTTTCAGTATAGAGATGCACCAAAATTTTTAGATTATAAAGTTTTATTTTATAAAATATCTTACCTGAATTTGCATTTAGAAGAAGATTAACTATAATTTTTTTAGCTTTTTTACTCTATTTTAAGTTTTTATACATTAACCATAATGTCAAAGAACAAATGAAGTGAGCTCATTTGATTTCATCATTTGGAAACATGATTTCATCATTTTAAAAAACACACACATAGAATTCACTATTATTAGTAATCTTTAAATGTTTTGTAAAGATAAGAGTGAATACAATTTTTTATTTAAAAATTTTCCCTGTTCAATTTCAATTAAAATAAGTAGTGCATTTGAAGCTAACCATAAAGAAGCTAGCATGCACAGTGACATATTGATTAAAATATATATTCACCTAGAAAATTAAGATATCCATAGAAATTTAAAATGCATTGTTAGCAGAATACTCCTCCCAGTTTTTAATTTGATAAATTTCACACATAGAAAAAGTTAAAAACAGAATATAAAAAAACATGTGCATGTCCTTCACTCAGAATCAACAATTAACATGTTGCCATATTTACCTTATTTTCTTTCCATTTGAAAATGACACCCTAACATTTTTCAGTATGCATCTCCTAAATACAAGAATGATGTTCTTACATAACTATAGTATTAGAAAATTGAAATAGTTTTAGAAAATCTAGTAATTAGAATGTTTAAAATGAATTAAAGATAAATTAGAACTCAGGAAGAATAAAACACACACACACACACACACATACTTAATAAAAATACAACAACTTTAATGATCTATTACATAAGCAGATTTTCACTTACTTTAAATTCAAGCTTTACATATTACTATTTCTATTGTAATTTATAGGCAGGTTTTTAAGAATAAATATTAAACTATTAGTTGTATGTCTTCTTCATTATGAAACATTTTCAAACTATATGAACAATAGCGCCCTCTAAATTTGGATAACATGAGAAAAAAAGGTATTACTGGTTGAGAAAAGGAGCATTTTAACAATAATCACTATGGGTTTGGGAACAAATGATGTAATTGTGATCCATTACAAAATTACACAGTAGTCTCTCATATGATTTTACAATATTTTAAACCATTGCTTTAGTATGGGAAATCAAAATTGAAAAACTCAATATTGTACCACTCAGCAAATAGAATTACAGAAATAATAGTGAAAAGGAAATAGAAAGCTCTCTAGGAAAATACTTAAACCTATTTTAAAAATAAACAATCATATGAGTTAATGGATTTTCAGAAATCAGTTGTAAGTAATTAACATTATATTGTTTTTCTTTCTTATATAAAGAGGACATTGAGATGTTTTCAATTTCAGAAATGATTTCAAGGCTATGTAAAAAAGTTTTATAAATCTTGGTATTTGAATAAAAATGCAAACTTAAGATATTACATATTAATTATGTGTTCAGTAACTGAAATAAAATTGTTTAAGTTCTTTTGAAAATATTTTTAGATTAAGCCATAATTAAATTAAAATTATAAAAACATATTAAATACAATACATTTACTTATATGTGGACATTTATGTCTATAATTAAGTAGCAAAACTATCCCTAATACAATTACAATACTATCCCCTAGATAATTAAGAAGCAAAAACATTATACACATTATAAATTTTAAAATATTGTGACATTTGTGCAGCATGGAATAAAATTTTTAATAACATATTTGCAAGTTCTTTTTCTAACTATAAATACTTTGTTTTATGACATCTGAGGTTTAATTTTTCTCAATAATCAAGTTGGTAAAAAATGTATTTAATAATAAAATTAATCCAATGTATGGCCTTTAAAAGGTTTAGTTTTGTTTAGTTTCATGCTTTTTCCCCAGTGCAACTTTTTCAATTAAGAATAATACTTATTTCATAATTGACATTGTTTAAATATATTCTTTTACATACAAGTTTGATGAAGCCTAAAGTAAAAACCTTGTATTAAATTATTTGTGAGTTTGTTAATTGGCAAGGAGCAGATTAGGATAGCTAAAAACAGGAAAAATGTTACTCCTCATTAATTTAATGCAAGAGTTTCAATGTCTAAGTCATTTTATTTAAATAAAAACAATCACAGAAAAAATTAGAAATCAAGCATATTTGTTTGAAAAAAATAGTCAACTAAAATATACAAAATGAACTCCTACAGACTGCTTTGTACATTTTAAGTTATAGCAAACCTGAATAATATAACTCATAAGAAAAAAAAAAAAAGATTGCCCTTTAAAATGATTCCTTTAGTTTCTCCTTTGCTTGATGGCATGAAAAATCTTATAGCATGCTCACATTTATAAACAAAATGCCAGTGACTCTGGGAATCATCTTAAGAGCAAATTAAAACAGTGAAAGAATGGTGCGAATAATTGTTTCATATGTACTTTGCTTGTGACTGCTGTAATCATCAGGCCTGATTTACAAAAGTAGACTTGAAGGTTCCTCAGCTTCCTGCAGGGCAGAGAAGACTTACTTTGGCACTCACCCTTTCGCCCTTGTAATTACCACTTAAAACTATGCCCTGGTACTTCCAATTTTCAGTCTCCTGATTGAACACCTCATTCTGTGCTAACAAGGTGTACAAGGTATTTGAACAGAGGCTCCAGTTGGAAAATTTTTAATGGTTTTCCTCATTAAGTGTTGCTATGCTAGTTTTGGTAATTTGGTAATTGTCTAAATTTCAAGTTGGTTTCCTCCCCATTTAGCTTAAAAAAGGATGCTACGTTTAAGACAATAACAGCAACACTGGTTTCAAAATTGACAAGGGAAGTTGTCTGATGTTTGTGTTATGCAATAGTTTTCACAGAATTAATAAAATTATCTTAAATGCCTAGGTTTATTCTCCAGTTATTTTCAAGAAATGATTAAAGAGAAACCATATAAAGTTGAAGATAAACATTTTCCACAGGATGCATCTATGAAGTAGCTAAGATTTCCTGGAAGTTTAGAGGCTAAAGAAGAAGCAACAAAAATGATTTATTTAAAAATGTGTGGAACAATAGAATTATGACAGTGCTTTAAAATACTTTGTCAAAAATTGTTTAATTCTATTATTGACACCTAGTCTATTTCTATAAATATATTAGTAGGTATTTAAAAAACAAATATAGCCTAATTTAAACAATGCTAATTTACTTTATTTACTATTACAATGACTTCTCATGATCATTAATTACAGTCTATTTTTATTCAAAGATAGACAATTTTAATAGATACGTTTTTCTACTAACTGTTTTTTTAAATACAACTTCAGATGTCATTTGAATGCTTAAAATTGGCTTTTACAAATGTAAAAATCCTGAGAACATTTTTTATGAATCGAATGCATTAACCTCTGAAAATGCCCCTAACAATGCCAAATTATCTTGTTTGTATATTTCTTTATATTTCTATACTTTGTAAAAATATATTTCTTAAGAAAAATTAAGAGAAAATCATTTTATATGTCCTTTGATTTAGTTAAAAACCTATGATTTACTTTATCAATTCAGATTTAAAAGGCAAACCATTTCTGAAAAGAGTTTTTCTTACACATTCTATATATATTTTATTCTTAATCATGAAATGCTTTGCTAAGTTTGGCAGCACTGTCTCCAGGGATTTATTTTAAATTACTTTCCGTGATTTGGACAGTTGCCATTTTATCATAGAGAGGAAAAGGTAGGAGATACAAAGGGCTATTTTAAAGTGATTTATGTGGCAGTTTTCTCCTCTGTCACTATTATGTCCCTGCTGCCTGAGTGTGACAATGTGGTGCTTGCTAACATTTTGGCAATAATTTATTGGGATGAGCTTTTTGTGTGTGTGTGTGTGTGTTTTGTTTGTTTTTGCCTGGAATTCAGCCTGCAATCCTTTTAACACTCTGCTAACAGGCCCAAGTTCTCTATAGGCTTATTTATTTCTCACTTTGGAACTGTGCACTCACACAAAAACCTAACTGTAAATCTGTAACTTTTCTTTTTGAATTGGAAGTTGAATACAGACCTTGACTTGTGCATATAAAAAATGCTGCCTTCCAGTGTAAGTGCTTTTTGTATTTCATGAATCAAGCCCCAAGTTATCTACATCAAGGAAATAGGATATCATTATTTTGCCTGGTAAAAATACTAATGCATGGATGTAATTTTACTGTTTATTTGACCAAGTTTCTCAGGCATTTTAAAATTCTGCAACACAAAGAAAAAACTGACGACTACAGTATAATGTTGACAGGCTTTAATCAATCAATACAAAGAAACAATTTTTGATGTTTATAAACCATTATATTTTTATTTGTCTGTAAAAATCTAGAAAATAATGTATGCATTTATATTGAAAATTCTGCAAATATTTATCAATCATGGAATCTCTGAAATCTTTCTGCTTGAAATTAGGAGTTATTATTTAATTTTTTAATTTTTAATTTTTTTCATTGTTATCTCTCACAAATATATTTTTTAATTTATTTTTTGATTATGGTGTTACATATGTGCCTTTATTCCCACATTACACCCCACATCCCCTTTATGCCCTCAACCCCCTGTTGTCTGTGTCCATTGGTTAGACTTATGTATATGCATGCATACAAGTCCTTGGTCGATCTGCCCCCTTACCCCTACCCTCTCCTATCTTCCCTCTGAGGTTTAATGGTCTAATTGATGTTTCTCTGTCTCTGGTTCTATTTTTGTTCATCAATTTATGTTGTTCATTATATTCCATAAATGAGTGAGATCATTTGATATTTATCTTTCTCTGACTGGCTTATTTCACTTAGCATAATGCTCTTCAGTTCCATTCAAGCTTTGCAAATTATAAGAACTCCTTCTTTTTTTTACTGCAGTGTAGTATTATATTTTGTAGATGTACGTACTACAGTTTTTAATCCACTCATCTGTTGATGAACACTTAGGCTGTTTCCAAATCTTAGTTATGGTGAATAGTGCTACTATGAATATAGAGGTGCCTATGTCCTTTCTAATTGGTGTTTTTAGTTTCTAGGGATATAATCCTAAAAATGGGATCACTGGGTCAAATGGTAGTTCCATTTATAGTTTTGTTTTGTTTTGTTTTGTTTTTGAGGATACTTTATACTGTTTTTCACAGTGGCTGCACCAGTCTACATTCCCACCATCAGTGCACAAATGTTCCATTTTCTCTGCATCCTCACCAGTACTTGTCCTTTGTTGATTTGTTGGTGATAGCCATTCTGACAGGTGTGAGATGGTATCTCATTGTTATTTTGATTTGCATCTCTCAAATGATTAGTGACTTTGGGCATGTTTTCATATACCTCATGGCCTTCATTCTGTCTTCTCTGAAAAACTATATATTTAGATCCATTGCCCATTTTTTTATTTGGTTGTTTATCTTTCTATTGTTGAGTTGTAAGATTTCCCTGTAGGTATTGGAGATTAAGACCTTATTAACATTTGCAAATATGTTCTCTCAATGCAGTGGACTTTCTTGTGTTTTATTGATGGTTTCTTTTGCTGTGAAAAGCTTTTTATTTTTATGTCATCCCATTTGTTTATTTTTTCTATACTTTCCATTGCTCTAGGATCAGAACCATGAAAGAAATTGCTTTGGCATATGTCTGAGATTTTGCTGCCTGTGGGTTCCTCTAGTATTTTTATAGTTTCCTATCTTATGTTTAAATCTTGTATCCCTTTTGAGTTTATTTTTTGTGTATGGTATAAGTTGGAGGTCTAGTTTCATTTTTTTGCATGTATCTGTCCAATTTTCCCAACACTATTTATTGAAGAGACTGTCTTGACTCCACAGTATGTTCATGCCTCCTTTATCAAATATTAATTGAGCACAGTGGCTTGGGTTGATTTCTGGGTTCTCTCTGGATTCTCTGTTCATTTCCCTTGGTCTATATGTCTGTTTTTGTGCCAGTACCAGGCTGTTTTGAGAAGAGTGGCTTTGTAATAGATCTTGATATCTGGTATTGATATCCCATCTATTTTGTTCTTCTTTCTCAGGATTGCTACAGCTATTTTGTTTTTTGTTTTTTCTTTTTTATTCCAGATGAATTTTTGGAAAGTTCTTTCTAGGTCTGTGAAATATGCCATTGGTATTTTAATGGGGAATAAATTGAACCTATAGATTGTTTTGGGTAGTATGGACATTTTAATGATGTTGATTCCATCAATTTATGAACAGGGTATGTTCTTCCATCTGTTTATGTCTTTCTCTCTCTCTTTTTTAAGTGTCCTGCAGTTTTCTGAGTATAGGTCTTTTACCTCCTTAGTTAAGCTTATTCCTAGGTATCTTAATTTTTTTTGTGTGTGCAATGGTAAATGGAATTATTTTCTTAATCTCTTTCGGTAAATTCATTATCTGTGTATAGAAATGCCATAGATTTCTTTCTTTTTTTTTATTGTATTACATGTATACATATCTCCCCATTGCACCCCTTCCTACGAGGCTTACCCTAACCTCCCAGTGTCTATGTTCATTGGTTATCCTCATATGTATGGATACAAGTCCTTTGATTGATCTCTTATCTACCCCACCCACCTCTCCTTACTCTTCCTGCTATAATTTCACAGTCTGTTTGATGCTTTACTGCCTCTGTATCTATCCTTTTGTTCATCAGTTTACAATTTTCTTTATTATTCACAAATGAGTGAGATCATGTGGTGCCTCTCCTATATTGACTGGCTTATTTCACTAAGCATAAGGCTCTCCAGTTCCATCCAGGTTGCTGCAAATGATAAGAGTTCCTTCTTTTTAATGGCAGCATAGAATTCCATTGTGTAGATGTACCACAGTTTTCTGATCCACTCATCTGCTGAAGGGCACCTAGGCTGTTTCCAAATTGTAACTATTGTAAATTGTGCTGCTATGAACATAGGGGTGCATAAATCCTTTCTGATTGGTGTTTGTAATTTCTTAGGATAAATTCCTAAGAGTGAGATTGCTGGGTCAAATGGGAGATCCATTTCTAGTTTTTTTAAAAAAACTCCATACTGTTCTCCACAGTAGCTGCAACAGTCTGCATTACCACCAACAGTGCACAAGGATTCTTTTTTCTCCACATCCTCGCCAACACTTGTCGTTTGTTGATTTGTTGATGATTGCCATTTGACACGTGTGAGATGGTATCGCATTGTCATTCTGATTTGCATCTCTCCGATAATTAATGACTTTGAACATGTTTTCATGTGTCTCTTGGCATTCCTTCTGTCATCTTTCGAAAAGGTTCTATTTAAGTCCATTGCCCATTTTCTTATTGCATCATTTATCTTCCTTTTATTAAGTTGTATAAGTTGGCTATAGATGTTGGAGATTAAACCTTTATCAGTGATAACATTTGCAAATATGTTCTTCCAAACAGTAGGCTTTCTTGTTGCTTTGTTGATGATTTCTTTTGCTGTGCAGAAGCTTTTTATTTTGATGTAGTCCCATTTGTTTATTTTTTCTTTAGCTTACATTGCCTTTGGAGCGGTATCAGTAGAAGTTCTTTTGGCACATGTCTGAGATTGTGCTGCCTGTGGATTCCTCTAATATTTTTATGGTTTCCTGTCTAATGTTTAAGTCCTGTATTCATTTTGAGTTTATTTTTGTATTTAGTCTAAGTTGGTGGTCCAGTTCATTTTCTTGCATGTATCCGTCCAATTTTCCCAGCATCATTTATCGAAGAGGCTATCTTGGCTCCATTGTTTGTTCATGCCTCCTTTGTCAAATATTAGTTGAGCATAGTGGTTTGGGTGAATATCTGGGTTCTCTATTCTATTCCATTGGTCTATATGTCTGTTCTTGTGCCAGTACCAGGCTGTTTTGAGAACAGTTGCTTTGTAACATAGCTTGAAGTCTGGTACTGAGATCCCACCTACTTTATTCTTCTTTCTCAGAATTGCTGTGGCTATTCGTGCTCTTTTTTGTTCCAGATGAATCTATGAAGAATTCTTTGTAGGTCTGTGAAATATGTCATTGGTATTTTAATGGGTATTGTATTAAATCCATAGATTGCTTTGGGTAGTATGGACATTTTAATGATTTTAATTCTCCCAATCCATGAGCATGGTATGCTCTTCCATCTGTTAACATCTTCCTCTATCTCTTTTGTCAGTGTCCTATAGTTTTCTACATATAGTTCTTTTACCTCTTTAGTTAGGTTTATTCCTAGGTATCTTATTTTTTATTTATTTATTTTTTTTTGGTGCGACGGTAAATAGGATTGCTTTTTTAGTCACTCTTTCTGTAATTTCACTATTAGTGTATAGAAATGCCACAGATTTCTTGGCATTAAGTTTGTATCCTGCTACATTGCTGAATTCATTTATTAAGTCTAAAAATTTTTTGATGCATTCTTTTGGGTTTTCTATGTACAGTATCAGGTCATCTGTGAATAAGGACAGTTTT
Source organism: Lasiurus cinereus (assembly GCA_011751065.1). NCBI lineage: Eukaryota > Metazoa > Chordata > Mammalia > Chiroptera > Vespertilionidae > Lasiurus > Lasiurus cinereus. The sequence goes on along the minus strand of JAAGEH010000286.1, from coordinate 55,117,240 downwards.
ACGTCTTCTTTTCATATTTGGATGCCTTTTATTTCTTCTTCTTGTCTGATCTCAATGGCTATTAATTCCAATACTGTGTTGAACAAGAGTAGTGAGGGTAGGCATCCTTGTCTTGTCCCTATTCTTAGTTTTTGCCCATTGAATATGATGTTGGCTGTGGGTTTGTAATATATGGCTTTTATTATTTTGAGGCATGATCCTTCTATTCCCACTTTGCTGAGAGTTGTTATCAAGAAAGTGTGTTGGATTTTTGTCAAATGCTTTTTCTGCATCTATTGATATGACTATATGATTTTACTTCTCAATTTTTTATGTGATGTATCATGTTTATTGATTTGCGGATATTGTATCATCCTTGCATCCCTGGGATAAATCCTACTTGGTCATGGTGTATGATCTTTCTGATGAACTGCTGGATCCAATTTGCTAGAATTTGTTGAGGATTTTGGCATCTATGTTCATGAGAAATATTGGCCTATAATTCTCTTTCATTGTGTTGTCTTTATCTGGTTTTGGTATTAGGGTGATGCTGACTTCAGAGAATGATCTTGAAAGTGTTCCTTTCTCTTGAAATTTTTGGAATAATCTGAGAAGGATAGCTTTTATTTCTTCCTGGAATGTTTGGTAAAACTCCCCTGTGAAGCCATCTGGTCCTGGGCTTTTGTTTGCTGGAAGCTTTTTTTTTATTTTTTTTATTAAGGTATTACATGTATACATATCTTCCCATTGCCCCTCCCCTCACCACTCCCATGCATAACTTAACCCCCAGTATCTTGTATTCATTGGTTTAGCTTATATGCATGCATAGTAGTCCTTTGGTTGATCTCTTATCTACCCCACCTCTCCCTAACTTTCCTGATGTAATTTGACAATCTGTTTGATGCTTTATTGCCTCTGTATCTATTTTTTTGTTCATCACTTTATAATGTTCTTTATTTTCCATAAATGAGTGAGATCATGTGGTATTTTTTTTTTTCATTGACTGGCTTATTTCACTTAACATAATGCTCTCCAGTTCCACCCAGGTTGCTGCAAATGATAAGAATTATTTCTTTTTTATGGCACCATAGTATGTTTGCTTGAAGCTTTTTGATGACTGCTTCAATTTCTTCCATAGTTTTTGGCCTATTAAATTTTTTAGAATCTTCCTGATTGAGTTTTTGAAGATTGCATTTTTCTAGAAATATGTCCATTTTTTCCAGGTTGTCCAGTTTGTTGGAATAGAGTTGTTCATAGTATTTTTGTGGGGTCTGTTCTTATTTTGCCTATCTCATTTTTTATTTTGTTTATTTGGGTTCTCTCTCTTTGCTTCTTGGTGAGTATGGCTAGAGGTTCATCAATCTTATTTATCCTTTTAAACAACCAGCTCTTGGTATCATTGTTCTTTTGTATTTGGTGTGTTTTTGTTTGTTTGTTTGTTTGTTTTTGTTTTTATGTCATTTATTTCCTCTCTGATCTTTATTATCTCCTTTCTACTCGCTCTGGGTTTTTCTTGTTGCTCTCTTTCTAATTCTTTGAGTTGTAGAATTAGATGATTTATTACAATTTTTCTTGTTTTTTTTTGAGGTAGGCCTATAGCCCTATAAACTTCTCTTTCAGGACTGCTTTCATTGTGTCCCATAGATTTTGTATTTTTGTATTTTTATTGTCATTACTTTCCAGGATGTTTTTCATTTCTTCTTTGATCTCTTTGTTAACTCAATCACTGTTTAATTGTATGCTATTCAGCTTCCAAGTGTTTGAATTTTGGGGGCTGTTTTTATTATAGTTTATTTCTAATATTATTCCATTGTGGTCTGAGAAAATGTTTGATATGATTTCAATCTTCTTGAATTTGGGGAGACTTTGCTCATGACTCAATGTGTGATCTATTTTTGAAAATGTCCCATATGTCCTTTAGAAGAACATATATTTTGTGGCTTTGGGGTAAAATGTTCTGAAGATGGCAGTTAATTCCATCTGATCTAGTAAGTCATTTATGATTCCTGTTTATTTGCTGATTTTTTATCTAGAGGATATATCCAGTGATGTGTATTAAAGTCTCCTCCTATGATTATTTTGTTGTTGATCTCTCCATTGATATCTTGCAGGAATTTTTTTTTAAATATATATTTGAGTGCTCCTGCATTTTGTGCATATATCTTTATCAGGGTTATATCCCCTTGTTGTATCAATCCCTTTAGTATCATGAAACGACTTCCACATGTCTTATTATAGCCTTCACTTTGTGGTCTATGTAAGTATTGCCACCCCAGCTTTTTTTTTTTTTTTTTCATTTTCCTGAAAGATATTTTTCCATCCCTTCACTTTCAGTCTGTGAGGGTCCCGTATTCTAAGGTAGGTCTCTTGCAGACAGCATATACATGGGTCTTGACTTTTTATCCATTCACTTACTTGATGTCTTTTGATAAGAGTATTTAGTTCATTTATGTTTAAAGTTTTTATTGAAAGGTAATTGTTTGTAGCCATTTTTATTTTTTTGTGCCTGTGTTCTTTCTTACATTTTATTTCTTTTTTTTTATACCAGTCCCTTTATCATTTCTTGCATTGCTGGTTTAGTAGTGATAAATTTCCTTAGACTCTTTTTTTTTTTTTTGTCAGTGAAGCTCCTTATTTTTCCTTCAGTTTTGAATGATTGGCTTGCTAGATTCAGTCCCTTGCTTTGCATCACTTTGTAAAGTTTCTTCCATTCTTTTCTCTCCTGATGTGTTTCTTTTGAGAAATATTTTAATAATCTAATGGGAGCTCCCTTGTATGTACCTTTCTGTCTCTCTCTTGCAGCCCCTAGGATTCTCACTTTGTCCTGAACATTTACCATCATAATTATGATGTGTCCTGGTATGGCTCTTTTCGGGTTCATCTTGTTTAGGACTCACTGAGCTTGTGTTACTTTTTTCTTCCCCACATCATGGAAGTATTCTGACAATATTTCTTCAAATAGGTTTTCTAACCCTTGTTCCTCTTCTGTTGTTCTGGCACCCCTATTATTCATATGTTGCTTCCATGTTGTCCCAAAGCTCCCTGAGGCTCTTCTCCTGTCTTTTAATTTTTTTCTCCAATTGCAGTTCAGTTTGTGTGTGTTTTGCTTCCCTATTCTCTAATTTGCTAATTTGGTTCTCTGTTTTAATTTTCTATGGTATTTTTTATTGAAGCTATATCACTCTTCATTTCTTCTTGATTCTTCCATAAGTTATTGACTTTTTCATCCATTTTTTCTTGATTATTACATAAGTTGTTAATTTTTTTTCCTCCATCCAGTTTATGAACTGTATGACCCTTATGCTGAATTCTTTTTCTGACATATTGTTTGCCTTTGTTTCACATAGCTGCTTTTCTGGCAATTCCTCCTTTCCTTTCTTTCAGGGGTTTATTTGTCTACCTATTTTTGGTCTCTCTGATTGATCTAAATATAGAGTCATGCAGGGGCTGCTCCTTGTGTGGCAGTGGCTGCTCAGGCTGCAGTTGGTCTTCAGGTGGTCACCGAACTGGGGGCTCTTCAGTTGGCAGCAGCTTGTCCAGTGGGTGTTGTTTGCAGCAGTGGTGTTTCCTCTGCCAGGTGGAGAAGGCTGTTCATACAGCTACTGTTCCTTTGATGGGGGTGGTCTGCTCACATGGCTGCTGCTCCATGGATCAGGGCTGGCTACACACTGATACTGTTCCTCAGATGGGGCAGGCTGCTCATGAGGCTGCCACTTCTTAGACAGGAGCAGGTTGCTTGCTGGGATAGTGTTCCTCACAAAGCTGCTGCTCCTCGGACGGGTGATGAGCTTCTTGCTTGGCTGTTGCTCCTCAGGAGGGAGTGAACTGCTTGTGTGGCTGCTGCTCATCGGATGGGCGTGGTCCACTCACCCAGCTGCTGCTCATAGGACAGGTGCAGGTTGTGTGTGGCTGCTGTTCCTCATACCAATGTGGGAAGGGCAGGACTGTTGCTCCTAAGACTTGGGCAGTCTGCTCATGTGACTGCTGCTCCACAGAAGGGGGCCAGCCATTCACCCAGCTGCTACTCATCGGTTAAGTGCAAGCGGTGTGTGGCTGCTGCTTCTCAATCAGTATGGGCTATGCAGTACTGCCATTCCTTGGATGTAAGTGGTCTGCTCATTTAGCTGCTGCTTCTTGGTCTGGGGCTTCTGCTCCTCACATGGGAATGGGCTGCTCACAGTGCTGCTGTTCCTCGTATGGGGCCAAGCTGCTCACACAGCTGCTGCTCCTTGGACAGGGTATGGGCTGCTTGCATGGCTGCTGCTCCTCAGCTAGGAGTGGGCCACTCAGCCAACTGCTGCTCCTCAGACCAGTGCAGGCTGTACAGGGCTGCTGCTCCTGGGATGTGGATGGGCTGTTTGGGAGGCTGCTGCTCCTTGAATGGTTGCAGGCTGCTCACACTGCTTCTGATCCTTGGATGGGGGCAGGCTGCCGTGCAGCTGCTGCTCCTTGGACAGGGGCAAGTTTCTCACACAGCTCCTGCTGCTTGATTGTGGGAAGGCTGCACAGGGATGCTACTCCTCAAATGTGGGTGGGCTGTTCTTGTGGCTGCTGCTCCTTAAATGGGGTGGTCTGCTCAAGTTGTTGCTGCTCCTCAGCTGGGGGAATGAGCCATTTATACAGCTGCTGCTCCTTGAACTGGGGCAGGCTACATGAGGCTGCTGCTCTTAGGCCTGGGGTGGGTTGCTCATGTGGTAGCTGCTCCTCAGATGAAGGGGGCGGGCTGCTCACACAGCTACTTCTCCTTGGACAGGGGTAGGCCATGTGTGGCTGTTTCTCTTAGGCCTAGGGAAGGCTACTCACATGGATGCTGCTCTTTGGATAGGAGTGGGCTGCTCACATGTCTGCTCCTCATGAGGTTGTAGTGCTCTGGGATAAAGCATTAGGCCAGTGTGGAGCATGCTTCAGAATTCACAGGAGCTTGCATCCAGGGTAGCTGGATATTCATGGACCATGGGACCACAGATGAGGTAGCAGGACCCTGGCAAGGGTGGCTATAGAGTCCCAGATGTTCTCTGAGGGCTCTCTGGGTGGAGGTGAGGCTGGGCTCCCAGTTACAGCAGCTCTCCCCTTCAAATCAGCTAGAACTCTGAGGACAAGCTGGCCTCCTGGTACTGTTTGCAATGGTAGCAGATGCTGCCTAGATAGGCGAGTCTGATTAGCCTCCCCCAGAAGGTCCTACAGGATCTAACTGTGCCTTACTCTCTCTCTCTCTCTCTCTCTCTCTCTCTCTCTCACACACACACACACACACACACAAACACACACACACACATCCCACATGACCACACATTCCTCTTTTGCTCCCTCCCTCACTCATACTCTCTCCCTCACCTCTGCTCTCTTCCTGCCTCTGTAGCTGAGTCTGGGGTGTTATTGACCCATTCATGGACAAGATACAACACAAAGGGAACAGAGCATGAATATACTTACAACACCAATGACCCCACTATAAGTAACCACCTGAGAAGAGAATTAGGAGAGAGAAAAGAGAACACAGATGATATCAAAGAGAGAGAAAAAAAGATAAGAGAGAAAAGAAAAAGAAAGAAAAAGGGGAATATAATAAAAATTCATATAAAAATAAAATAAAATATTAATATATATACAGTGGTACCTCGAGATACGAGTGCCCTAACATACGAGATTTTCTAGATACGAGCTGTCAAGTGAGCGATTTTTGCTTTGAAATACGAGCAACATTTGAGATAGGAGTAATCGCGCAGATCGGCCGGCTGCACATGACCCACCAGTTTACAGCAACTCGAGCATCTCATAGTTTCCCATGCCTCAAGGTTACAGAACGAATTAAACTCGTATCTCAAGGTACCACTGTATATATATACACACACACACACATATATATAACAAACAACCAGCAAAGAGAGTGGGGGCAGAATCTATAGAGGTCGAGCTTATATACAGAAAATAAGGTTAAGAATTGCATGTTTATGGGGATGTTCTCTGTTCAGTGTAGAGGAAGTAGAAAGGGGATGAATGGTTAAGAAGAAATAGAACGAGAAGAAAATAATAATGATAATACATTTATAAAATAATTGATTTTAAAATTGGTATAAAATAGTAAATCAAAATAAAATAAAATAGAGTGATGGAAAAACAATGCAAAAAGAAATAGAAAATAAAGCAAAATAAAGCAAAAAAATAGGGAAACAAAAAAAGAAGAAGAAAAGATAAAATAATAGTAATTATAAAAATAACAATTAAAAAGTGAAGTATTGTTCCCTTGGCTAGCTTAAGATCCCAGTTTTCTGTATTTTTAAATGAATGTGTCCAGCTTAGATATGTGTCTTTAGGCCAGTTTTGGAATCTCAGGGATTATTTGGATTATTATTATTTTTTCTTCTCAAATCCTTTTTGCTATTCAGGGTGGGATCTGGGTGTGGAGGTCTGGAAACTGGAGGGAGGAGCTATCTCTTCAGGACAAAATGGCTGCCCAGGTCCCGGGCTCAGATATGACTCAGCGGCAAGACACACTGCCACTTTTCCTGGGTCCCCACTCTTCTCATACTCCAAGGGTCCACACTTCTCACTCACCTCGGCCATGGGCAAGTATCTGTTTCTGAAAGGCCCTGTGAACTAGGCTTAGTGGAGAAAGGCTCAAGACACAGAGAGGAGAGAGACTGGGTCTCTGAGTCCTCCTCTCCTGCTAGTGTTGTGTGGTATGTCTGGCCAGCCCTTCAAGTTTCATCCTCTGAGTTCAGCCTTTTGTGACTGTAGACCCAATTCTAGAATTCCCTGGGGTCCAGCATTCCTGTGACCCTTCTTTCCAAAGTCAAATGCTTGCCAAGGATCGTATTTCCTGCGGTGTGGGTTCCCTTAGGAGTCTGGCAGACTCGCCTGCCCATCTCCTTGATTTTACCCTTTTCCAGGGACCCTATGCCCTTTATGATTGCAAACTGTATCACCTGCTGAATACTTTGCCAATGGTTGGATGTTATTTGTTTCAGCTGTTCTTTCTAACTGCTCCGGAACAAGGCTCAGGACAGGTCTGTCTGTTCTACTGCCATTTTATCTCTTGATTTAAATTTTTTATCACATATCTAAGATGGACACATTCATTTAAAAATAAAAATTTTCACTTACCTATATGTTTTGGAAATAAAAGTTTTTACTTCACTATAATCACAGTCAGATTAAAATTATAGTTTATTGTGCTAAATCTAGTTTTGGTGGTGAGTGAAAAAAAATTAGTATTTTTTTAAATGTTTGAATTTTCAGCACCTAATTTGATTGTTTTTTCTGTTTTTTGTTTGTTTGCTTTTTTTTTTTTTTTTTTTTTTTTTAGAATGTTGGGTAATATAGTCAGCCCTATGCTATTCTTCAATAAAGGCTGCTCTCTCCAACCCTTTTTTTTTTTTTTTTAGGAGGATTGTCTTAGCAGAGTCTTGTTTTTTTCTGGTTGTTTATCACAGTAGAGATACTTCAATATGCCCATGAATGTCTTGGGGTAATGTTTATTCATACTAGTGTCAAATAGTTGGAAATAATTTTTAAATCTTGGGTAGGAGATATTAAATAGATTTGTGCTTAGAAAATACCATTGACTTTCCTTGTCATGTATCTGTAATCAAGATATGATCAAGCCATAAAATAGATAACTATTTACTAATAAAGATACCATATTTCTAAATTACTTTAAAGCTTTCTATTGACAATGTGATTTTCTTTCTTTCTCTCTTTCATTCTTTTTTGTCAAATATATTATTTAGTGAGTATTTTTTAAATAATGTAGACTGTTTCTATCTCTTATGTCTCTTTCTTCCTTTTTCTTTCAAACCAATAAAGACATATTTTTAAAAAATTAACTATTTCTTAAAAAACACATCTATTTTTATTTTAAAAGCAGAACATTTAATTATAAAATTCATAGAAAAAATAAAATAAACTATTAATAAAACTGTGTTTTTCAAAGTGTAGATTGTCAAAGTGTATAGACCACATACAATAGAATCACCTAACGATACATGTTAAAAATGGGTCTTGCTGGGCCCATGTGTCTCAGTGGTTGAACATCAACCCATAAATCAGGAGATCACAGTTCAGTTTCCAGTCAGGATACATGTCAGGGCTTTAGACTCAATCACTCCTGAGTAGGAGGTGTGCAGGAGGCAGCCAATCAATGACTCTCTCTCATCACTGATGTTTCTATCTCTCTCTCCCTCTCCCTTCCTCTCTGAAATACATGTATTAGTGGGCCTTATTATGGATTTTGTATAAGAATCTTTGAGAATATAATAGACTTTGATGGGGGCTCATTTATTTTAACAAGATTTTGGCTGAAATTGCCTTTTCATAGTTTTTTTTTAAAATATAGACTGTATCAGTGCTTCCTAAGAGTTCAACATTTAAACAAATTTCTACTATTATCATATCCTTTATCCCTACCCCATGCCCTGGGTTATCTCATGATCAATGCTGTTCTAAAGCACTATCTGTTGTTTCCAACTAATACTGCCCCCTTCTTTGGCTCACTTTCATTCTCTTCCTGTCCTCTGTTGTCTTCTGTGATTGCCTAAGAGATTACTGTTCTCCAGAAGAAAGAGACCCAATAACAGAAAAAGCAAACATACACCTAAAAGTCTAAAAACACAGCCCTCAGACTCTGATTTTAATTCCACATTCTTTTGTTTATTTTTAATGTTACATGCAGTAAATCTTAATATTTCAAGAAAAATTATCTTAAATATGATAATGTTGCATGCAATAAACATTAATATCTTTAAAATGATTTTAAATATGTTACATGCAATAAATACCAATTATTTAAGAAAATATTCTTACATATAATATTGCATGCAATAAACATTAATATTTCAAAAATAAAAGTATTTTAAGTATAATAGTATTACCAAAACTCTACTAACATAGCATGATATCACAAAAGTTGTACAAAATATTAAAATTTTTTGTTCATCAGTTTATGTTGTTCATTATATTCCACAAATGAGTGAGATCATATGATATTTATTTTTCTTCGACTGGCTTATTTCACTTAGCATGATGCTTTAAAGTCTATTTTGTTGTATTGCTACTCCAGCTTTTTTTTTTTTTTTCCATTTGCATGGAAAAAATTTCCCATCCCTTCACTCTCATCCTGTGTGTATCTTTTGTTCTGAGGTGGGTCTCTTGTAGACAGCATATAGTTGGGTCAAGTTTTTTTTATTTATTTATTCAGCTACCTTACACCTTTTGATTGGAGCCTTTAATCCATTTACCTTTAGGGTTATTATTGAGAGGTACTAATTTATAGCAATTTTAATTCTCTATGACTAGGTTCCTCTCTCTATTTCTTCCTCTCAGAAATCCCTTACAGCAATTCCTTTAGCATTTCTTGTAATGCTGGATTGGTGGTGCTGAACTCCTTTAACCTTTTTGTTATCTTTTTTCCTTTTTTTTTATTGTATGGGAAGCTCTTTATTTGACCATCTATTTCGATGGATATAGTAATCTGGTTTCAGATCCTTGCTTTCCATTACCTAGAGTACTTCATGCTCTTCCCTTCTGGCTTATAAAGTTTCTGATGAAAAATCAGGTGTCAGCCTTCTGGGAACTCTTTTGTAGCTAACAGTTTGCTTTTCTCTTGCTACCTTTAAGATTCTCTCTTTGTCTCTAATTTTTGGAATTTAAATATGAAGTGTCTGGATGTGGGTCTGTTTGGGTTCTTCTCATATGGGGTACTCTGTACCTCCTGAACTTGTGTGACTTTTTCCTTTACCAGGTTAGGGAAGTTTTCTACCATTATTTCTTCAAACACCATCTCTATTCATTTCTTCTGGCATACCTACTATTCTAATATTGTTACATTTGACATTGTCCCACAGCTCCCTTAGACTGTTGTCCTGTTTTCTTTTTTTTAATTTTTTAATTTAATAAATCTTTATTGTTCAGATTATTACTTATTTATCTTTTTCCCCCCATAGCCCCCCCCACCGAGCTCCCACTCTTCCCATTGTCCTCATCCATATGTGTATGATGTTTGTCCAGTCTCTCCCTGTACCCACCTCACACCTTTCCCCCTGAGAATTGTCAGTCCACTCCCTTTCTATGCCCCTGCTTCTATTATATTCAACAGTTTATTCTGTTCATCAGATTTTTTATTCACTTGATTTTTAGATGCACTTGTTGATATATATTTGTTGTTCATAATTTTTATCTTTACCTTTTTTTTTCTTCTTCCTCTTCTTAAAGAGTACCCTTCAGCATTTCATATAATATTGGTTTGGTGTTGATGAACGCCTTTAGTTTTTTCTTATCCGTGAAGCTCTTTATCTGACCTTCAATTCTGAATGATAGCTTTGCTAGATAGAGTAATCTTGGTTGTAGGTTCTTGCTATTCATCACTTTGAATATTTCTTGCCACTCCCTTCTGGCCTGCATAGATTCTGTTGAGAAATCAGCTGACAATTGTATGGGTGCTCCCTTGTAGGAAATTAACTGTTTTTTTCTTGCTGCTTTTAAGAGTCTCTCTTTGTCTTTTGTTCTTGGTATTTTAATTATGATATGTCTTGGTATGGTCCTCTTTGGATTCCTTTTGTTTGGGGTTCTGTGCACTTCCTGGACTTATAAGCCTATTTCTTTCACCAGGTGGAGGAAGTTTTCAATCATTATTTCTTCAAATAGGTTTTCAGTATCTTGCTCTCTCTCTTCTTCTGGCACCTCCATAATTATGATGTTGATACACTTGAAGTTGTCCCAGAGGCTCTTTACACTATCCTCACATATTTAGATTCTTTTTTTTTTCTTTTTAGTTTTCCAGTTGAGTGTTTTATACTTCTTTGTATTTCAAATCTTTGTCTTGATTCTTGTAATTCTCTAAATTCTCTAGTGTGCTGTTAGCTCTCTGTATAATATTTTCTTTATTTCAGTCAGTATGTGTTTAGTGTCTACTTGGTCCTTTTTCATCTCTTCTTGGGTTTCACTAAATTTGCCCTTCTTTTCTAAGATATTCTTGAATAACCTCATAACTGGGTTTTGAACTCTATATCCAGTCATTTATTTTTTTTTCTATTTCTTTTGTTTGTGATCTGTTCCTTTGTCTCTGAATTTTTGTTGCTTCCCTGTGTTGGTAGAGTAGCTTTGTTTACTAGGTGTCCTATATGGCCCAGTAACTCCGCCTCCCCAATTACCTGAGGTGGACTCTCTTGGTGCACTCCTTTGTGGATGTGTGTACAACATTATTGTAGTTAAGTCTTGATTGTTGTTGGTATCACTGGGGGGAATTGACCTCCAAGCCCATTGGTGGTGAGGATCAGCTGTGTCTACTCCAAGAGAATTTCTGTGTTGGAATCAACCTTATGATACAAGACTTGCAAAATTGCAGAAGCCTCTGTGTTCAGGGTGGATGGGGCATAGTCTCATGGCTTAACAGACAGCCTTGGCTTTTCATCATCCCTGCCTTGCACAGCTCCTGTTTCTCAGTGTCACTAGGTAATCACTGCACATACTTGTGCTTGCCTGCCTCTACACCTCTGCCTTTCAGAGCTCCCTTGAGTTTCCGTGTGCTCTGGGGACCTATATGAGTCTTGGTCCCCAGGGTCTCACAGGAAACTGGGGTGCAGTGCAATATGAACTGTATTTCAGCTCAGTTGGCAGGTTCTGTCTTTCTCTTGCTAGAGAAAGCCAGTGGCACAATCAGCAAGCAGCCCTCTCTGTGTGCCCTTGGGCATGCCTCCAAACCTCTGCCTTTTGTGGCACTCTAAGTTTCTGTGGACTCCTCCCTTTTTTAAACAGTCCAGACTCCCCTATATGAGACTCACCCAGAACTGGGGTTCAGTGCAGTTGGGAGTTTCTGTCTAGAGGAAGCCAGCCAGGCCCTCCACCGCCCATCCTCTCCACATATATGTCTCTGTACCTCAGCTTTTTGCAGCTTCTCTGAGTCTCTATGAGCCCCTCTATTTCCTTCTAGTTGTAGAATTTCCACTCAGCCAGCTTTCCTATGGTTCTGGATGATGTCTGTTTTGTTGATTAGTTGTAGTTTTGAAACTTTTGTGCGAGGCAGCAGTTTAGGAGATCACGTATACTGCCATCTTGGCTCTTCCTCTCCTCCTGTTTTTTTTTTTTTTTTCTTTCTTTCTTTTTGGTACTCTAATAGAGTGATATTTTCAACTCTTTCTTCTAACTCATTGATTCAGTCCTCAGCTTCACCTAATCTGCTCTCTATGCCTTCTAATGTGTTTTTTATTTGTGTTATGTCATTCTTTATCTCAGTCTGTTCTTTTTTCATACTATTATATCTTTTTAATACTGTTGAGCATTTGTAACATCATTACTCAACTCTGTTTCAGATAAATTTTTTATCTCTGCTTCATTTATCTATTCTTCAGAAGAATTCACTAACTTTTTTTTTATTTGGGAGTGGTTTCTTTGTTCCTTTTTTCATTTATTATTATTTTTTTAATTTTTATTAATTTTTTATACATATCTCCTCATTGCCCCCCTCCCTCCCAGGCATACCCCAACCCCCCAGTGTCTATGTTCATTGGTTAGGCTTATATGCATGGATACAAGTCCTTTGATTGATCTCTTATCTACCTCACCTAAATTTAATTTACCTGCTGTAATTTGACAGTCTGTTTGAAGCTTTACTGTCTCTGTATCTAACCTTTTGTTCATCAGTTTATAATGTTCTTTATTATCCACCAATGAGTGAGATCATGTGATGCTTCTCCTTCACTGACTGGCTTATTTAACTGAGCATAAGGCTCTCCAGTTCCAACCGGGTTGCTGCAAATGGTAAGAATTCCTTCTTTTTAATGGCAGCATAGAATTTCATTGTGTAGATGTACCACAGTTTTTTGATCCACTCATCTGCTGATGGGCACCTAGGCTGTTTCCAAATTGTAGCTATTGTAAATTGTGCTGCTATGGCTAGTGAAGACAAGAAGAGAGAGGTTTGTGTGGACTTGTAGTAGGGGATTTGAAATTAGATATATAAATGGGGTGAAATTTTAACCAGGTAAAGAGAAAGAATAGGGAGAATTTAAAGTTGGAAAAGGGAAAGAGAAACAAGACAACAAAATGGGAAAAGTTAGGAGGTAAGTGTTGGCATAAAGGTAGAGTTGAGTTGGAGTAAAATTATGCTAAAGGAAAAATGAAAATAGAATGTAGAACTCTAATCCTGAAATAAAATAAAGAGAAAACAAAATGACACTTGTTTTTTTCCAAAAAGGTAAAGTACTAGTAGTAATTAATAATACTAGTTTAAGACAAAAATGTAATAATTAAAAAGGTAAAATCAATTGAGGTGGAAAGAAAAAAATAGTCTTTTAATTAAAATATGTGAAAATGAAAAATAATAAAAAAATAAAAAATAAAAAAGGAAAAAAAATAGAATGGTCCTTCACTTCTACTATTATTCTGCTTGGCACTCCTGTTTCCCAGTAGGGAAGGTATTGCAGTTCCCTGTGTTCCCCTCTTGGTGTTTTAATCTCTTTATTCTTTTGTGGTTATGCGAGAGTCAATTTGTGTGTCATACACTGGTTGGCAGTTTTTCGGAATTGATCTCTGAGACAAAGCACAGGACCTCTCTAGGCTGTGCTCAGATCCTGCTACTCTGTGGTTCTCAAAGCCAGTTTGTGGGGGTTTTTGCAGCCAGGACACTATTAACTCGAGGCTGTCCCTCTGCCCCAGAAAAAAACGAGTCGTTTTCCAGAGCTCTCCTCTGTCAACAGCTCAGAGAGTTTGCCTCCACACTTAGGGATCATGCCCTGACCACCTCTGGGGACCTCTCCAGAGGCAGCTTTCCAGCAACCCAGTTCCCGCAGTGTGAGCGTTCCTGTTGTACAGGGGGCGGGGTAGGAGACCTCACCCTGTCCCAGGCGAAATCTGAGCCTTTCACACACCACGTGGATCTACGAATCTGCAGCCAGGGCGTTTGCGCTGCCTGGAAAGTCATGCTCTGGGTCCCGGGCTGCTCCGTGGGTGCCTCCTCGAGCAGCAGCTTTCAGACCTTCGCAGACATCCACCTCCCCTTATCTCAGGCGAAATCTGACCTTTCCGTGTGCTCTGTGGATCTCTGATTCTGCCGTGTAACTGCACCTATTGGAGAGCGGAGTTCTGGGTCCCCGGTCCCTGGCTGCTCGATGGGTGCCCCATCTGCTGGCTTCATACCGCCACAGACATCCACCTCCCACTGCAAGATGGTGTGGTCTCCGAGTTCGCGTTAGTGGCTCCGGCGGACAAAAACCCCGTGGTAGTGGGGCTGCCTGGCAGGGAGAGCCCAGTCCAGCAGTCCCCCACCTTCTCCTGGAGGATAACTGACTCTCAACTTGCCAACAAACACTCCCAGTGCGACCCTCAACCGCTCTCTCTCCCTCTGCCCAGTGACAAAACTCCAGACACATCTGTCTACTCAGCCGCCTTTTTTCCCTCCCTCTTTGTTTCTTTGTTTTGGTTGTCTGGGAGGATTTGTGTTTAGGCATTGAATAGATCCTCACACCTCTAAGTCTCTAGGGCAGGATAGTATTAAAGGCTGTTTCTGACTAATTGGACCAGGAAAAGACTTTTAATTTGTTAATGGCCTCAGGGCAAGGTGTTTCCTATAAGGGTGTGTTGACTGTCTTCCCCTCTGACAAGGCAGTTGTCTTTGTGAAAAAAATGTCCTCCGCTGTGTGAGGGAATGACTCAGTCCAGGAAACTTAGGGTGTCTGCCTTCTGAGCTCTCTCCTGGATAGCTAGTCCTGGGATCTGCTCTCATAGCTCCAGTCTGTTTCACCTTTCCTCTGCCAGAGCATAAGGTGGGTGGCTCCACAAGGAATTTTTATGTGTTTGCCCTTAAAGAGATTGCCCAAATTTTCAGATTCCAGTGGCACCCCACTGCTTTTCACAGCTAGCTAGTGTGGATACTCTCCTCTGTATGGTGCTCTCTGCTGGGGATCCCAGCTTGGGATTATGTCCCAGAGTTCTCAGTGGTACCCTCCACCCCTCCAACACACAGCTTAAATATCTCTCTGGGACTGCAGTTGTTGTCTGTGGGTGCCCAGCCAGCACTTCCATGCTTCTACCTCTCCTACTAGTCTTTCTGTGGTTTCCACCTTTGGTCCTTGGGTATCAGGGTTTTTTCCTGAGCGTTTTCTGTTGATTATTCAGGAAGCCTTTCAATATTTCAATTGTAATTCCAGCCTTTTCTTGGAAGCATGGCCATGCAGCATCCTCCTACTCTGTGATATTTTTAAATCTCTCAGCACTGTGATTTTCTTGAAAAAAACAATTACTGCCACCTCAGAAAAAGATAAAATTGTTTTATAATATTTGCCTAAATTATATAAATGTGTGTAGTCAATTTAGGTAATTGGTTTCTATACCTGGCTGGAATCACTCAAACTTTATATGTCTAACATGGATTATAGTATTTGGAATATTGTAGGAGAAACAATTATTTTTCTAATTTTCAAAGAATATTTTAACTATTTTAGTATTTGTTGTGACTTTATATTATGTTGAATTTATTTTAAACCTTTGAATTCATTTTAACCCTTAAAAAACAGAGCTGGCTCACAAAGAGAAGATCACCATTGCTTTTTGTTTGTCTGTTTTTTGTTTGCTTTTTTGGTTGGTTGGTTGGTTAGGGGACATGGGAACTATCTTTGCATGTGATTCAGTGATTAATGTTTTATCTGGTTTTAATAATTGCTGAAGTACATCTTATAGTTCAAACATTGATTTATCTAAGAAGGTAGTGCATTTATTACTTGAAGGCTAGTATCTCAGTAAAATGTCAATGAATATTTAGATTTATCAGTTTGTTTACATTATTATAAATAATATTACAATAATTGCTCAGATATCTTACATATAGGTCATGATTATAATAACAAATCTAATGATGTAGCTCACTAATCTAGTCTAGAGAGAAGACAAAACTTCCACTGTGGTATAATAAGACATCTTTTAAGTGACTAAAATGTGATGCATTTTTAGACCTATAAATATTTTGTCTTGAGTGAATTTTTTCTAGTGTTTGAGAAAATTGGATTCATATCAATATTTAGCAGTATTCATACTTGCTTTATCTCACCTGTCACAGTTAATAACATGTGAAAGTTGATGGCAGTATTGGAAGGGATGTTAAAGGTCAACTTGCAAATGGGCAAAATGAGATACAGATTTAAGGTAAACCTGCAAAGAATTGTTCGTTCTAGAGCTTGAACCTCAGAGTTAGAGGAACTTGTAAAATAAATTAATCAAAGGGCTTCATTTTTGAGATAAGAAAGTTGAAAGCAGGAGAAGTTCAGGATCTTTACCAAAGTCCCATAGCTAGTTAGCAAAATCAGGACTAGAATATGAGTTCTCTACTTTCCAGATCAGCAATCTTTCCATCCCCCAAACCCCTCAGTAATATGAAAATTAAGATCTGCTTAACAGTTGTATGGAATAGAAAAATATAGTGGTTGTACTGACTTGGAGTCAATGAACTATTGAAGATGACTTGATTCTACTCATCGCATATTTGTTATGTGATCAAACACATTTAAGTCTTTATTATGCATTAACTCAAGTTGCAAAAATGAGAAATAGGATCATAAAATGAAGTTTTGCTAAAATAACTTGCAAATTTGGAAAGCAGATAATTTATATTTTTTAATGAACTTATCTTGAATATGGAAAATATTGAAAGAAGGAAAACAGTTTCCTAGGCCTGATGCTGGTCCTTTTATATCACTGAGAATTATACATATTTTGCAGAAAAGATCTAAGTGTGTGTGTTGTATGGGTTTGGGAAAGAGATATAGTGTTCATTGTTCATTATCTAATCTACTATCTAGAAAAAATCCACACAACTCATAGAAAACAAATGTGCATGATCAAGCCAGGTACTGAGTCTACTATACGAATATTTTATGTGGTGGAATGGTCCAAGTGTAAGGGAATAGAGACAGGAGACCTGTGATATATTCAGAGATGTTCATGGCCCACAGGTGATGAGTTTTTAGAAAAACATTGAAGGATATATAGAAATCATTATGCTAGGATGGAATATAGAGAAGGAGAACTCAATGCATTCTCTAGTCTTTGGAATATTCTGTTTTAAATATGCAATGTGCTTTTATATGTCTATGGATTTTCTCATGCTTCTCCACCTACCTAGATACATTTATTCTCTTATCTACCTGGAAAATGCCTATTCATCCTTCAAAATCTGACTGGAGTGCTATTACAGATCATCAGCTCAAATGGACTTTTTATGCCTCAAAAAAAAAATTAAAACTTCTCTAATGTACTACCTACTACAGTGCATTCTAAATTACAATAGTAACAAATGCTAATTTAGAAAATAAGCATTCAGGATTCTATTAGTGGACAAACCATGTTGCCATTTAAAAATTATTTTTATTATTTTTTTTTAATTTATCTTTATTGTTGAAAGTATTACAGATATTCCCTCTTTTTTTTTTTTTATCCCATTGACCCCCTCTACTTTGCACCTGTCCCTCCCAGGCTTTCACCACTTCATTTTCTATGTCCACAGGCTATGTGTATATGCATATAAGTTTTCCAGTTAATCACTCCCCATTCCCCCACACCCACCCCCATCCATTTTGATATCATTTTTTCTCACAAATACACACATCTGCACATTTATAGTTACAATGTATAGAATACATATATTCATATTTAGTTGAAATGATACTATTTATACAATTTAAAAATCTATTGATGCAATGTCAAACTTTGTATATTGTTTTTTTACTTAATATCATATTCTAAGCATTTCCCCTTAATATTACATATTCTGGAATCATAGAACTAAGGATTTACAAAAGAAGCCACATCAAGTCTGGTAGAAAGTACAGACATGGGAGAAGGGCTGGCCCCACTCCCATGGGTGGTATCTGAGGTTCCAGAGGGATATCTCAGCTGAGGGTGAGGTCGGGGAGGAAAGTTCCACCTGAGAAGAATGGGGTCTAAACCAGAATCCAGGCTCCATATCCCAGAGCTTCAGAACCAGGAAGAGTACCTATAAAACATCTGGCTGTGAAAAAAAAAAAAAAGCAGGTTCCTGTCCACTAAAAAGAGACATAATGTGCTGTATACATAGGCACCCTCTTAAAAATTTCATTTGCAACAATAACCCAGAGCTCTATCCAGGGAAGAAGGGTGGAGCAAACTAAGATTTACCTGAGGAGAGTCTGAGGGTTGCAGCCCTAGGGAGGGAACTAGAGAGACAGCCACCAGGACTCCTGTGCTGAGTAGGAACTCACTTTGGACATCATCTTCTTGGGTGGATGACTCCCTCAGTGTAGCATCAACCTAGGAGAAAGCAATTTGCCCACCGTCTGGACTCATTCTAGCCCTCCCCTGCGGAGCAAAGGCCTTAATGAGGAGTCACCTGCCTTAGCCAGGGTGTGTAAGTCTGGGCTGACTCAGGAGATTATAGAAATTGAATTGTCCAGTTTTGAAGAGGGGGTCACTTTCCCATAAACTTGACAGGTAGATTTGATGAAACCACCCTCCCAACTTCTGGAAGACCCAACCCCCAAGTTTTAGAATCTCTACCTCTACCCAAGATCTAGGGGCTTTACCCTGCCAAGGATGGGGCAAAATCCAGGACAGAGTTGTGTGACTCTAAGATAGAAACCACACCCAGCACCTTCCTTAAAGCTTGACTGGCACCTTTCACTCATAGGACATGCACTAGTCCCACTCTTTTAACTCCACCAGAGGCTCTTTCAGTGACTGAGCCCAACAGGTGGCCCATAGATTAAGGCAAACAGAGGGTAATTTCAGGATGCCTTGGGTCTTTGCCTGAGTTGTTCCTGGGCCAGTGCTGGTAAAAGGTGTCTTTGGTGCACAACTTGGACCTTTTTGAATGTGCACAAGTGAAAGAGAAGCAGCCACAAACTTCAAAAAAGTTTACAGCACCAGAGAAAGATCCAATAAACTTCACAGACAAATTTCACAAGGTAATCTTGGCAGAACCAAACACTGCTACTGCATTCCAGTTTTCATGGTCAGCATCTGAACAACAGCTTGCATGCCATCATTGGAATTGAGCTTCACAGTCAGCTGTCCTGAGAAAGCACAAGAAGCACTGCCCCAAGACTGCCTGAGGAGCAGCTGCCCTGTGACTGCTTGAGGGCAGCTGCTGACAACTACCAAGCAACCTTCCACCAAGCCCATTGTTGCAGCCATAGGCCCTGAGCAACTTGACACCTAGATCATTCTGTGAGAGCAAAAATGGGGAGACAGAAGAACAACCGTGCAAAAGAAAAGAAAGGAGGAATCTTCAGAAAATGAACTAAATGAAATGGAGGAATGAATATGTCAGAAAAAGAATTCAGATTAATGGTCATACAATCCATAAGATGTGTGGATGAGAAAATCAACAACCTTTGTAAGAATATGAGGAAACAAAGAGTGGTATCGCTACAATAAAAAACAACATGGCAGAGAAACCAAGATGGCAGCATAGGTAAAAACCTGAACTTTCTGCCTCACACTTCAAAACTACAACTAAAAGACAAAATGGATATCATCCAGAAGCATGGAAAGGCTGGCTGAGTGAATATTATACAACAAAAAGGAAAGAGAAAAGCACACTGAGATGGGGAGGAGGTGTGGAAGTGCAGAAGTGAAGTGCAGAGGTACAGAGGCATGCATAGAAAGGGCTGTATTCTTTTTCAATCTGAAGGGAGACACAAGCTCCCAATTGCTCTGAACTTCACTTTTGGGTGAGAGTCTGGAGACCCAGACTCATACGAGGAGAAATTAGATTGTTTGGCATCAGGCTAGAACACAAGGGAAGCTTTCTCTCAGTGGTGCTTGCAACGATCATTGATCTTGCACAGTGCTGCTGGAAACAAACCTGGAGAATTCTTCAAGGCAAGGCTGATGGTTAGAGATTGCTGTTTGCTTCACCCTGATGATTCCCCAAAACTCCAGCCCACCCAATTTACAATTCCATGAAAGCTGTGTGCAGAGGCTTTTGCATATGAATGGCGTGGCCCTTTTCAATCTAAAACCTAACATATTGTAGCTGGGTCAGAGAGGTCCAGAGATTCTAAAAGAAAACCCAAAACTGTACAGAAGCTTGCATTGCCTCACAGCTGGAGCTCATCTGGGAACCTCTAAATCCCAAACAAAAAGGAAGAATCTGCAGATTTCTCTGTAGCTCCTGCTGGGTGGCCTCAGGCAGTGGCCGACTTTGCACCTCCTTGGAGATCCAAGAGCAGGTGTACCCAGTGGTCAGAGTGAGACCACCCAGATTACAACTCTTCAGATCAATAACAAACACACTCAGGAGGCAGACTTTGTGAGTGCCAAAGACCCCTGAAGCAAACCTTGCCCCATAAGGGTGTCTCCAGCACAGAAGTTCTCCCATCATATACACAACTGATCCTCACAGCCAATTGGCCTGGAAGTCAATTCCTTCCAGTGATACTAACAGCAATCAAGGCTTAACTACAACAAGACTGTGCACAAAGCCTACAAAGGGGTGCGCCAAAAGTGTCCACCTCAAGTAATTGGGGAGGCTGAACCACTGGGCCCTATAGGAAAACTAGCACACAAAATCACTCTGTCAACACAGGAAAGCAGCCAAAATGCAGAGACAAAGAAACAGGTCATGAATTACAGAAATGTAGGAAAGCAAACTACTGGATATAGAGTTCAAAACCATAGTCATAAGGTTACTCAAGAATCTTCTAGAAACCTCTGAGAAATTTACTGAGACCTTAAAGGAAATGAAAAAGGACCAACTAGAAATTAAGCATACACTTACTGATTTAAGAATAATATACAGAGATCCAACAGGAGACGAGAGGATCCCATGAATCAAGTCAAAGATTTGAAATACAAAAAAGCAAAAAACACCAAACTGGAGAAGCAAAAAGAAAAAGATAACCCAAAAATATAAAGATAATGTAAGGAGCCTCTGGGACAATTTCCAGCATACCAACATCTGAATTATGGGGGTGAGAGAGAGGAAGATATTGAAAACCTATCTGAAGAAATGATTACAGAAAACTTCCCCCACCTGGTGAAAGAAATAGACTTACAAGTCCAGGAAGCACAGAGAACCCCAAAGGAAAGGAATCCAAAGGGGACCATACCAAGAAACATCATAATTAAAATGCTAGTGGCAAAAGACAGATAATCTCAAAAGCAGCAAGAGAAAAACAGGTAGTTACTTATAAGGGTGTACCCATATGACTGTCAGCTGATTTCTTGACAGAAACTATGCAGGCCAGATGGGAGTGGCAAGAAATATTCAAAGTGATGAACAGTAAGGAACCTACAACAAAGTTTACTCTACCCAGCAAAGATATCATTTAGAATTGAAGATCGGATAAAGAACTTCACAGACAAGAAAAAGCTAAAGGAGTTCATCACCACAAACCAGGATTATATGAAATACTGAAGGGTATCCTTTAAGAGGAAGAAGAAGAAAAAGGTAAAGTTAAAAATTATGAACAACATATCCATCAACAAGTGAATCTAAAAATCAAGTGAGTAAAAAATCTGAAGAACAGAATGAACAGGTGAATATAATAGAATCAGGGGCATAGAAAGAGAGTGGAATGAAAAATCTCAGGGGGAGTGGGTGTGGAAGTGCAGGAAGAGCCATGACATAAATCAGCTATGGATAAGGACAGTGCAGGGTGGGGTTAAGAGCAAAGGATGGTTTGGTAAGTAGGTGGAGAAGAGATCTGGGAGGAAAGAGGAACAACTATAATAATCTGAACAATAAAGTTTGATTTAAAAATATGAAAGCTTTCAACAGTAGACTACAAAAAGCAGAGGGCCAAATTATCAAATTGGAAGACAGTGATGCAAAACACGCTGAATCTGAACTACAAATGGAGAAAAAAAAGCAAAGATCATAGGAGAGAATGGGAAGTTTTGGGAAAACATGAAATGAAGTAACATACGTATAATAGTGGTGCCAGAATGAAAAGAAGACGAGGAAGGATTACAAAACTATTTGAAGAAATAATGTCAGAAAACTTCCCTGATTTGGGGAAGAAAAAAATCACACAAGCACAGAGAGTTCCAAACAAGATGAACACGAAAAGATCCACACTATGATATGTCATAATAACTATGGCAAACATTAATAACAAAGAAAAAATCTTAAAGGCTGCAAGAGAGAGAAAGAAAGTTACCTTACAAGGGATATCCCATTATCAACTGATTTCTCAACAGAGACACATCAGGGCAAAACGAAATGGAAGGAAGTATACAAAGTGATGCAAAGAAAGGAACTGAATGCAAGAATACTCTATCCAGCAAGGTTGTCATTCAAAATTGAAGGGAAAATAAGGAGCTTCACAGAAAAAAAAGAAAGAAAGGAAGGAAGGAAGGAAGAAAGGAAGAAAGAAAAGTCAAAGGGAACTTTTCACTACCAAGGCAGGAAAGCAAGAAATGTTAAAGGGACTGTTGTAAAAAGAATAATAAAAAGGGGTTGGGGGGAAAGGAACAAAGGCACAATTAATAAAAATGGTAACAAACAAGTACCTGTCAATAACACCTTTAAATGTAAATGGCTTAAATGCCCCAATCCAAAGGAACTCAGTGGCTGAATGGATAAGAAAACATGACCAAATATTTGCTGTCTGCAAGATCCAACTAAGAACAAAGGATTTACACAGACTGATAGTGAAGGGATGGAAAAATAACTTTCAGGCTAATGGAAACAAACAAACAAACAAAAAACAGCTGTGGTAGCAATAGTTATATCTGACAAAACAGACCTAAAAACAAAGGCCAAAGAGATAAGAAAGGCCACTTCATAATACTAAAGGAACCTACACAACAAGAGGATATAACCCTGGTAAACATATATGTACCCAGTGCAGGAACAACCAAATACATTAAAATAAACAAACCTCTTGGAATATATCAGGGAAGAGAAAGAGAGCAATATGATCATAGTAGGGGACTTGAATACCCCAATGACATAATTGAATAAATCCTCTAGACAAAAATTAGCAAAGAAACAGCAATCCTAGATGACTCATTATATCAGATAGACTTAATTGATATCTTCAGAAGATTTTACCCCAAAGCTACAGAATATACATTCTTCTCAAGTGCACATGGGACATTTTCAAAGATAGACCATATATTAGGTCATAGGTAAAGTCTCTGCAAATTCAAAATGATTGAAATCATATCAAGCATCTTCTCAGACTACTATAGCATAATATTAAAAATCAACTACAATAGAAACTATCACAAATTTCAAACACTTGGAGGCTGAATAGCATGCTATTAAACAATGATTGGATTACCAAAGAGATCAAAGAAGAAATTAAAAATATCCTGGAAATTAATAGCAATGAAAATACAAAAATCTAAAACCTATAATACACAGTGAAAGCAGTCCTGAGAGGGAAGTTAATAGTACTACAGGCCTACCTCAAAACAAACAAACAAACAAAACAGGTAATATATTATCTAATTTTACATCTTAAACAATGAGAAAGAGAGCAACAAGAAAAGTTCAGAGTGAACAGAAGGAAGGAAATAATAAATATCAGCCCAAATACAAAAGAATAATGAAACCAAGAGCTGGTTCTTAGAAAGGATACAGAAGATTGATGAAACTCTAACTTAGCTTACCAAGAAGCAAAAAGAGAGTGCCCAATTGGTTGGGCAGAGTAAATAGAGCAACAGGCTGCAGAATGAAGGGTACAGTGTTTAATTCTGGTCAAGGGCACGTGTGGGACTTGTGGGCTCAATCCCAGTAGGAGGCATGCAGGAGGCAGCCAGTAAATGATTCTCTCTCATCATTAATATTTTTTATCTCTCTCTCCACTCTCCTTTCCTCTCTGAAATCAATGAAAAATATTTTATTTTTTAAAAAAGGAGAGAGGACCCAAATAAACAAAACCAGAAATAAAAAAGACAAAATAACAACAGACCTCCAAGAAATATTAAAGATGGTAAATATATATATGTGTGTGTGTGTATATATATATATATATATATATATATATATATATATACCATGAAAATCTTTATTCTAACAAACTTAACAACCTAGAAAAAATAAATATATTCTAAGAAAAATAGGACTTTCCAAAAATCAATCAAGAAGAATGAAAAATATCTCAACAGGCTGATAACTGAGGCAGAAATTGATGAAGTCATCAAAAAAAATTCCCCACAAACAAAACCCCAGGGCCAGAAAGGGAATTTTACCAAACATTCAAAGAAGAATTAAAACCTATCCTTCTCAGCAATTCTAAAGAATTCTAAAGGTAGGTACACTTCCCAGGTATTTCTATGAAGCCAGCAATACTCTAATTCCTTAACCAGATAAAGATACCACAAAGAAAGAATTACAGGCCAATATCCCTGATAAACATATATGTTAAAATCTTCAACAAAAATCTAGCAAATAAAAACAAGCAAAACAATAGAAAGATCATACACCATAGCCAAGTGGGATTTATTTCAGGGATACATGGCTGATACAACATCTGCAAATCAATAATTGTGATACATCACATAATCAAATTGAGAGACAACAATTACATGATCATATCAATTGATGCGGAAAAGGCTTTTGAAAAAATCCAACACACTTTCCTGATAAAAACTCTCAGCAAAGAGGGATCATACCTCAACATAATAAAAGCCATATATGACAAACCTACAGCCCACATCATATACAAAGGGCAAAACTAAAACAATTTTTTCTAAGAACAGAAATAAGACAGGATGCCCACAATTACCAGTCCTATTTGACATAGTACTGGAAGTGCTAGCCATGACAATTGGATAAGAAGAAATAAACGACATCCAACTCAGAAAAGAAGTAAATTTGTCATTATTTGCAAATGACATGATATCTTATGTAGAAAATCCAAAAGATTCCATCAAAAAACTACTATAACTAATCAATGTAGCAAGATACAAAATTAACACATAGAAATCTATGGCATTTATATATACCAATAATGAATGCACATAAAAAGAAACTAAAAAACAAACAAAATAAAGAACCTCATTTACTATTGCAACAATAAAATTAAGATATGTAGCAATAAATTTAACCAAGGAGATAAAGGGGCTGTACACAGAAAATGATAGGATGCTGTAAAAAGAGATAGAGCAAGACATAAACAAATGGCAGAACATATCATTTTAATGAATTGGTAGAATCAACATCATTAAAATGTCCATACTACCCAAAGTAATTTAAAGATTCAATGCAATACCCATTAAAATACCAATGGCATATTTTGAAAACCTAGAACAAACCTTCCAAAAAATTCATCTGGAATTAAAAAAAGAGCCGAGACTGGTTTGGCTCAGTGGATAGAGCGTCGGCTTGTGGACTGAAAGGTCCCAGGTTTGATTCCAGCGGGGGCATGTACCTTGCTTGCGGGCACATCTCCACTGTGGGGCATGCAGGAGGCGGCGGCTGATCGATGTCTCTCCCTCATCGATGTTTCTGACTTTCTATCTCTCTCCCTTCCTCTCTGTAAAAAATCAATAAAATATATTAAAAAAAAAGAACTCGAATAGCTGTTGCAATTTTGAGAAAGAAGAACAAAGAGGGATCACAATAACAGATATCAACCTATAATACAAAGCCACTGCTCTCAAAACATCCTGGAACTGGCACAAGGAAAGACATCTAGACCAATGGAATAGAACAGAGAACCCAGAAATCAACTCAAGCCATTGTGTCCAATTAATATTTGACAAAGGAGGCAAAAGCATACAATTGAGTCAAAACAGTCTCTTCAATAAATGGTGTTCAGGAAAATTGTACAGATGCATATATAAAAATGAAACTAGGGAGCACCCACCAAAAATCCAGGGACACAGAACACCACTCTCCAGTCAACGTAGACACTTGGACTCAGAGGAGCTCCGCATGCCACACAGAAAGGTCATATTTCACCTGGGATAAGACCCTTGTGTAGTACCTAGTCGTGTTGCAGTTTGTGTCTTTAAATCAATGTAGGAGAAAGAACTATATAACCAGACCCCCAAGAAAAAACACCATGGGCAGAGGAAGAAATAGACCGAATATGACAGAAAAGCAGGTATCAGCAGAAAAGGAAGTAAACAAAATAGAAGAAATAGACCTGCCAGAGAAAGACTTCAGAAATATGGTCATAAGGTGGCTGAAAAGAATGGAAGACAAAATCAATAATGTCAGTAAGAGCCAAGAGGAAATGAAGGAGAAGCAAGAAGAAATGCATAATAATCAAAATGAAATGAAAAATGTCATCACTGCTATAAAGAACTCAATAGAAAGCATCAAAAGTAGACTAGAACAGCAGAGGACTGCATCAGTGAGCTAGAAGACAAGGTAGGAAAATATACCCAAGCAGAGCAGCTTCTAGAAAAAAATAAAAAGCAAGAGGAGAGCCTAAGGGAACTTTGGGATAATACAAAACAAAACAACATCCACATAATTGGGGTTCCAGAAAGAGTGGAAAATGAGCAAGGAGTAGAAAACCTGTTTGAATAAATAATGACAGAAAACTTCCCAGATATAGGAAAGAAAAAACCCACACAAATCCAAGAAGCTCACAGAGACCCAAGCAAAATGAATCCCAAAAAACCAACACAAAGGCTTGCAAACACCAACAACGAAGTAAGAATCTTAAAACTGGCCAGAGAGACAGAGAAAGTTACCTACAAAGGAACCCCCATAAAACAAGCTACAGATTTCTCAACAAAAACTCATCAGGCCAGAAGGGATGGGAATGAAATATACAAAGTCATGCAAAGGAAGGGTCTGAATCCAAGAATACTGTACCCAGCAAGGCTTACAATCAATATTGAAGGTGAAATCAGGACATTATCAGACAAAAAAATACTAAGTGAATATATTACCACCAAACTAGCAATGCAAGAAATGTCAAAGGGTCTGCTGTAATAAAAAGAAATAGGAAGCGAAAAAGGAACTCTAGGCTAAAGACTAAAAATGGCGAAGGATAATTACCTATCAATATTAACTTTAAATGTAAATGGATTAAATGCTCCAATCAAGAGACATAGGGTAATCGATTGAGTAAGAAAACATGATCCACATATCTGCTGTCTACAAGAAACCCACCTCAGGAAAAGAGATGCACACAGATTGAGGGTGAAGGGATGGAACATGGTATTTCAAGCAAATGGAAAAGAAAACAAAAGCTGGAATTGCAATACTTATATCTGACAAATTAGTTCTCAAAGTGAAGGACATAATAAGAGATAAAGTCGGTCACTTTATAATACTAAAAGGAACAATCCAACAAGAAGAAATAACTCTGGTAAACATATACACACCCAATATAGAGCACCTAAATACATAAAAAAAAAACTCCTGGAGGATATTAAGGGAGAAATTGACAGCAATACAATCATAGTAGGAGACTTTAATACTGCACTGTCACCACTGGACAAATCCTCTAAACAAAAAATCAGCAAAGAAACATCGATCCTTCATGACTCACTAGACCAGATGGAATTAATTGACATCTTCAGAACATTTCAACCCAAAGCCAGAGAATATACATTCTTCTCTAGTGAACGTTGGTCATTTTCAAAGATAGACCATATGTTGGGTCATAGGAAAAGTCTCTTCAAATTCAAGAAGATAGAAATCATATTAAGCATTTTCTCAGATCACAGTGGTATAAAACTAAAAATCAACTACAATAAAAACAATACAAAGAAATCGAACACATGGAGACTAAATAGCATGCTATTAAACAAGGGATGGGTAACCAAAGAGATAAGGAAGAAATAAAAAACATCATGGCAACAAATGACAATGACAACACTATACAAAATTTATGGTACACAGTGAAAGCAGTCTTGAGAGGGAACTTCATAGCTCTACAAGCCTCCTGCAAAAAACAGGAAACAATGGTAATAAATTTTCTAAAACTACAACTCAAAGAGCTAGAAAGAAAGTAATAAGAAAAGCCCAATGTATTCAGAAGGAAGGAAATAGTAAATATCAGAGTGGAGATAAAAAACATGGAGACCAAAGAAACAATTCAAAAGATCAACAAATCCAAGAGCTGGTTCTTTGAAAGGATAAAAAATATTGATGGACCTCTCGCTAGGCTCACCAAGAAGCAGAGAAGACCCAAATAAAAAAATTCAGAAATGAAGGAGGAGAAATAACAACAGACCCCGCAAAAATACAAAGGATTGTTAAAAAACATACTATGAACAACTCTATTCCAACAAATTGCACAACCTACAAGAAATGACATATTCCTAGAAAAATATAACCTTCCAAAACTCAATCAGGAAGAATTTAAACAGCTTAATAGTTCAATACCTATGAAAGAAATTGAAGCAGTCATCAAAATGCTTCCAGCAAACAAAAGTCTGGGACCAGATGGCTACACAGGAAAGTTTTACTAAACATTCAAGGAAGAATTAAAACCTATCCTCCTCAGACTATTCAAAAATATTCTAAGAAAGTATGAGAGAACCAAGATGGTGGCATAGGTAAACACCTACACTGCTGCCTCACACAACAATTTCAAAACTACAACTAAAAGACAGATCGTATAGCATCCAAAACCACAGGAAAGCTGGCTGAGAGGAAGTTCTAAAACTAGTAAGAAAGCGAGGGGCTCACGGAGACCCAGAGAAGCTGCAAAAAGCTGAGATGCGGGGACATGCATGTGGAGAGAGCAGTTGCCGAAGTACCTGGTTGGCTTTCTCTGGCGGGAGGGAAACGGAGACTCCCAATGGCATTGAACCCCTTATCCTAAGACACTAAACACAAGGTTCAGCTGAAACTCATATGGGGATAGTTTTAACTGTGAAAAGGGAGAAGTACATGGAAGTTTGGGGGAGTCCCAGGTGGGCAAATGTCGGGCTGTGCACAGCACTGCCTGCAGAAGACCGATTGCTGATTGTGCCGCTGGCTTTCATGAGAGGGCAGGAGACAAAGCATCCCAACTGTTTCACTTCTAACTCTACTAAGCCCAGATTCGAACAAAGTTCTGGGGAACAATATTCACATTGTGCCGGAGTGCAGGGGAGATGGAGGGGCAGCAGTGTAGAGGCACTGCGGGAGAGCACTAGTGTGCACATGGACCACTCCAGTGATTACCCAGTCACATGAGTCTCGGGGGCTATGGAGGTTGAGGCCGGCTGTAAGGCAAGACGGTCCATTAAGCCCTGAGACTCCACCAATCCCAGCTGAACAGATAGGCTTTTGCAGTTTTGCAAGTCTGGTATCATAAGGCTGAATCCAACACAGAAGTTCTACTGGCATAGTGAAAATGCCAAGACAAGGGAAGGGATCACAAACAAAATAAATGGAGGAAAATAAATGACTGGCTATGGAGTTCAAAACCACGATTATAAGGTTTTTCAAGAATATCCTAGAAAAGTTGGATAAAGTTAGCGAGACCCAAGAGGAGATGAAAAAGAACCAACTAGAGATGGAAAAGGTCCAACTAGAAATTGAACACACACTGACTGAAATAAAAAATATTATACAGAGACTAAACAGCAGACTAGAGGAAGGCAAGAATCAAGTCAAAAATTTGAAATATAAAGAATCAGAAAACACTCAACTGGACAAGCAAGAAGATAAAAGAATCCAAAAATGTGAAGATAATGTAAGGAGCCTCTGGGACAGTTTCAATCATACCAACATCAGAATTGTGGGGGTGCCAGAAGAAGAGAGAGAGCAAGATACTGAAAACATATTTAAAGAAATAATGACTGAAAACTTCCCAGATCTTGTAAAATAAAAAACTCACAAGTCCAGGAAGCACACAGAACCCCATATAAAAGGAATCCAAAGAGGACTACACCAAGACACATCATAATTAAAATACCAAGAGCAAAAGAAAAAGAGGGAATATTAAAAGCAGCAAGAGAAAAACAGTTCATTACCTACAAGGGAGCACCCATACGACTGTTAGCTGATTTCTCAACAGAAATGATGCAGGCCAGACGGAAAAGGTAAGAAATATTCAACGTGATGAATAGCAAGAACCTACAACAAATAATACTCTATCCAGCAAAGCTATCATTCAGAATTGAAGGGCAGATACAGAGCTTCACAGATAAAAAAAAGCTAAAGGAGTTCATCAACTCCAAACCAGTATTATATGAAATGCTGAAAGATACTCTTTTAGAAGAGGAAGAAGAAAAAGGTAAAAGATAGAAAATTATGACCAACAAATACATTTCTATCAACAAGTGAATCTAAAACTTAAGAGAATTAAAAATTTGATCAACAGAATAAACTGGTGAATAAATAGAATCAGGAGCACAGAAAGTGAGTGGACAGATAATTCTCAGGGGGAAAAGGGTGAGAAGTGTAAAGGGAGAGACTGGACAAAAACCATACACCTATGGATGAGGTTAATGGGAGGAAGGTAAGGGTAGAGGAAGTGTTGGGAGCTGTGTGGAGGGGAGCTATGGAGGGGAAAAAAGAGAAACAAATGTAATAATCTGAATAATAAAGATTTAATTTAAAAAATAAAAATAAAATAAAAATAAATACAAAAAAAGAAAGTACAATTCCAAACATCTTCTATGAAGCCAGGATCACCCTAATACCAAAACCAGATAAAGACAACATAAGGAAAGAGAATTATAGAACAATATCTCTCCTGAACAGAGATGACAAAATCCTCAACAAAATTCTAGCAGATTGGATCCAGCAGTACATTAGAAAGATCATACACCATGACCAAGTAGGATTCATCCCAGGAATGCAAGGATGGTACAATATCTGTAAATCAATAAAAGTGATACATCACATAAACAAATTGAGAGATAAAAATCACATAGGCATATCAATTGATGCAGAAAAATAATTTGGAAAAATCCAACACACTTTCTTGATAAAAACCCTCAGCAAGGTAGGAATAGAAGTTTCATACATCAACATCATAAAAGCCATATATGATAAATCCACAGCTAACAGCATATTCAATGGGCAAAAGCTAAAACTATTTCCCCTAAGAATAGGAATAAGACAGGGATACCCACTCTCACCTCTTCTGTTCGACATACTACTCGAAGTATTACCATAGCAATTAGACAAGAAGAAGAAGTGAAAAGCATCCAAATTGGAAAAGAAGAAATAAAGCTGCCCTTATTTGCAGATAGTATACATAAAAACCCAAAGGACTCCATCCAAATCTATTTGACTTAATAAATGAATTCAGCAATGTAGCAGGATACAAAATTAATGTCAAGAAATCTGTGGCATTTCTATATACTAATAGTGAAATTACAGAAATAGAGACTAAAAAAGAAATCCCATTTACCATTGCACCAAAAAAATTAAGGGACCTAGGAATAAACTTAACTAAGGATGTAAAAGACCTATATGCAGAAAACTATAAGACACTGAAAAAGGAGATAGAGGAAGATGTAAACAGATGGAAGAGCATACCATGCTCATGGATTGGGAGAATCAACATCATGAAAATGTCTATACTACCCAAAGCAATCTATAGATTCAATGTCCTACCCATTAAAATACCAACAATGAATTTCACAACTTAGAAAGAACTCTTCAAAAATTCATCTGGAACAAAAAGAAGACTGCAACAGCAATCTTTAGAAAGAAAAGTAAAGTAGGTGGAATCTCAATACCAGATTTGTAGCTAAATTATAAAGAAACTGTTCTCAAAACATCCTGGTAATGACACAAGAACAGATATATAGAGCAATGGAATAGAATAGCGAATCCAGATATCCACCCAAACCTCTATGCTCAATTAATATTTGACAAAGGAGGCATATAAATACAATGGAGCCAAGACAGCCCCTTTAATAAATGGTGTTGGGAAAATTGGACAGATACATGCAAAAAAATGAAACTGGACCACCAACTTACACCAAATACAAAAATAAACTCAAAAATGGATGCAGGACTTAAACATTATATGGGAAGCCATAATAAAAGGAAGATAAATGATCCAATAAAGAATTGGGCAATGGACCTAAATAGAACCTTTTTGAAAGATAACAGAAGGAAGGCCAAGAGACACATGAAAACATGTTCAAAGTCACTAATTACCCAAAAGATGCAAATCAAAATGACAATGCAATACTACCTCACAGCTGTCAGAATGGTAATCAGCAACAAATCAACAAATGACAAGTGTTGGTGAGGATGCGGAGAAAAAGACACCCTTGTGCACTGTTGGTGGGAATGCAGACTGGTGCAGCCACCGTGGAGAACAGTATGGAGTTTTTAAAAAAACTAAAAATGGAACTCCCATTTGACCCAGCAATCCCACTCTTAGAAATATATCCTAAGAAAGTAGGAACACCAATTAGAAAGAATTTATGCACCCCTATGTTCATAGCAGCACAATTAACAATAGCTACAATTTGCCAACAGACTAAGTGCCCGTCAACAGATGAGTGGATCAGAAAACTATGGTACATCTACAAAATGGACTTCTATACTGCCATTAAAAAGAAGGAATTCATACCATTTCGAGCAACCTGGATGGAACTGGAGAGCCTTATACTAAGTGAATTAAGCCAGTCAATGAATGAGAAACACCACATGATCTCACTCACTTGTGGATAATAAAGAACATTATAAACTGATGAACAAAAGGATAGATACAGAGGCAGTAAAGCATAAAACAGACTGTTAAATTACAGCAGGAAGTTTAAGGATAGTTGGGGGAGATAAGAGAACAATCAAAGGACTTATATGCATGCATATAAACATAACTAATGAACACAAGACACTGGGCAGTTAGGGTATGCCCAGGAGGGGGGGCAATTGGAAGATATGTATATATGTAACACAATAAAAAGATAATTCTCAGAAGGAAAGGGGTGAGGGGTGTACAGGGAGAGACTG
This sequence comes from Lasiurus cinereus, assembly GCA_011751065.1. Taxonomy (NCBI): domain Eukaryota; kingdom Metazoa; phylum Chordata; class Mammalia; order Chiroptera; family Vespertilionidae; genus Lasiurus; species Lasiurus cinereus. The sequence continues at coordinate 55,084,464 of JAAGEH010000286.1, read as the reverse complement.
GACAAAAATCATACACCTATGGATGAGATCAATGGGAGGGAGCTAAGGGCAGAGTGAGGGGTGGGAGCTGGGTGGAGGGGTGCAATGGAGGGGAAAAAAAGAAACAAATGTAATAATCTGAATAATAAAGATTTAATTTAAAAAAATCATAAAAAAATGAAACTAGACCATACACAGATACACTCAAAATGGATAAATGAATTAAATGTAAGAAGAGAGATTATAAAAATCCTAGAAGAAGCCATAAGCAGCAAAATAGCAAATATTTGTCATAGCAATATCTTTACCAATAAAGCTCCTAGGGCAATGGAAACTAAGGAGAAAATAAACAAAAGCGGCTACTAATACATCAAAATAGAAAGCTTCTGCACATCAGAAGACATCATTAACAAAAGAACAAGAAAGTGCACTGAGTGGGAGAACATATTTGCCAATGTTATCTCTCATAAGGTTTTAATCTCAAAATTTATAGGTAACTCATACAATTTAATATAAGGAAGATAAAGAATCTAATCAATAATGGGCAAAGGACCTCAATAGGTACTTTTTGAAATTAGACATACAGAAGATTGAAATACATGAAAACATGTTCACAATCACTAATCATCCTAGAGATGCAAGTCAAAATGACAATGAGGAGAATCCAAGATGGCGACATAGGTAAACACCTACACTGCTGCCTCACACAACAATTTCAAAACTACAACTAAAAGACAGAATGGACATCATCCAGAACCACAGGAAAGCTGGCTGAGTGGAAATTCAACAACTAGAGGGAAAGAGTGGGGCTCATGGAGACCCAGGGGAGCTGCAAAAAGCTGAGGTATGGAGACACATGCATGGAAAGAGCGGGTGTCGGGGTATCTGGCTGGTTTTCTCTGGCAGGAGGGAAACAGAGATTGTCAAAGGCACTGAACCCCTTATCCTATGACACTAAACCCCAGATCCAGCTGAAACTCATATGGGGTGAGTTTGGACTGTGAAAAGGGAGAGGTGCACGGAAATTTAGGGGAGTTGCAAAAGATCAGAGGCCTGGTGGCGCTCACGGCCCTGCCTGCAGAGGATAGATTGCTGATTGTGCCGCTGGCTTTCGCAAGTGGGCGGGAGACAGACCCTCCCAACAATGCCACTTCTGACTCCACTAAGCCCCTGTTTTGGGTGAAACCCTGGGGACCTAGACTCGTGTGGTCCTGGAGTGCAGGGGAACCGAAAATGCAGTGGTCTAGAGGCACTATGCACGCACACAAGGATCGCTCCAGTGATTACCCAGTCACGTGAGACTCAGGGGCCGTGGAGGGCGGGGCGGACTGGAAGGCAAGGTGATCCCTTAAGCCCTGAGACTCCACCCACCCCAAGCTCAACAGAGAGGCTTCTGTGTTTTTCCATGTCTGCTATCGTAAGGCTGAAACAAACACAGAAGTTCGTGAGGAAAAAAATTGTGGCAGAATAGACGGACGAGTCTGGAGCTTTGTCGCTGGGCAGAGGGAGAGAGAGCAGCTGAGAGTCGCACGGGGAGTGTTTGTTGGCAAGTTAAGAGTCAGTTATCCTCCAGGAGAAAGTGGGGAACTGCTGGAAAGGGCTCTCCTGGCCAGGCAGCCCCACTGCCCCAGGGTTTTTGTTGGCCGGAGCCACCAGCAAGAACACGGAGAACATGCCATCTTCCCGAGGGAGGTGGATGTCTGAGGAGGTCTGAACACTGTGGCTGAATTACTCACTGAAGAGCAGGGGACCCAGGACACTGCTCTCCAAACAGTGCAGACACGCAGGCAGCGGATTCAGAGATCCACACAGCACACAGGAAGGTCAGATTTCGCCTGGGATAAGGTGAGGTCTCCAGCCCCTCAGAACAGAGATGTGCACACTGTGGGAACCGTGCTGTGGGAAAGCTGCCTCTGGAGTGGTCCGCGGAGGTGGGCAGGGCATGATCCCTAAGCGTGGAGGCAAACTCTCCTAGCTGTTGACAGAGGGGAGCTCGGGAAAACGATTCGTTTTTATCTGAGGCAAAGGGATAGCTTAGGAATTATTACAGTGTCCCAGCTGCAAAATCCCCACGAACTGGTTTTGAGAACCATAGAGTAGCAGGATCTGAGCACAGCCTAGAAAGGTCCTGTGCTTTGTCTCAGAGATCAATTCTGAAACACTGCCATCCAGTGGATGATGCACAAATTGACTCTTGCATAACCACAAAAGAGTAAAGAGATTAAAACCTCAGCAGTGCAACACAGGGAACTGCAATACCTTCCCTACTGGGAAACAGGAGTTCCAATGAGAATAATAGTGGAAGTGAATGACCATTCTATTTTTTTTTCTTTTTATTTTTTAAAATTTATTTTATTTTTCATTTTTACATATTTTAATCAAAAGACTATTTTTTTTCTTTCTGCCTCAATTGATTTTACCTTTCTAATTATTATATTTTTGTTTTCAACTAGTATTATTACTGCTAGTTTTTTACCTTTTTAGAAAAAAACAAGTGTCATTTTGTTTTCTCTTTATTTTACTTTGGGATTACAGTTTTATATTCTATTTTCATCTTTCCTTTAGCTTAATTTTACTCCAACTCAACTATACCTTTATACCAACACTTTCCGCCTAACTTTTCCCATTTTGTTGACTTGTTTCTCTTTCCCTTTTCCAACTTTAGATTCTCCCTATTCTTTCTCTTTACCTGGTTAAAATTTCACCCCACATATATATCTAATTTCAAATCACCTACTACAAGTCCATACAAACCTCTCTCTTCTTGTATTCACTAGCCAAAAAGTTGTTTTTTCTCTATGTCCTTTTGTGGCTATTTGCCTGAACAGTGATTATATCAATTTTTTTAACTTTTTGTGATATTGTTTTAGCTTATTCTACTTGTTTTATTTTGCTTTTTTCTTGCTTTGTTTTCTACCTCTCTATTCCCTCACCTCCCTAGATACCAGTTGTTATTTGCAGTTAGTATTAATCTCTAGGTACTGGTTGCTGGCCTTTATTGGGAATAGTGACTATTCTATTGGAGTTTTCTCCTGACATCTATAATATGTTCCCCTATTCTCTCTTATCCACTTTCTTTTCTCTCTGACTTTGTTTCTCTTTCTCTTTTCTTTTTTCTTCTTCTCCTTCATTTTATTTTATTTTTTTTGTTCATTTAGTTATTTATTTATTTTTCTTCCTCTCCCAATCTGATTTGGACACTTCTTTCCTCTCCTTTTCCCTCATTTTCCTCTTCTTCTTTCTCTACTAACCCCTAATTTGTCTTTCATTGGTGGTCACCTTATTGGTAATTATTAACATCGTGAATATATTTCTGTTCTGTGCCTTGTGTGCTGTACTGGGTCGTGTTGTAGTTTGTGCCTTTGAATCAATGTAAGAGAGAGAACTACATAACCAAACACCCGGAAAAGAAAAATCATGGTCAGAAGAAGAAACAGCCCGCATACAGCAGATAGGCAGGTATCACCAGAAAAGAAAGTAAACGAAATAGAAGCAGAAATAAGCCTGCCAGAGAAAGAGTTCAGAGAAATGATCATAAGGTGGATGAAAAGAATGGAAGACAAAATCGACAATATGAGTAGGAGCCAAGAGGAAATGAAGAAGAAGCATAAAGAAATGCACAAAGAAATAACAAATGACCTCACTGCTTTAAAGAACTCAATAGAAAGCATCAAAAGCAGACCAGAAGAAGCAGAAGATGACATCAGCGAGCTAGAAGACATGGTAGAAAAAAATACCCAAGTATAGCAGCTTCTAGAAAAAAAAAAAAATTAAAAAGCAAGAGGAGAGCCTAAGGGAACTTTGGGATAACACGAAAAAAAAAACAACAACATCTGCATAATTGGGGTTCCAGAAAGATGGAAACTGAACAAGGATTAGAGAACCTGTTTGAAGAAATACTGAGAGAAAATATCCCCAATATAGGAAAGAAAAACCCCACACCAATCCAAGAAGCTTACAGAGTCCCAAGCCAAATGAACCCCACAAAACCGACACCAAGGCACATTATAATTAAATTGGCAAACAGCAACGACAAAGGAAGAATCTTAAAAGCGGCAAGAGAGAAACAGAAAGTTACCTACAAAGGAACCCCCATAAGACTAGCTACTGATTTTTCAACAAAAACTTATCAGGCCAGAAGACAATAGAAGGAAATATACAAATTCATGTAAAGGAATGGTCTGAATCCAAGAATACTGTACCCTGCAAGGCTTTCAATCAAAATTGAAGGTGAAATCAGAAACTTCAAAGACAAAAAAGGACTAAGGGAATATATTACCACCAAACCAGCAATGCAAGAAATGGTAAAGGGTCTGCTGTAATAAAAAGAAATAGGAAGCAAAGAAGGAACTCTGGGCTAAAGACTAAAAATGGCGATGGATAAATACCTATTAATATTAACTATAAATGTAAATGGATTAAATGCTCCAATCAAGAGACATAGGGTAATCGATTGGATAAGAAAACATGATCCACATATTTGATGTCTACAAGAAACCCACCTCGAGAAAAGAGATGCACACAGATTGAGGGTGAAGGGATGAAACATGGTATTTCAGGCAAATGGAAATGAAAAAAAAAGCTGGGGTTGCAATACTTATATCCGACAAATTAGATCTCAAAGTGAAGGACACAACAAGAGATAAAGAAGCGACTTCATAATACTAAACAGAACAATCCAACCAGAAGATATAACTCTGGTAAACATATATGCACCCAATATAGGAGCACCTAAATGCATTAAAAAAAAAAAAACTCCTGGAGGATATTAAGGGAGAGATTGACAGCAATACAATCATAGTAGGAGACTTTAATACCACACTGTCATCATTGGACAAATCCTCTAAACAAAAAATCAGCAAAGAAACATCAATTCTAAATGACTCACTAGACCAGATGGAATTAATTGACATCTTCAGAACATTTCACCCCAACGCCACAGATTGTATATTCTTCTCCAGTGCACATGGGTCATTTTCAAAGATAGATCATATGTTGGGTCATAGGAAAAGTCTCTTCAAATTCAAGACGATAGAAATCACATCAAGCATTTCCTTAGACGACAGTGGCATAAAACTGGAAATCAAGAATAATAAAAAGAATAGAAAGAAATCAAACACATGGAGACTAAACAGCATGCTATTAAACAATGACTGGGTAACCAGAGAGATCAAGGAAGAAATGAAAACATCATGGCAACAAATGACAATGACAACACAACAATAAAAATTTATGGGACACAGAGAAAGCAGTCTTGAGAGGGAATTTCATAGCCCTACAAGCCTACTGCAAAAAGCAAGAAACAATGGTAATAAATTACCTCACCCTACAACTCAAAGAGCAAGAATGAGAGCAACAAGATAAACCCAGTGTAAACAGAAGGAAGGAAGAAGTAAAGAACATAGTGTGGATAAATAACTTGGAGACCAAAGAAACAATTCAAAAGATCAACAAATCCAAGAGCTGGTTCTTTGAAAGTATAAACAAGATTGATGGACCTCTAGCCAGGCTCATCAAGAAGCAAACAGAGAAGACCCAAATAAACAAAATCAGAAATGAAAGAGGAGACATAACAATTGACCTTGAGGAAATACAAAGGATTTTTAAAAAATACTATGAACAACTCTATTCCAACAAACTGGACATCCTGCAAGAAATGGACATTTTCCTGGAAAAATATAACCTTCCAAAACTCAATGAGGAGGAATCTAAACATCTCAATAGTCCAATAACTATGGAAGAAACTGAAGCAGTAATCAAAAAGCTTCCAACAAATAAAAGCCTGAGACCAGATGGCTACACAGGAGAGTTTTACCAAACATTCAAGGAAGAATTAAAACCTATCCTCCTCAGACTATTCAAAAATGTTCAAGAACAAGGCGCACTTCCAAACACCTTCTATGAAGCCAGCATCACCCTAATACCAAAACCAGATAAAGACAACACAATGAAAGAGAACTATAGGCCAATATCTCTCATGAACATAGATGCCAAAATCCTCAATAAAATTCTAGCAAATCAGATCCAGCAGTACATCAGAAAAATCATACATCATGACCAAGTAGGATTAATTCCAGGAATGCAGGGATGGTATAATATCTGCAAATCAATAAATGTGATACATCACATAAACAAATTGAGAGATAAAAATCACATGGTTATATCAATTGACGCACAAAAATCATTGACAAAATCCAACACCCTTTCTTGATGAAAATGCTCAGCAAAGTGGGAATAGAAGGAGCATACCTCAACATCATAAAAGCCATATATGATAAACCCACAGTTAACATCATACTCAATGGGCAAAAACTAAAACCATTTCCCCTAAGAACAGGAACAAGACAGGGATGCCCACTCTCACCTCTCCTGTTTGACATAGTACTGGAAGTATTAGCCATAGCAATTAGACAAGAAGAAGAAGTGAAAGGCATCCAAATTGGAAAAGAAGATGTAAAGCTGTATTTATTTGCAGATGACATGATACTGTATGTAAAAAATCCAAAGGACTCATTTCCAAAACTCATTGACTTAATTAATTAATTTGGCAATGTAGCAAAATACAAAATTAATGCTAAAAAGTCTATGGCATTTCTTTACACTAATAATGAAATTACAGAAAGACAGACTAAAAAAGCACTCCTATTTACCATCGCACCAAAAAAATTAAGATACCTAGGAATAAACCTAATTAAAGAGGTAAAAGTCCTATATGCAGAAAATTACAGGACACTGAAAAAAGATATAGAAATAGATGTTAACAGATGGAATAGCATACCATGCTCATGGATTGGGAGAATCAACATCATTAAAATGTCCATACTACCCAAAGCAATCTATAGATTCAATGCACTACCCATTAAAATACCAACTACATATTTCACAGACCTAGAAAGAATTCTTCATAGATTCATCAGATTCATCTGGAGCAAAGAAAGACCACGAATAGCTATAGCAAGTCTGTGAAAGAAGAATAAAGTAGGTGGGATCTCAATACCAGATTTAAAGCTATATTACAAACAACTGTTCTAAAAACAGCCTGGTACTGGCACAAGAATAGGCATATAGACCAATGGAATAGAATGGAGAACGCAGATATCCACCCAAACCACTATGCTCAACTAATATTTGACAAAGGAAGCATGAACATTCAATGGAGCCAAGACAGCCTCTTCAATAAATGGTATTGGGAAAATTGGATAGATACATGCAAAAAAAATGAAACTGGACCACCAACTTACACCAAATACAAAAATACACTCAAAATGGATACAGGACTTAAACATTAGAAGGAAACCATAAAAATACTAGAGGAATCCACAGGCAGCACAATCTTAGATATATGCCAAAAGAACTTCTTCACTTATACTGCTCCAAAGGCAATGTAAGCTAAAGAAAAAATAAACAAATGAGACTACATCAAAATAAAAAGCTTTTGCACAGCAAAAGAAACCATCAACAAAACAACAAGAAAGCCCACTGTATGGGAGAACATGTTTGCAAATGTTATCACTGATAAAGGTTTAATCTCCAAAATCTACCACCAACTTATACCACTTAATAAAAGGAAGATAAACGACCCCATAAAAAAATGGAAAACAGACCTAAATAGAACCTTTCGAAAGACGACAGAGTGTAGGCCAAGAGACACATGAAAACACGTTCAAAGTCACTAATCATCTGAGAGATGCAAATCAAAACGACAATGTGATACCATCTTACACTGGTCAGTATGGCCATCATCAACAAATCAACAAACGACAAGTGTTTGCGAGGATTCAGAGAAAAAGGAACCTTTGTGCACTGTTGGTGGACTGCAGACTGTTGCAGTCACTGTGGAGAACAGTATGGAATTTCCTCAAAAAAACTAAAAATGGATCTCCCCTTTGACCCTGTAATCCCACTCCTAGGAATTTATCCTATGAAATCACAAACACCAATCAGAAAGGATTTATGCACCCCTATGTTCACAGCAGCACAATTTACACTAGCTACAATTTGGAAACAGCCTAGGTGCCCGTCAGCAGATGAATGGATCAGAAAACTGTGGTTCATCTACACAATGGAATTCTATGCTGCCATTAAAAAGAAGGAATTTGTACCATTTGCAGCAACCTGGTTGGAACTGGAGAACCTTATGCTTAGTGAAATAAGCCAGTCAATGAAGGAGAAGCATCACATGATCTCAGTCATTTGTGGATAATAAAGAATAGTATAAACTGATGAACAAAAGTATAGATACAGAGGCAATAAAGCATCAGACTGTGAAATTACAGCAGGAAGATTAAAGTTAGGTGAGGTACATAAGAGATCAATCAAAGGACTTGTATGCATGCATATAAGCATAACCAATGAACATAGACATTGGGGCCTTGGGGTATGCCTGGGAGGGAGGGGGACACTGGGGAGATATGTATAAAAATTAATAAAAAGTAAATAATTAAATAAATTAAGAAAGAAAGAAAAGAAAAATGCTGAGACAAGAGAAGGGATCACAAAGAAAAGAAATGGAGGAAAAGAAACGACTGGATATAGAGTTCCAAACCAAGCTTATAAGGTTTTTCAAGGATCTCCTAGAGAAGTTGGATAAAGTTAGCAAGAGCCAAGAGGAGATGAAAAAGGACCAACTAGAGATGCAAAGGATCAACTAGAGGTGGAAAAGGACCAACTAGAAAGTAAACATACCCTGACTGAAATAAAAAATATTATACAGAATCCTAACAGCAGACTAGAGAAAGACTAGAATCAAGTCAAAAATTTGAAATATAAAGAAGCAGACAACACTCAACTGGAAAAAGAAGAAGAGAAAAATATCCAAAAATGTGAAGATAATGTAAGGAGCCTCTGGGACAGCTTCAAGCGTACTAACATCAGAATTGTGGGGGTGCCAGAAGAAGAGAGAGAGCAAGATACTGAAAACCTATTTAAAGAAATAATGACTGAAAACTTCCCACATCTGGGAAAAGAAATAGACTTTCAAGTCCAGGAAGCACACAGAACCCCATATAAAAGGAATCCAAAGAGGACCACACCAAGACACATCATAATTAAATTCCCAAGGGCAAAAGACAGAGAGAATATTAAAAGCAGCAAGAGATAAACAGTTCATTACCTACAAGGGAGCACCCATACGACTGTATCCTGATTTCTCAACAGAAATGATGCAGGCCAGACTGGAGTGGCAAGAAATATTCAACGTGATGAACAGCAAGAACCTACAACCAAGAATAATCTATCCAGCAAAGCTATCATTCAGAATTGAAGTGCAGATAAAGATCTTCACAGATAAGAAAAAGCTAAAGGAGTTCATCAACTCCAAACCAGTATTTTATGGAATGCTGAAAGGTACTTTTTTAGAAGAGGAAGAAGAAATAGGTAAAACCCAAAAAATTATGAATAAATACATATCTATCAACAAGTGAATCTAAAAATTAAGTGAATTAAAAATTTGATCAACAGAATAAACTGGTGAATATAATAGAATCAGGAGCACAGAAAGGGAGTGGACTGATCATTCTTGGGAAAGGGGTGAGGGGTGTACTGGGAAAGACTGGACAAAAATCATACACCTATGGATGAGGTCAATGGGAGGGAGGTAAGGGCAGAGGGAAGGATGGGAGTTGGGTGGAGGGGTGCTATGGAGGGAAAAAAAGAAAAACAAATGTAATAATCATAATAATAAAGATTTAATTTAAAAATAAAAAAACGACAATGAGGTACCATCTAAGACCTGTCAGAATGGCTATCCTCCTCAAATCAACAAATGACAAATTCTGTAGAGGATATGAAGAAAATGAAACCTCCTTCATTGCTGGTGGGAACTCCATCTAGGGCTGCCCTAGTGGAAAACAGTATGGTATTTTCTTTAAAAAAAATTAAACTTCCGTTTGATCCAGTAATCCCACTTCTAGGGCTATATACCAAAAAAATAGAAACATGAGTCAGAAAGCATATATGCACCTCTATGTTCATAGCAGTGCAATTTACAATAGCTAAGATTTGGAAACTGTTTAAAAGCCCATTAACAGATGAGTGGATTAGAAAACTTTGGTACAAAGGAACCCCCATAAGACTAGCTACTGATTTCTCAACAGAAACTCATCAGAAATATACAAAGTCATGCAAAGGAAGGGTCAGATTCCAAGAATATTGTACCCAGCAAGGCTATCAATCAAAATTGAAGGCGAAATTAGGAACTTCACAGACAAAAAAGGACTAAGGAAATTTATTACCAGCAAACTAGCAAGGAATTGCTAAAGGGCCTGCTGTTAAAAAGAAAAAAAGAAAGAAAAAAGAAAATAAAAAGAAAGAAATAGGAAGCAAAGAAGGAACACAGGGATAAAGAATAAAAATGGTGACAAGTAAGAACCTATCAATAATAACTTTAAATGTAATGGATTAAATGCTCCAATCAAAAGACATAGGGTAACGGATTGGATAAGAGAACATGACCCATATATCTGCGGTCTACAATAAATTCACCTCAAAACAAAAAACAAACAAAGAAACAAACAAAAAGCCCACAGACTGAGGGTGAAGGAATGGAAAATGGTTTTTCAGGCAAATAGAAATGAAAACTAAACAAAACAAAACTGGGTAGCAATGCTTATATCTGAAAAATTAGATCTCCAAGTGAAGGACATAACAAGTGATAAGAAAGGATACCTCATAATATTAAAGGGAGCAATCCAACAAGAAGAAATAACTCTGGTAAACATATATGAGCCCAATATAGGAGCATCCAAATATATATATATATAAAAAAACTCCTGGTTGATATCAAGGGAGAGATTGACCACAATACAATCATAGAAGGAGACTTTAATACCCTACTATTACAATTGGATAAATCTTCTAAACAAAAAATGAACAAAAAAAATCAGCAATCCTACATAAGTCACTAGACCAGATGTAATTAATTTACATCTTCAGAAGATTTCACCCCAAAGTCACAGAATATATATTTTTCTCAAGTGCACATGGGTCATTTCAAAGATAGACCATATGTTGGGCCACAGGCAAAGTCTCTGTAAATACAAGAAGATAGAAATCATATCAAGCATGAAGCAGATCACAATGGCATGAAAACTGGAAATCAACTACAATGAAAACAAAGAAATCAAACACATGGAGACTAAACAGCATGCTATTAAACAATGACTGGGTAACCAGAGAGATCAAGAAAGAAATACAAAATATCATGGCAACAAATGACAATAAAACAAAACAAACCAAAATCTGTGGGACACAGTGAAAGCAGTCTTGAGAGGGTCATTCATAGCTCTAAATGCCTACTGCAAAAAAACAAAAAACCATGGTAATAAATTACCTAGCCCTACAACTCAAAGAGCTACATAGTGAGTAACAAGAAAAGCCCAGTGTAAGCAGAAGGAAGGCAGAAGTAAAGAACATAGTGGATATAAACAACATTGAAACCAAATAAACAATTCAAAACATCAACAAAACCAAAAATAAACAAGATTGATGGTTCTCTACCTAGGCTCACCAAGGAGCAAAAAGAGAAGATCTAAATAAACAAAATCAGAAATGAAAACGGAGAAATAGCAACAGACCCAATGAAATACAAAGGATTGTAAAAATACTATAAACAACTCTATTCCAACATACTGAACAACATAGAAGAAATGGATATATTCCTAGAAAAATATAACCTTCCAAAACTCAATAAGGAAAAATCTAAACATCTCAATAGGCCAATAACTATGAAAGAAATCAAAGCAGTCATGAAAAAACTTTCAGCAAACAAAAGCCTGGGGCCAGACAGCTACACAGTGGAGTTTTATCAAACATTCAAGGAGAATTAAAACCTATCCTCCTCAGACTATTCCAAAAAATTCAAGAGAAAGGAACACTTCCAAATACCTCTATGAAGCCAGCATCACCCTAATACCAAAACCAGATAAAGACAACACAATGTAAGAGACATATAGGCCAATATCCCACATTAACATAGATGCCAAAATCCTCAACAAAATTCTAGCAAATGGGATCCAGCAGTACATCAAAAAGATCATATACTATGGCCAAGTAAGATTTATCCCAGGAGTGCAAGGATGGGACAATATCCACAAATCAATATACATGATACATCACATAAACAAATTTAGAGATAGAAATCACATAGTCATATCAGTTGATGCAGAAAAAGCATTTGACAAAATCCACCACTCTTTCTTGACAAAAACTCTTAGCAAGGTGGAAAATAAGTTTCATACATCAACCCACTCTCACCACTCCTGTTTGCATAGACGAGAAGCAGAAATAAAAGACATCCAAATAGAAAAGAAGAAGTAAAGCTGTCCTTATTTGGAGATGACATTATACTGTACATAAAAAACCCAAAAGAGTCCATCAAAAAACTAATAGACTTAATAAATGAATTCGGCAATGTAGCAGGATACACATTTAATGCCGAGAAATCTATGGCATTTCTATACACTAATAGTGATCTTACAGAAAGAGAAACTAAACAGCAATTCCATTTACCATCGAACCAAAAAAATTAAGGTGCCTAGGAATAAACTTAACTAAGGAGGTAAAAGACCTATATGCAGAAAACTACAGGACACTGAAAAAAGAGATAGATGAAGATGTAAACAGATGGAAGAGCATACCATGCTCATGGATTGGGAGAATCAACATCAGTAAAATATCCATACTACCCTAAGCAATCTGTAGATTCATTGTCCTCCTCATTAAAACAACAATGGCATATTTCACAGATCTAGAAAGAACTCTCTAAAGATCCATCTGGAAAAAAGAGACCCCAAATAGCCACAGCAATCCTGATAAAGAAGAATAAAGTGCCAAAACCGGTTTGCCTCAGTGGATAGAGCCTGTGGACTGAAAGGTCCCAGGTTCAATTCCGGTCGGGGGCATGTACCTTGGTTGTGGGCACATCCCCAGTAGGGGGTGTGCAGGAGGCAGCTGATCGATGTTTCTTTCTCATCGATGTTTCTACCTTCTCTGTCCCTCTCCTTTCCTCTCTGTAAAAAATCAATAAAATGTATTTAAAAAGAAGAAGAAGAAAGTAAGTGGAATCTCAATACCAGATTCAGGCTGTATTAAAAAAGCACTGTTCTTAAAATAGTCTGGCACTGGCATAAGAACAGACATAAAGACCAATGGAATAGAATAGAGAATTCCAGATATCCACTCAAACCACTATGCTCAATTAGTATTTGACAGAGGAAGCATGAAAATAATTTGAAGTCAAGACAATGTCTTCAATAAATGGTACTGGGAAAATTGGACAGATACATGCAAAAAATGAAACTAGACCACCAACTTACACCACCCACAAAAATAAACTCAAAATGGATACAGGACTTAAACATAAGACGAGAAACCATAAAAATACTAGAGGAATCAACAGGCAGCACAATCTCAGACATATACAAAAGGAACTTCTTCACTGATACTGCTCCTAGGGCATTGGAAGCTAAAGAGAAAATAAAGAAATGGGACCACATCAAAATATAAAGCTTTTGCACAGCAAAATAAATCCTCAACAAAACAACAAGAAAGACCACTATATGGGAGAACATATTTGCAAACGTTTTCACTGATAAAGGGTTAATCTCCAATGTCTACAAGCAAGTTATACAGCCGAATAAAAGGAATATAAATGATTCAATAAAAAATTGGGCAACAGACCTAAATAGAATCTTTTTTAAAAAAAGACAGAAGGAAGGCCAAGAGACACATGAAAACATGTTCAAAGTCCCTAATTACATGAGAGATGGAAATCAAAATGACAATGCGATAACCATCTCATACCTGTCAGAATGGCAATCAACAACAAATGACAAGTGTTGACTTAAGATGTGGAAAAAAGGAACACTTGTGCCCTGCTAGTGGGAATGCAGACTGGTGCAGCCACTATGGAGAACAGTATAGAATTTCCTCAAAAAAGTAAAAATGGAAATCACATTTGACCCAGTAATCCCACACCTAGGAATGTATGCTAAGAAGCTAGAAATACCAACCAGAAATGATATATGCACCCTTCTATTCATAGTAGCACAATTTACAATAGCTAAGAACTAGAACAACCTATGTGCCTGTTAGCAGATGAATGGATCAGAAAATTATGGTACATCTAAACAGTGGAATACTATGCTGCCATAAAAAGAAAGAATTCTAATCATTTGCAGCAACCTGGATGGAAATGGACAGTATCATGGTAAGTGAAATAAGCCAGTCAATTAAAGAAAAATACCACACAATGTCATTTATTTATGGGTAGTAAAGAACATTGTAAACTGAAGAACAAAAAGATAGATACAGAGGCAGTAAAATTACAGTGGGAATGTTAGAAAGAGGTGGGGTAGATAAGAGATCAAATGAAGGACTTGTATGCATGCATATAAGCATAACCAATGGACACAAGACACTGAGAGGTTAGGGCATGCATGGAAGGGGGCAATAGGAAGATAGGTATACATGTAATATATTAATAACAAATAAAAAATTAATGTAAACAGTAAAATTAATTAATAAATTAAATTGCCAGCAAAAAATGTTATATAGAAAAAATAATAAAAATAAAATATTAAATTTAATCCATACAGTGGTCACCATAACCTTAAGATAAATTGTTTCATGTGACAAAGATTTTTAAATGAAACTCTCTTAGCCTGAAAATTATTTTGGAAGGAAATAAAGAGAAGTTTCCTTCAAATGTCGTAAAAATTGTCATTGGAAGTCAATATATTTGGGCTCTTGAACTAAAGTAATAATTTGTGTTTTTCCTCCCTGACAAAGTTTATATAAAGTTACAAAAAGAAATTGACAGCTAGTTCGAAATTGAATTGCTATGACCTAGAGAAAAGAATATCCTTAGATGATATTATTCTACAATGTCATTATATTTTTTGATATTTCACAACAGCATATTGTACAATTATCCCAAACAAAATTACACACTAATTTTTTGAATGTTTGGCAGCAGTTTATAAAAGGACATGAAAGGATTTAATCCCTTTAAGAAGAAATTAAGGCACTGGAAGATACTTGAGCATTATATCCTGGCCCCTCTTACCCTTTTTCCAAGAGGGACCCTCTTCTTAAATCCAATTGCCCTCAGCTGTTGCCTGAACTTTCTATTCATGATGAGGTTGAAGCCTCATGGTGGCTGGAACCATGGATTTGTCTCTCATCCAATGGTATGAGCTGGGCTCTCCTTGGAGAAGGAACCTGAGTTCCCCAAGATATGTGATCAGTACTGGGGCCCAACAGCAGGTGAGGGGATCCCAAGGCAGGTGCTGGATGTGGAGGCCATGGAGCATAGGCTACCAAGGAGATAGAACTGAACCTCACATCACCCAGTTTGGCCCCGGAGGATGACTGGTTAGCCAGAGATGGGTAAGATTCCTCAGGGAAGGAACAACCTAAGACAGGCACAGTCGCAGAGGGGCCATCAGGAGAGAACTTGGGGGTCAACAGAGGTGGGGCACAAACCCTCACCCCCTTCAACCTTGCAGGGGCCTTAACCCTCACCCCTTCTGAGGGAGGTCTCCTGCCCCCATGGCTGCTTCATTTCCCACGCTCAGCCCAGATCGGGACCCAGGTAACAGACAAAGACTTGGCCAATAGCAGCTGCCCTATATATAAATCCAGCTTAGCACCAGGAATGCTCAGGGCCTACTCAATAATGCAAATAATCATTTCCACTAATATTTATAGGGTAATTTAAGATTGTTGGTAGAGTATTTAATTTGACAGTAAAATACTAATCAAGTTTTCAGATTAATTTAAATTGGCTAATTGAAATAAATGAATATTCAATAAAATTTAATTTTCCTGAAAAAAAGTTGTTCCTAAAGTATTAATTAAAATTTCTATTGGTAGTTAATCTCATGGTAAAATTGCTTAACATTCAATAAACCTAAAGCAGTCATATATTTGTACAAAAATTAAAATATAAAGTTATCAAGATTGCATTAAAAAATTTACAAAAGCCTCCATTAATCAAAAAAGGGGGGATAGTAGGGTAATATCATGTAAGGAAAAATATCCTGTAAGTAAATTACATCTAGAAAATTTTTACTTTAGAAAATTATTTTCATTTGTAATGCTAACAACAAGACATCCATGAAAAACACACATTGTGTCAAAATACACCAAAGGAAAATCATTTGCACAAAAATAAAAAGGATCCCAAGTAAATTTTATAGAAAAGACTTCTTTATTAACTTTTGGTAAATAATATGTTTATATACTTTCAGAAAACAACTCCATAACCATGTGGACTCCTGCAACAGAGAGGAATTGACAAGTCTGCTCCAACCACGAAGGCAAGAGGAGAAACAGTCCAGAGATGGAAGACTCTGACAATGCCTTGCCATGCTATCAGTCAGCAGTTGTGTGTCACTACAGTTTGCCTAGGACCAAACCAGAGAGGATTGGACCTCCATTGCCACCATTTGTCCATCCAGATACCATTGCTGACATGCACACATAAGGAACTGTTTGACATTGAAACTGAGACTCAGAACTGATAGACATTGAAATTGGGACTCAAATATTTTTTGTTCTTATAGGTTTATTTCTAGTTTGCAGGGGCAAGATTTTTTAAAGAAAAGAATGGGGAGGGGTAATAGATACAGAGGCAAAAGAGCATTGAACAGACTGTCAAACTACAGAGGGAAGGCAGGGGAGGTTGGGGAATGGGCTGTAAGAGATCAACTAAAGGACTTGCATGCATTTATATAAGCATAACCACTGGATATAAGACACTAAGAAGTGTGGTAGGTGAGGGCATATCCTGGGGAGAAGGAGAGGCCTGGGGGAGGACAATTGGGGGGGGAAGGAGACATATGTATTACTATTTGTAATACTTTAAACAATAAAATAATTAAATAAATTAAATAAATTAAAAAAATGAAAATGGAACTCCCATTTGACCCAGTAATCCCACTTCTAGGACTATATACCAAGAAGCTATAAACACCCTTCAGAACAGAAATATGCATCCCTATGTTCATAGCAGCACAATTCACCATAGCTAGGATTTGGAAAGTCTAAATGCCCATCAAGCAGATGAATGGATTAGAAAACTATGGTACATCTATACAATGGAATACTATTCTGCTATAAAAAAGAAGGAATTCTTACTATTTGCAGAAGCATGGATGGACCTGGAGAGCATTATGTTAAGTGAAATAAGCCAGGCAATTAAAGAAAAACACCATATGATCTCACTCATTTATGGATAATAATGAACATTATAACCTAATGAACAAAAGATAGATACAGTGGTAGTAAAGCACTGAGCAGTCTGTCAAATTACAGCAGAAGGGCTGGGGAGTGTTGGGGAGTGGGGGAAAGAGATCAATCAAAGGACTTGTACGCATGCATATAAGTACAACCAATGGACACAAGATAGTGGAGGTGGGTGGAATGAGGGCATGTGACAGAGTAGGGGAGTCTGGGGGAAGATCAATGGGGGAAAAAAGGAGATATATGTACTACTATATGTAATACTTTAAACAATAAAAAAAAGATGAAAGAATAGGAAATCAGAATGAATCTATTACAACTAATGAAACCAAAGCAGCAATTCAAAAAAAGAAAACTCCTAGCAAACAAAGGTCCTGTACCAGACAACTATATAGCAAATTTTGCCAAACATTAAAAGAAGAACTAACACCATTTCTTCTTAACCTATTCCTAAAAATTCAAGATGAATGAACACTTTTATTTTCATTTTATGAATCCAGTATGATGACAATTCCAAAACCAGATAAAGACATTGCAAAAAAAGAAAAGGAAATAAAGAAAGAAAAGAAAAGGAGAGAAAAAGAAAAGAAAAGAAAAGTAAAGAAAAGGAAAGAAGATTATGGCCAATAACCCTCATGGACATAGAGGCTAAAATCCTCAAAACCATGTCCAGCAATACAGTAAAAAGAATATTTCGCATGATGAAGTGGAATTTATTCTGGGGATGCAAATTGATTGTTTTCAAACATAAAAACAAAACAAAAGAGGAAAAATAACATGATCATATCAATAGAATCAGAAAAAGCATCTGATAAAATGAACACCCATTTATCATAAAATCTTGCAACAAATTTAGAACTAGAAAACATACCGCAATATAATAAAGCCCATATATAATAAAACCACAGTCAAAACCATACTCAATAAGCAAAAATTAAATACTTCCCTTAAGATCAAGAATATGACAGGGATGTGTGCTTTCACCACATTTATTCAATATAACACTGAAATTCCTACCCACAGCAATCAGACAAGAGGAAGAAGTAAAAGAAATACAAATTGGAAAAGAAGTAAAACTGTCATTATTTGCAGCTACATGATACTGTATATAAAGAACTGTAAAAATTCCACCAGTAACTACTAGAACTGATAAAGAAACTCAGTAAGGTAGCAGGACACGCAATAAATATCCAGAATTAAGTTGAAGTTTTACACACCAGTAATGAACTATCAGAAAGGGAAACCAAGAAATCAATCCCATTACAATTGCTTCCAAAAGAAACAAACAAATAAAAAAAACAAGGATTTTATCAAGGATGTAAATGAGCTCTACTCAGAAAATTATAAGACACTTTAAAAATTGAAGAAAATACAAATAAGTGGGAGCATATGTCATGTTCAAGGATTGGAAGAATTGATATCATTAAAATGTCCATAGTACCAAAAATGACCCATATTCAATATAATTGCCATGAAGATACCAATGATGTATTTAACAGAACTAGAACAAATATTCCAAAATTTGATATTGAACCACAAAAACTCTGAATAGCCACTACAATATTGAGAATGAATAACAAAATTGGAAAAATCAAGATATTTGATATCTAATTATACTATAGGCTCATTTTAATCAAAACAGTAAGTTATTAGAGTAGAAAAAACTTATAGAATAATAAAATAGGATATGGAACCAGAAATAAACCCACACCTTTATGGTCAATTAATATTTAGTAAAGGAGGTGATAACATGCAATGAGGTAATGATAATCTATTCAATAAATGGTGTTTGACAAATTGGATATGTATGTATATATATATGAAACTAAACCACCTTCTTACACCATATACAAAAATAAACTCAATATGGATTAAAGACTTACATGTCTTTAAACTTGAAACCATAAAAATCCTAGAAGAAATCATTGTCAATAAAATATTTGACTTGTTTTAAAAATATATTTTTGTTAATTTTACAGAGGAAGAGGGATGGAGAGAGAGAAAAACATCAATGATGAGAGATAATCATCCATTGTCTGCTTTCCACAACCCATACTGGGGATTGAGCCTGTAACCCAGGCATGTGCCTTGGTTAGGAATTGAACCATGATCTCTTGGTTCATAGGTTGATGCTCAACCACTGAATCGTGCTAGCTGGGTGTCTCTGACATTTTTTGTAGCAATATTTTTTTTTTCTGATATATCTTCTCTGATAAGGGAAATAACATAAAAAATAAAAAAATAGAATTACATCAAACTAAAAAGCTTTTGAACAGCAAAAGATACTATCACTAAAATGAAAAGACAACAGACTCAATGGAGAACATATTTATTCATATACATCTGATCAGGGCTTTATATGCAAAATTTATAAGGAACTTATAAAACTGAACACCAAAAATCAAATAATCCAATTACAAAATGAGCAAAGTCCTGGCTGGTATGGCTCAGTGATTGAGCATTAATCTATGAATCAAGAGATCATGGTTCTATTCTAGGTCAAAGCACATACATGGTTGAGGGTTCAATCCCCAGTAGGGGGCATACAGGAGGCAGCCTATGGATAATTCCCTCACTTCATTGATATTTCTATCTCTCTCTCCCTCTCCCTTTTTTTCTGTAATCAATTAAAATATACTTTTAAAAATAGGCAACCTGAATAGACATATCTCCAAAAGGACATAATAATGGCCAATAGACATATTAAAGGATGCTCGATGTCACTTATCATGAGAGAAATGAAAATTTAAACCACAATGAGGTATCATATCATACTGCCAGAATGGCTAATATCATGAATAAATCAACAAACAACAAGTGTTGGCAAGGATCTAAAAGTAAACTATCTTGCACTGTTGGGACTGCACAAGAATTGATGCAGCCACTGTGAGAAGCAGTTTGGAGTACCTCAAAAATTGAAAATGGAACTGCTTTATGTCCCAGTGATTTCACTTCTGGAAATAACTCCTATGAAACCTGAAACACTAATTTATAAGAATATATGCACCCCTATGTTCATAATAGCTTTCTTTATAATAGCCATGATCTAGAAGCAGCCCAAGTGCCCATCACTAGATTAATGTACAAAAAAAGTTGTGTTATATTTTAATATGGGAATATTACTACACAACCATGAAAAAAGAAAGAAATGTTACCCTTTGCAACAACATGGATAGACTGAAGAGTATTATGCTAAGTGAAATAAACTTGTCAGAGGAAAAATGTACCATATGATCTCACTTATATGTGGAATATAATGAACAAAATAAACTAACAAAGTGGAGGTGGACTCATGGATACAGAGAATGGACTGAAGGAAGGCCAAGAGACACATGAAAACATGCTCAAAGTCATTAATTATCAGAGAGATGCAAATAAAATGACAATGCGATACCATCTCACATCTGTCAGAATGGTAATCATCAACAAATCAACAAATGACATGTGTTGGTGAGGATGTTGAGAAAAAGAAACACTTGCACACTGCTGGTAGGAATGCAGACTAGTGCAGCCATCACGGAGAACAGTATGAAGTTTTCTTAAAAAATTAAAAATGAAACTCCCATTTGACCCATAATTCCACTCCTAGTAATATATTCCAATAAATCAGAAACACCAATTAGAAAGAATATATGCACCCCTATGTTCATAGCAGCACAATTTACAATAGCTTAGATTTGGAAACAGCCTAAGTGCCCATCAGCAGGTGAGTAGATTAAAAACCTGTAGTACATCTACACAATGGAATACTATGCTGCCATAAAAAAGAAACAACTCTTAATATTTAAAACAACATGGATGGAACTGGAGAGCATTATGCTAAGCGAAATATCCAGTCAATTAAAGAAAAATACCACATGATCTCACTCATTTGTAGATAATAAATAACAACATAAATTGATGAACTAAAAGATATAGAGAGAGGTAGGAAAGCATCAAACAGATTGTGAAACTACAGTGGGAAGTTTAGGGAGAGATGGGTCAGATAAGAGATCAACCAACAGACTTGTATCCATGGGTGTATGCATAACCAATAGTCATAGACAATAGGGTGGTGAAAGCCTGTGCTGGGAGGTGGGAACCACTTAGGGGAGGTCAATGGGGAGAAATGGAGACAAATGTTATACTTTCAACAGCAAAAAAATAAAATAAAATATTTTTTAAATAAATCTCAAGTTATTTTGTTTTTCTTTAAATGAAATAATTATCTACAGATTTCAGATTAAATTGCCTATTTAACATTTTTGTTTTTATAAATTGGCAATAGAATGCATGCATTAAGATCCCAGCCTCAAGTGTCAGATCCATTTAGCTTAAAATGCCCAGTTCTAAGACTCACTAGTTTTGTGTCTGGGCAAGTTGTTGAACTTCACTTTATCTCAGTGTATTCATCTGTAAAATGGAAGTAATAATATTATATTATTATTACTATTATTATAGTACAATTAGCAGCAAGTAAATGCTCTATATGCCCAAGATGAATTTTCATACACAAGTTCTTTCACTTTTTATTTTTAAAGAGAAATATAAAGAAATTTACAATGTTAATTTCATAGTTTTGTCTTTTTTGATTAATCTACTCCATTTTATTATGCTCATCTGCAAGAGGGGTGTTATGCTTTGATTTATATTGAGCATTAGGCTGCTGTTTATTATAATATAAGCTGAATGTACTTACTAGTTATCATATCTTAAAAAGAATACCACTTTTTTTAAGAAGACAGGGATATGTAACTGGGTATTGTAAGCATCTTTGTGTTTAAATAGCCAACCTGTGTTTCACTGAAAAGGAATCCAAATGACATAGTACCACATTATCCACCAAGTTTCAGAACAAAATAATGTAGCCCAATTTAAACAACAAAATACAGGTTTGAATATCAATACTTTTTCCAATTGCATCTCATTTTATTATTAGCAAGATTTTCTCATAAAGATTACTTACTAATTAAATTTTAAATGGCCACATACTGTAATTTTTCTTAGCAACAAGAATGTATAGTTGTGGAATTTAAGACTTTTTATATAAATTCACATCTATTTAGGCAATCTGGGTGTGTTAAATGATACAAACAATATATATGTCCTACAGAATTAGTCATCAGAGTGTTGTTTCCTTCACTCATAGAGGACTTTTTAGTAAGTAGATACTTTCCCATCTGGTATCTCCTTTCTTTGAGGGGTGATATTTAATACTTTTAATAACCTTTCACTGGAAAAGTAAGGGACACATGAAGGCAGAAAGTAGGTCTTTTTTGAGGTTTTTAGCCAGATCAACACAAGATTTTTATTTCAGAATCAGGAGAAAATTTGCTTTGTAATTTAATATATTGATCAGATGGCCTGACAATCTAATCAATGACAACTACATACAAAAATGATGTACCTTATGATGCTACTAATTTTTAAGGTAACCTTTGATTTAAAAAAATAAAATCTAATATTAGAATTTTAAAAATATTTTAGTTATCATTAACTGGTTTCTGAGATATGTTAAAATATTATGATTGTGCATTTGTTGATTTTACCTTATAATTCTACATATTTTAAGGTCATATCATTAGGTGAAACACATTCATATGATATATATATTTCCCCATTCTATTGCTGAGTATTTTATAATACTTTTATTTAAAAAATATATAATAAAAATAGAAGTGTTTTCCTTTCAACTTATTTTTTTACAGACTATTAAAATCATCAAGCAGGAAGAGGTACCTAATAAATATTCATGTCATTATGCCCTGGTTTTGATTGTCATTCTTATGAGGCTTTACATAACTATTGAGCTGTTATATGACTCAATTTTTTTCATTGATGAAATGGTATGTTCCTTCTGCTGCCATGATGTGTAATGAATTGCTGCAGCTTTGTCTTGTCTACTGCACAAAAGCAAATTGAGATGAGCATAAATAATTATAACATCTAACCTTTTGGTTATCATAAAGCCACACAGGGGTAATAAGAGTAAGGTACTGCTGTGGGAATGAATCAGCACTTCCACAGTGTAGTTATTGGTTGACAAAACCTATGAAAGTCTAATGAAATAAAAAGAATGTCCCTGTTAATTCACTGGTTATTCTAGTCATTCTAAGTTAAGAGAGTTCCAAGTTTTTAGTAATATAGAAGGGAGTAATAATTAAGAAGATACACATTTGAATTCTGGTTCTATCACTAACTAGCTAGATGCTCAGAAAAAAAAAATTATCTTTTCTGGGTCTCACTTGGCATTTTTCTCAGCCTAAAATGACTTTTCCTTTTGATTCAGAAACTCTTGCTACCGAAGGTCTGTATTAGTCTCTATTCCCACTGTAACAATTAGTACAAATATAACACATTTATTATTTTGCAGTTCTGGAGATCAGAACTGCAGCTTCTAGAAAAAAAAATTAATCTGATACATAGATAACCCCCCCCCAAAAAAAAACACACACACACACACACAAAAAAAAAAACTGGTAATAAGTTATCTAAACTGACAACTTAAAGAACTTGAAAGAGAGCAACATGAAAAGCCCAGAATAGAAGGATGGGAATCAGGAAGATCAGAGTAGAAATAAATGACATAGAGAAAAAAAAAATCAGTAAATCTAAGACCTGGTTCTTTAAAAGCATGCAGAAAATTGCCGAAACCAGTTTGGCTCAATGGATAGATAGAGCTTTGGCCTGCGGACTGAAAAATCCCAGGTTCGATTCTGATAAAGGGCATGTATATTGGTTGAGGGAACATTCCCAGTAGGGGGGGTGCAGGAGGCGGTTGATCGATGTCTCTCTCTCATTGATGTTTCTGACTTTCTATCCCTCTCTCTTCCTCTCTGTGAAAAATCAATAAAATACTTAAAAAAATAAAAAATAAAAGCATACAGAAAATTGAGAACCTCTAGTCAGGCTCACCAAGAACAAAGACAGAGGACCCAAATAAACAAAATCAGAAATGAAAGAGGTGAAGTAGGAAATGACCCCACAGAAATACAAAGAATTGTAAAAGAATACTATGAACAAAATCTATTCCAAAAAACTGGACAACCTAGATGAAATGGACATATTCCTAGAAAACTACAATCTTCCATAACTCATAACTCAATCAAGTGCAAATATATTCACCCATAAAGTGGGATTTCTTGTTGTTTTGTTGATGATTTCTTTTGCTGTGCAAAAGCTTTTTATTTTGATGTAGTTTAATTTGTTTATTTTTTCTTTAGCTTCCATTGCCCTTGGAGCAGTATCAGTAAAGAAGTTCTTTTAGCATATGTCTGAGATTGTGCTGACTGTGGATTCCTCTAGTATTTTTATGGTTTCTGGTCTTATGTTTAAGTCCTGTATCCATTTGGAATTTATTTTTGTGTATGGTGTAAGGTGGTGGAATAGTTTGATTTTTTGCCATGTATCTGTCCAATTTTCCCAACACCATTTATTGAAGAGGCTGTCTTGACTCCATTGTATGTTCATGCCTCCTTTGTCAAATATTAATTGAGCATACTGGTTTGGATGGATATCTGGATTCTCTATTCTATTCCATTGATCTAAATGTCTGTTCTTGTGCCAGAGCCAGGCTGTTATGAGAAAAGTTGCTTTGTAATATAGCTTGAAATCTGGTATTGAGATCCCACCTACTTTATTCTTCTTTCTCAGGATTGCTGTGGCTATGTGGGTTCTTTTTTTTTTGTTCCAGATGAATCTTTGGAGAGTTCTTTCTAGGTCTGTGAAATTTGTCATTAGTATTTTAATGGGTAGTGCATTTAACCTATAGATCGCTTTGGGTAGTATGGATATTTTAATGATGTTGATTCTCCCAATCCATGAGCGTGGTATGCTCTTCCATCTGTTTACATCTTCCTCTATTTCTTTTTCAGTGTCCTGTAGTTTTCTGCGTATAAGTCTTTTACCTCCTTAGTTAGGTTTATTCCTAGGTATCTTAATTTTTTTGGTGCAATGGTAAATTGGATTGCTTTTTTAGTCTCTCTTTCAGTAAGTTCACTATTAGTGTATAGAAATGCCATAAATTTCTGGGCATTAATTTTGTATCCTGTTACATTGCTGGATTCATTTATTAAGTCTATTAATTTTTGGAAGGATTCTTTCAGGTTTTTTATATACAGTATCATGTCATCTGCAAATAAGGACAACTTTACTTCTTCTTTTCAAATGTGAATGCCTTTTATTTCTTCTTCTTGTCTAATTGCAATGGCTGATACTTTCAGTACTCTGTTGAACAGGAGTGGTGAGTGTGGGCATCCCTGTCTTGTTCCTTTTCTTAGGGAAAATTATTTTAGTTTATGTCCATTGAGTATGATGTTAGCTGTGGGTTTATCGTATATGGCTTTTATTATGTTGAGGTATGGTCCTTCTATTTCCACCTT
This sequence comes from Lasiurus cinereus, assembly GCA_011751065.1. Taxonomy (NCBI): domain Eukaryota; kingdom Metazoa; phylum Chordata; class Mammalia; order Chiroptera; family Vespertilionidae; genus Lasiurus; species Lasiurus cinereus. Next base: position 55,058,881 of record JAAGEH010000286.1, on the reverse strand, counting down.
GTTGAGAATTTTTATCAAGAAAGTGTGTTGGATTTTGTCAAATGCTTTTTCTGCATCAATTGATATGACTATGTGATTTTTATCTCTCAATTTGTTTGTGTGGTATATCATTTATTGATTTGCAAATATTGTACCATCCTTGCATTCCTGTTATAAATCCTACTTGGTTATCGTGTATGATCTTTCTGATATACTGCTGTATCCGATTTGCTAGCATTTTGTTGAGGATTTTGGGCATCTATATTTATGAGGGATATTGGCCTGTAATTCTCTTTTATTGTGTTATCTTTTTCTGGTTTTTGGTATTAGGGTGAAGGAGCTTGGAAGTATTCCTTCTTGTTGAATTTTTTGAAATGATTATGAAAATATTTTATTAACTATTGTATTAATTAATTAACTAATTCACTAATAAATAAATCTGTTTCAACAGGCTTGCTTCTACCAAGCTAAATCATCTTATCTACTTACTATGTAATGTTATTTTGCCTATAAGAACAAGTAATATAATATTCTATGTCTTAAAAAAAGCATCCTGTCCTTCTACTCACATTTGAGAGGAAACATTAGGAAATGGATTTTCCTGAAATATCTTTATTCACATTCCCTTTTTTTGTCCTGAAGCCATGGTATAAATAGTGTATTTAATAAAAATTTTCTCTTTGGAAAATGATGGAAATAATATGACTATAATTTATTGTTTTCAAATAAGTCTGACATATGATTATCTTTTTTAGATCTCCTATAAGAAATCATTACCTCCAATTTGTACTGCTTGTTATTTTTGTTCAGACAAAGAAAATTAAGTGATTGTTCTTTAGTAAACTCTCCTCAAATAATATCAAAGAATTATGGTTAAATGTAATAACTAAATTATTTCTGCTCTAGCTGATGAGACTGCCAGCCATGGCAGCCATGGAGAAATTGTACCTGACTCCAAGACTCATGGGGAAGCTGGGAAGATCCCAGAGGAGATGGGCAAAATCTTTTGAGCAGACTTTGGCCTCTGAGACCCAAGGAAGGTGCCCACATCGGATGAGCTCTGGAAGCTAGGGCCTCCTCATTTCAGAACATTCCCAATGTGATGTTCCATTTGATGTCAAATACCTGAAATTCTCTGCAGGAAGTCCATAAAGGGTTGGCTAGAGATTGAGGCCCTGCCTCTTGACTTGGACATCCTCTCTTACTATGTTAGACTTGTGAGCCCACTTTTCTCTGTGACATGTCGAAAGAGATGTCCCAAACATCTGGCTGAAGTTACTTCAGTGTGTCCTAGAACTTGAAAGAAATCAGATAAAAGGAGAAGTCCTTTCAGTTTATACTGTTTTCTCTGATTTCTTTGGTGCACAATTTGCTTTGTAAGTTTAGTCTGTCATCACTGCTGCTGTTACTTGTCCGGTAAAACTGTCACCTAGTGATTTTCCCTGCCCCATGATGATACTCTGCCTGGCTAGGACCACTTGCTCCCCTGCACCTGCCCTCAGCACCCTGTTTACAGGCTGTTTCACTGGCTGGTTTAGATACCCAACTAAGGAGGTGTTACTATATACCATAGGCCAAGTGCCCTCCTCTGTGGATCCTGCCCTTGGTGAACTGAAAATATCCTCTAAAGAAGGTTGTGATATCTGTTCCTAATTCCATGATGTGTGGACACTTGAGAACCAGGGTCCAAATTTACTTTCTCGAGTTCACCACCTGATCAGGTAGGCAAGGCTCTGAAGTTGATACCTTCAGGTATCATCCACTTCCTTGAAGGAAATAGAGATGAAGATCCAAGAAAAGCCCCCAAAAGAGGTGGACAAGAAAAAAGGATCATGTAGAGACTAATGGACAGAATGACCAGATCAATACCTACAACAGTAAGGATCCACCACTGATAACTAGGTCCATAAGAGAATCCTCACTTCTGGCAACAGCAGGCCTGTGCCTCTAGACCTCAATCCCAAGCACCTATAAGATAGCTTGAGAGGGAATTCCCAGATGTTTCCCATGTTTTCCTCCTCTGAAAGCCAGGTGGTCACCATCAAGTAGCCCTGCGGGACATGTCCTGCCTCCTCTAAAGCCTGACTCAGACACAGCAGTGCTATTTGACCCAATCCCATGCTACTCCCTGCTGGGAGAGGTCCACAGAGGAAGTGCTACATGACCATCCACCCAGAGTTCTAAGGTCACTAACTTTGGGTAAGAAGATGCTCCTCCCGTGAAGGAGAAATTCTCCACTGACCTCTACCAGTAGGAAGCCCTGCAAATGCAAAATTTCCATGCCACTTTTCCATTGCTGCCACCACTGCTGTGGGATCGAGATGAGTTGCCCACTCCTCCTAATCTGCCTTGTCTTGCTGTAGACAAAGACGTGGGCACCTTTGGAGAACACTGGGAATCAGCATAACGAGATCTTGGATAATAAAACAGAGGTGATGGCTGACTGTAGTGCCACTCAGCCTATACCTTCTTCTTCTCCTCTTGACTTGGAAACTACAGACATTCTGCCCCTGGCCACTCACACTGGGCAGGTCCCTGTTACTACTGCCAACTTGGCTGACCTATTTGGCCCCAGAACCTGTTTGTCTCTCCATCTTGACATCAAATATTGATCAGAAAAGAAGATATGGTCCCTCCTTCTCCTCTTGCTTTTCACACTATTTTCTTCTTCTTAATTCTAATCACACACTATGGAATTCCACTTAATGACAATGTAATTGTAAGTACATATTCTATTTCTGATCTCCCTATTCCTCCAAGGACCTCAGTCTTCTTCTTCCAGCCACCTTTCTTCCAAAATGAATCCCCAATACCTATGTGTGCAGATTCTCCCCCTCCTTTTTCTTACCCACCCCTCAGTCCCTTCTACCAGTACTTTTGTTTTTGCTGCCAAACCTATCACCTCTGCAGATGTCCCTTCCATCAGAACAGCCAAGGCATCTGTGGATTTGATCTCTCAGCCCACTTTAGATTCTGATGTTATTAATATGGACACTAATCTCCCTTCCCATGCTGTCATATACAGGTCTTCTCCCATGTTCATTGCAGTATGAATCCACTTTCATTGAAGGATCCCTTCCCTTACCCAAACCATACCATTGGCTCCTCATCCCACATTAGGGACCCCTGATAGTCAGGAGAAGAGAACCTCTTTCTCCAGTGATGCTGTTATCACTGCCTACCCATGGTGGATTCTGTAGTGAGCAAGCTCCAGTATCTCTGCAAACTTCAACCCTGTCATTGACATCTGTGCCATGGACACCACTCCTCGTTTCCCAGGCTTTGATTTTCCATTCTACCCTGGTATCAACAGAGAACTACTTCCCATTTTCCATAGCACTTCCTAATTCAGAGAACATTATTACCTGGTGACTCTGGGTAAGGAGATGCTTTGGATAAGCATTCCTTCAGCTGATGTCTCCACCCATTTACCTAGAAACAAAGTTTCAAACCTTCCCTTGTATCCAGGAACTGTCTTGCAGCCCACATCTTGGGCTAATAATTGGGCAGCAGCCTAAAAATGTTTTGCTGTTGGAGAAAGTGATAGCGCCAGCACAAGCAATAGGCCTAATGTTTCCTGCAGCCAAGCCAGTCAGAGGAAGCATAATGCACTCAGGTAGTACAGCTTCTCAATTTTCAGATTCCACATTTGACACCAGTGTCAACATCTAGTTGGCCTTTGGTGACAATCTAGGTATTTTCCCTGTAAACACATCCACTCCTGCTGGAGTTGTCACCAGGATGCCTAACTCTTGAAATAGTAGCTCACTGTTTGCCAGTACATTTGCAGGACCACTTGTGGTTATAGATTGTACAGCTCCCATAGGTAGGGGAAGCTATGGGGTCAGTATGTCTAACCCAGGCCCTACTCATTCACAAGCATCCAGAGCATCAAAGGTAGAGCTGGACTTAGGAAGGCACACAGTGCTGCTTTTATATATCACCTTGGCCAGATAACCAGGGATCTATCTGGCTGCTGCATGGCTACTGCAAGAGGAGGAATATGCTTGGATACACTGCTGCTTCCTCCTTATATCCAATTACTGGAGCCCACCTCTCCATAACAAAGGTAGAGGAGTGATTGGAGAATATAAAACCATTCCTATGATTGGAGGTGTAGTGTTCACACTTCCCTTCAGTGCACTTGTGGTCCACTGAGACATAGTAAACCTCCTATATTTGGAAAAGCCACTACCATGAAGAAGAAATGTATGTCAAGAGATGTCTGTTTTCACCTTTTATTAGACCACATGGAAATCACCTGGCTATACCATATCCATTATAGGTACAAATACCAGCACAATCCCTAAGTTTAGACATGTATCTAATTCTACCCTCTTTCTAAGCACCTGTAAGCCACCTGTGCAGAATTCAGGTGATGCTATGAGAGGGTACAACATCCAATGACTGGGGCCCTGTTATTCTCACTTCCCACCAATATAGCTAGCCAGAACACAGGTGGTATACTCACAGGGAAAAATGTCTCACTTGTGATGAGAGGACACTGTGTCACTACATGTAATCAGACCACCTGCAACCCAATTGTCCAGATCACAGGTAGAGTGATAGGGCCAGCACAAAACCTGCAATGACTGGATAGGGTGGTGAACCCCCATTTACACAGAGCTCCTAGGTACACCCTGACCAGAACAGCAGTGCTAGGAATGGGGGATAACACTTGATGATTTTTACAGAGAAATGTCTGCTCTCAGTCAAAATATCTGCCTTTATCCCCCAAGTTAGAGTAACTCTCTCACTTTGGAGAAACCAGGACTGTGTTTGGAGGCTCCTTCTCAGAGGAACTGTGCCTGTGCTCTTGGCATGGAAAACTATAGGTTTACATTTGGGACACCCAGAGATTCACAAAAGCCACCAATCAATTCTATCACAAATCTCAGCAAATTCAGAGCAGGTCTTAATCTGCAAAGGGTGCGTAACCATAAATGGACTTTGCTCCACTGGGAAGAAGCTTAGCACCTTTAAGTGAAATTTAATCTCTTAATGTCCTACAGCAAGTCAGAGGATCATACCTCAGGGGTTTGTATGTGGGGAGGTATTTGAGGGTGAGGGGCAAATGAGCCCATTTGACTAATGGGCTTGAGACATTCTAGTGTAGATGATTATCAACTGTGTCATCATCCATGGCTAGACTGTTAATTTGGACAACACACACTCTGGTCCAGTTTCCTCTATTCTTGAAACTTACTTCCCCCTTACCCATTTGCCTCTACGGGCACTCAACAAGAAAGTACTAATATAATATAAAATAAGGAGTTTTGTACTTCAAGGTACAGGTGCCTTGTTTAAAGTCATAGACATGAGACAGTGACAAGACATTTCAACTCCCCAGAGTGCTATATTGAAAACAAGACATACTAGTAATGAAAAGAAGTCCAATACTTACTTTTAAAGTGAATAATTAATAGTTTAGTGAGGTATCACTTTATATGCATATATTTGTATTTATTTAACAGACTCTATGGTTTGCCTTAAATACATTTATGTCATGAAGAACATGTGAGATCACAACTGATTTATCTTTTTAGAAATTCTAATTCTGCTTTTTACAGGTTGTGTGATTCATACAACAAAGAGTTTTAGCTTTTCTAAGAAGTTAGTTCTTTATAGCTGGTATAAAATAATAACTTTTATTGTGTTATTGAGTTAAAATATTAATATGGAAAAATTATCTTGTGTGTAGACCTATAGTCTCACCTATTCACACCAGAAAAGGAAGGAACAGGGAAGGCAATTAAACTTTTTTGAGTACCCATTGTGTGCCAGGAATGGTGCTCATTCTTGAGAAGTCTGTGAGATGGTTAATTATGTTCTTATTTAAGAAGCTGAGCTTCAGAGAGGTAATTTATCCATCTTTTTTTTAAATTTTTTATACATATCTCCCCATTGCCCCCCTCCCGCCAAGGCATACCCCAACCCCCCAGTGTCTATGTTTATTGGTTATGCTTATATGCATGCATAAAAGTCCTTTGATTGATCTCTTATCTACCTCACCTAACTTTAATCTTCCTGCTGTAATTTCACAGTCTGATGCTTTACTGCTTCTGTATCTATCCTTTTGTTCATAAGTTTATAATATTCTTCATTATCCACAAATGAGTGAGATCATGTGATGCTTCTCCTTTATTGACTGACTTATTTCACTAAGCATAAGGCTCTCCAGTTCCAACCAGGTTGCTGCAAATGGTAAGAATTCCTTCTTTTTAATGGCAGCATAGAATTCCATTGTGTAGATGTACCACAGTTTTCTGATCCACTCATCTGCTGACGGGCACCTAGGCTGTTTCCAAATTGTAGCAATTGTAAATTGTGCTGCTATGAACATAGGGGTGCCTAAATCCTTTCTGATTGGTGTCTGTGATTTCTTAGGACAAATTCCTAAGGGTGGGATTACAGGGTCAAATGGGAGATCCATTTTTAATTTTTTGAGGAAACTCCATACTGTTCTCCACAGTGGCTGCACCAGTCTGCATTCCCACCAACAGTGCACAAGGGTTCCTTTTTCTCTGCATCCTCGCCAACACTTGTCGTTTGTTGATTTATTGATGATTGCCATTCTGACCGGTGTAAGATGGTATCACATTGTCGTTTTGATTTGCATCTCTCGGATGATTAATGACTTTGAACATATTTTCATGTGTCTCTTGGTCATCTTTCGAAAAGGTTCTATTTAGGTCCGTTGCCCATTTTTTTATTGGATCGTTTATCCTCCTTTTAATAAATTGTATAAGTTGGCTGTAGATTTTGGAGATTAAACATTTATCAGTGATAACATTTGCAAATATGTTCTCCCATACAGTGATCTTTCTTGTTGTTTTGTTGATGGTTTCTTTTGCTGTGCAAAAGCTTTTTATTTTGATGTAGTCCCATTTGTTTATTTTTTCTTTAGCTTCCATTGCTTTTGGAGCAGTATCAGAGACGAAGTTCTTTCGGCATATATCTGAGATTGTGCTGCCTGTGGATTCCTCTAGTATTTTTATGGTTTCCCTTCTAATGTTTAAGTCCTGTATCCATTTTGAGTTTATTTTTCTATTTGGTGTAAGTTGGTGGTCCAGTTTCATTTTTTTGCATGTATCTGTCCAATTTTCCCAACACCATTTATTGAAGAGGCTATCTTGGCTCCATTGTATGTTCATGCCTCCTTTGTCAAATATTAGTTGAGCATAGTGGTTCGGGTGGATATCTGGGTTCTCTATTCTATTCCATTGGTCTATATGCCGGTTCTTGTGCCAGTACCAGGCTGTTTTGAGAACAGTTGCTTTGTAATATAGCTTGAAATCTGGTATTGAGATCCCACCTACTTTATTCTTCTTTCTCAGAATTGCTGTAGCTATTTGTGGCCTTTTTTTGTTCCAGATGAATCTATGAAGAATTCATTCTAGGTCTGTGACATATGCCATTGGTGTTTTAATGGGTAGTGCATTGAATCTATAGATTGCTTTGGGTAGTATGGACATTTTAATGATGTTGATTCTCCCAATCCATGAGCATGGTATGCTCTTCCATCTGTTAACATCTTCCTCTATCTCTTTTTTCAGTGTCCTGTAGTTTTCTACATTTAGGTCTTTTACCTCTTTAGTTAGGTTTATTCCTAGGTATCTTAATTTTTTTTTGTGCGATGGTAAATGGGATTGCTTTTTTAGTCTCTTTTTCTGTAATTTCACTATTAGTGTATAGAAATGCCACATACTTCTTAGCATTAATTTTGTATCCTTCTACATTGCCAAATTCGTTAATTAAGTCAATGAGTTTTGAATGGAGTCCTTTGGGTTTTTTATGTACAGTATCATGTCATCTGCAAATAAGGACATTTTACTTCTTCTTTTCCAATTTGGATGCCTTTTATTTCTTCTTCTTGTCTAATTGCAATGGCAAAACTTCCAGTACTATGTCGAACAGGAGAGGTGAGAGTGGGCATCCCTGTCTTGTTCCTGTTCTTAGGGGAAATGGTTTTAGTTTTTGCCCATTGAGTATGATGTTAGCTGTGGGTTTATCATTGGCTTTTATGATTATTTTTTTATTTTTTTATTTTTATCAACGTGTTACATGTATACATATCTTCCCATCCCCCCCCCAGGAATATCCTAGCCCCCAGTGTCTTATGTTCATTCGTTATGCTATATGCATGGATACAAGTCCGTTGGTTGATCTTTTATCTACCCCATCTCTCCTTAACTTTCCAACTATAATTTGACAGTCTGTTTGATGCTTTACTGCCTCTGTATCTATCTTTTTGTTCATCAGTTTATAATGTTCTTTATTATCCGCAAAGTGAGATCATGTGGTGTTTCTCCTTCATTGACTGGCTTATTTTATTTAAGCATAAGGCTCTCCAGTTCCATCCAGGTTGCTGCAAATAATAAGAATTCCTTCTTTTTTATGGCAGCATAGAATTCCATTGTGTAGATGTACCATAGTTTTTTGATCCACACATCTGCTGATGGGCACCTAGGCTGTTTTCAAATTGTAGCTATTGTAAATTGTGCTGCTAAGAACATAGGGGTGCAAAAATTCTTTCTGATTGGTGTTTCTAGTTTCTTAGGATATATTCCGAAGAGTGGGATTGCTGGCTCAAATGGGAGTTCCATTTTTAGTTTTATGAGGAAACTCCATACTTTTCTCCACATTGGCCTAACCAGTCTGCATTCCCACCAACAGTGCAAAAGTGTTCCATTTTCTCCATATCCTCGCCAACACTTGCTGTTTGTTGATTTGTTGATGATTGCCATTCTGACAGGTGTGAGATGGTATCACATTGTTGTTTTGATTTGCATCTCTCGGATAATTAGTGATTTTGACCATGGTTTCATGTATCTCTTGGCTTCCTTCTGTCATATTTCAAAATGGTTCAATTTAGGTACGATGCCCATTATTTTATTGGATCATTTATCTTCCTTTTATTAAGTTGTATAAGTTGGCTGTAGATGTTGAAGATTAAACCTTTATCAGTGATAACATTTGCAAATATGTTCTCCCACACAGGAGGCTTTCTTACTGTGTGTTGATGATTTCTTTTGCTGTGCAAAAGCTTTTAATTTTAATGTAGTCCTATTTGTTTATTTTCTCTTTAACTTCCATTGCCCTTGAATAAGTATCTGTGAAGAAGTTCTTTTGGCATATGCCTGATATTGTGCTGACTGGATTTCTCTAGTATTTTTATGGTTTCCCATCTTATGTTTAAGTCCTGTATCCATTTGGAATTTATTTTTGTGTATAGTGTAAGGAGGAGGAATATTTTCATTTTTTTGCATGTATCTGTCCAATTTTCCCAACACCATTTATTGAAGAGACTGTCTTGACTCCATTGTATGTTCATGCTTCCTTTGTCAAATATTAATTTAGCATAGTGCTTTGGATGAATATTTGGATTCTCTATTCTATTCCAATGGTCTATATGTTTGTTCTTGTGCCAGAGCCAGGCTGTTATGAGAACAGTTGCTTTGTAATATAGCTTGAAAACTGATTTTGAGATTTCCACTTATTTTATTGTTCTTTCTCAGGACTGTTATAGCTATTTGGGGTATTTTTTTGTTCCAGATGAATCTTTGGAGAGTTTTTCTAGGTCTGTGAAATATGTCGCTGGTATTTTAATAGGTAGTGCATTGAATCTATAGATTGCTTTGGGTAGTATGGATATTTTAATGATGTTGATTCTCCCAATCCATGAGCATGAAATGCTCTTCCGTCTGTTTACAACTTCCTCTATCACTTTTTTCAGTGTCCTGTAGTTTTCTGCTTATAGGTCTTTTACCTCCTTAGTTAAGTTTATTCCTAGGTATCTTAATTTTTTGTGCAATGGTAAATGGGATTGCTTTTTTAGTCTCTCTTTTTTTAAGTTTACTATTAGTGTATAGAAAAGTCATAGATTTCTGGGCATTAATAATGTATCCTGTTACATTGCCAAATTCATTTATTAAATCTATTAGTTTTTGGTTGGAGTCCTTCAGGTTTTTTATGTACAGTGTCATGTCATCTGCAAATAAGGAGAGCTTTACACCTTCTTTACTAATTTGGATGCCTCTTATTTCTTCTTCTTGTCTAGTTTCAATGGCTAATAATTCCAGTAGCTTTACTACTTTTTTTCCAATTTGATGCCTTTTATTACTTCTTCTTGTCTAATTTCAATAGCTAATACTTCAAGCAGTAGTGCTGAGAGTGGGCATCCCTATCTTGTTCCTGTTCTTAGGGAAAATGGATTCAGTTTTTGCCCATTGAGCATGATGTTAGCTGTGGGTTTATCGTATATGGCTTTTATGATGTTGAGATATGATCCTTCTATTCCCACCTTGCTGAGAGTTTATATCCAGAAAGCTGTTGGATTTTGTCCAATGCTTTTTCTGCATCAATTGATATGACTATGTGATTTTTTCTCATATTGTTTATGTGATGTATCACGTTTATTGATTTGGGGATGTTGGACCATCCTTGCATTTCTGGAATAAATTCTACTTAGTCATGGTGTATGATGTTTCTGATGTACTGCTGTATCCGATTTGCTAGAATTTTGTTGAGGATTTTGGCATCTATGTTCATGAGAGATACTGGCCTATAATTCTCTTTCATTGTGTTGTCTTTATATGGTTTTGGTATTAGGGTGATGCTGGCCTCACAGAAGGTGTTTGGAAGTGTTCCTTCTTCTTGAATATATTTGAATAGTCTAGAAGGATAGGTTTTAATTCTTCCTTGAATGCTTGGTAAAACTCTCCTGTGTAGCCATCTTGGAAGGTTATGTTTTTCTAGAAATATCTCCATTTCTTGCAGGTTGTCCAGTTTGTTGGAATAGAGTTGTCCATAGTATTTTTTAACAATCCTTTGTATTTTGGAGGGGTCTGTTGTTATTTCTCCTCTATCATTTCTAATTTATTTTATTTGGGTTCTCACTCTTTGCTTCTTGGTGAGCCTGGATAGAGGTCCATCAGCCTTGTTTATCTTTTCAAAGAACTAGCTCTTCGTTTTGTTGATCTTTTGAATTGTATTTTTGGTCTCCATGTTGTTTATCTCCACTCTGATCTTAACTATTTCCTTCCTTCTTGCTTACACTGGGCTTTCCTTGTTGCTCTCTTTCTAGCTCTTTGAGTTGTAAGGTTAGGTAATTTATTACTATTGTTCCTGTTTTGTTTTGTTTTGTTTTGTTTTCTCCAGTAGGCTTGTGGAGCTATGAGCTTCACTCTCAAGTCTGCTTTCACTATGTCCCACAAATTTTTTATTGTTTTGTTGTCTTTGTCATTTGTTGCCATGATGTTTTTTATTTCTTCCTTGATCTCTCTGGTTACCCAGTCGTTGTATAATGTCATGCTGTTTAATCTCCATATGTTTGATTTCTTTGGATTGCATTTATTGTAATTGATTTCCAGTTTTATGCCACTGTGATCTGAAAAAATGCTTGATATGATTTCTCTCCTCTTGAATTTGAAGAGACTTTTCTTATGACCCCAATATATGGTCTGTCTTTGAAAATGACCCATGCCCATTTGAGAAGAATGTATATTCTTTGGCTTTGGTGTAAAATGTTCTGAAGATGTCAATTAATTCCATCTGGTCTAGTGAGTCATTTAGGATTGATGTTTCTTTGCTGATTTTTTTGTTTAGAGGATTTTTCCAGTGGTGACAGTGGGATTTTAAAGTCTCCTACTATGATTGTATTGCTGTCAATCTCTCCCTTGATATCTGCCAGGAGGATTTTTTTTTAATGTATTTAGGTGCTCCTGTATTGGGTGTGTTTGTGTTTACCAGAGTTATTTCTTCTTGTTAGATTGCTTTCTTTAGTATTATGAAGTGGCCTTCCTTATCTCTTAAGTCCTTCCCTTTGAGATATAATTTGTCAGATGTAAGTATTGCAACCCCACCTTTTTTTTCATTTCCATTTGCCTGAAACACCATCTTCTATCCCTTCACCATCACTCTGTGTGCATCTCTTTTTCTGAGGTGGGTTTCTTGTAGAGAACAGATATATGGATCATGTTTTTTTATCCAATCGGTTACCCTATGTCTTTTGATTGCAGCATTTAATCCATTTAAATTTAAAGTTATTATTGATAGGTACTTATCTGTTGCCATTTTTATTCTTTACTCCTGTGTTCCTTTTTTGCTTCCTATTTCTATTTTTACAGCAGACCCTTTAACATTTCTTGCATTGTTGGTTTGGTGGTAATAAATTCCCTTAGTCCTCTTCGTCTGTGCAGCTCCTGATTTCACCTTCAATTTTGATTGAAAGCCTTGCAGGGTACAGTATTCTTGGATACAGACCTTTCCTTCTTATGACTTTGTATATTTCATTCCATTCCCTTTTGGCCTGATTAGTTTCTGTTGAGAAATTAATAGCTAGTATTATGGGGGTTCCTTTGTAGGTAACTTTCTGTTTCTCTCTGGCTGCTTCTAAGATTCTTACTTTGTCGTTGATGTTTGCCAATTTAATTTTAATGTGCCTTGGGGTTGGTTTTTTGGGGGTTCATTTTGCTTGGGACTCTGTGAGCTTCTTGGATTTGTGTGGGTTTTTTCTTTCCTATATCAGGGAAATTTTCTATCATTATTTCTTTAAACAGTTTTTGTATTCCTTGCTCAGTGTCCACTCTTTGTGGAACCCCAATTATGCAGGTGTTGTTTTGTTTCGTGTTATCCCAAAGTTCCCTTAGGCTCTCCTCTTGTTTTTTTTAATTTTTTTTTTCCTAGAAGCTGTTGTACTTGGGTATTTTTTCCTACCTTGTTTTCTAGCTCGCTGATGTGGTCCTCTGATTCTTCTAGTCTACTTTTGATGCTTTCTATTGAGTTCTTTATAGCAGCAATATCATTTTTCATTTCTTCTTGATTATTCTTCATTTCCTCTTGATTCTTCTTTATTTACTCTTGACTCTTACTCATATTGTTGATTTTATCTTCCATTCTTTTCAGCCACCTTATGACCATTTCTCTGAACTCTTTCTCTGGCAGTTTGTTTGCTTCTGTTTTGTTTACTTCTTTTTCTGGTTATACCTGTTTTTTGTTGTTGTTGTTGTTGTTTTTTTCATATGCAGGCTGTTTCTTTTTCTGTCCATGGTCTTTCTTCTCCACTTGTCTGGTTATGTAGTTTTCTCTCCTTATCCCAGGTAAAATCTGACCTTTCCATGTGGCATGTGGAGCTCCTCTGAATCTGAGTGATTGTGCCAATTGGAGAGCGGTATTTTGGGTCCTGTTTGGTGAGTACTGTAGCTATAGCTTTTTAGGCAGCCATAGACATCCACTTTCCTTTGCAAGATGGCGCCATCTCCACATTCATGCTGGTGGTTCCAGGATACAAAAACACTGTGACTGTGGGGCTGCTCTCAGGGGAGTCCCCTCCAGCAATGCCCCACCTTCTTCTGGAGGATAAGTGTCCCTTAACTTGCCAACAAACACTCCCAGTGCAACCCTCAGCTGTTCTTTCTGTTTGTTGAGCCACAAGGCTCCCGACATGTCCATCTATTCTGCCACCATTTTTCCCCCTCTAATATATATTGAAAGATGCCCTGTAGAAACATAGTGTATGCCTGCTATATGTGTTATTATATTTAAATTTTATGATAATCCATGAGATAATTAACAATTGTCATGTATCTTATACATATTGAAATCAAGGTTTAAGAGATTTCCCACAGTCATATAGTTAGTAAGCAGTAGAGTTTGGATTTCTGATGCTAAAGTCCTTGTCCCGTGGCACGTACTGTTTATCAGATGTCTAGAGATAAGTAGTGCTCTTGTTAGCATGACCACTAATGAATTTTTCAGGCATGGGGGGAATGGGAAGCTTCTTAGGGCTTTTGAAAATGTTCAGCTAATGTTGATATGTAAGCAGTCACAAAATGTAAATTCTCTCTCTCTCTCTCTCTCTTTTTCACACACACACACACACACACACACACACACACACACACCTCAATATTTAAATAAAAAGCAGGTGAGCCAAGTGATTTATAGAACACATTTTGTTAAATAATTTTCATGACTGATTGTAATTTAAATATTCCATTTCCAGGTATATGTTTTTGAAACCATACTTTAAATCTAAATCTATCATTTGTTTCAGTGAATTAAAGACTACCCTACATGAATGGCTAAATATAGAATTTATGGGTAACAGACTCAGAATAATTTCTGTTGACTCATTTAGAATGAGACTATGTGTATGAGGGGATATTTCTGAATTCAAAAGTCTGCATGATCTCTGAATTTTCTCACCAAAGTCTGGCTTTCAATATCTAGTCCTACTCTAGAATGAAATGCAGATATATTTTTTTTGTTGCTGTTTTTAATAGAACATCTGGTATTTACTGGCAGAATGCATTAGTGATGATTTTCTGTAAAACTGACGCCAAAATTTGATCGCATATGAGTTCATCTTGTTTATGTTATTCTCTCTTGTCAATTTCAAAGCCCAAATATTTCTTTCTACCTCCAGTGGCATCTAAAAAAATAATGACCACAGTCATGGGATTTTAGAGATTTTAGCCAAGTATCAAGATGATACTTGTTAAATGCATCTCTAAATACATATGAAAAATGACTCCACAAAAATACATTTTGTTTCTGTTTTTGTATTCAGTATAGTTGGGAAGAGATATTCAAATTTCATTTCTCAAATATATTCCCTCATGAAGCATCTTTCTTCAACATACTGATTTAGATAATAAAATGAAAAAGAGATAACTGGATGAATCCTCCAACCTTGTGCTTCAAGAATTGATGGTGGGAGCCCCTTGGGGTTGCAGTGCAATCTGAGGCTGTTGAAGCTCTCTGAACAGCTGTTAAGTAGTAGTCTCAACAGAGCTTGTTAACACGACTCCTGGTCAGGGCCATATTAACTGGATCCCTTTACTGTCATCACTATACACATTCTCATCATGTCCATCTATTATTATTTGTCCAGTGTCCCAGCTTGCTCTGTTAACACTTCTGCTCTCCTGAGAGAAAATAATTCAATCTTTCTCTCTTTGTCTCTCCCTCTACCTCCCCTACCCCTTTCTCTCATTTCCCTCTGACTAATTAGTTCTCATATCTGTCATTTTTCCTGTCTACCAATGTTAATACTTCCCTTTTCTTCCTTCTGTAACAGCTATTTCTCCCTCACTTAATGTGTGGGTCCTTTTTCCCCTCTCCATTGACAGCATTCCTCACTAGTTTCCATAGCATTGACGGAAGGAACTGCTTGCATATCTTAAATCATGAAATTAGATGTATTTCATATTCCTCTGTGAGAGAGGCCCAAAAAGAATTTGTTCAGAACACAGGCTTTGAAATTAGATTAGAACTTGACCTAAATTTCAGTTCTAACATGCTCTTTAATGCAGCACACATAATTTAATCTTTTTTAGCTCCCATTTCCACATCCATTAAATGAAAATAGTATCTTCATAAGTATTTGGATGAAAACAACCATTGTTATAAATGCACTTTACACAGTAATAGGAACAGAATAAGCATACAATAAGGCACAGCTTCTGCTAATTTTCATTCCACACCTATTGATTAGATAATCTGGGCTCAATTCTTTGGCTTTGCTAACTTCTGGAAGTCTTCCTTCTTGGTCCCTTCTTTTTTAATGTATATATATTTTATTGATTTTTTACAGAGAGGAAGGTAGAGGGATAGAAAGTTAGAAACATTGATGAAAGAGAGAAACATCAATCAGCCACCTCCTGCATGCCCCCCACTGGGGATGTGTCCACCACCAAGATATATGCCCCTGACTGGAATCGAACCTGGGACTCTTCAGTCCACAGGCCAACGCTCTATCCACTGAACCAAACCGGTCTCAGCCTTTCTTGGTCCCTTCTGTTGAGCCTGTCCACTTCACTCATTTATGAATCTGTATATTCTGGAGCTTACTTAGAAGGTTTTTAATGTTCTAGCATTACTTTGTCACTATGCCATGGTCACAAAATTAATCCCTGTTGAATTACTGAATGCATATTCCCTGTACATTATAATAATTCAGAGGTGGTGGAAAGGGATGGAAAAATAGGGAATAAGTACAAGGGAATGATAAGGAGTCCATTTTAAAAGGTCTTTTATTCCTACAGAACAATTTTTGGTAATGGACCAGCTGTGCAGGCATGAGAGGTAATTTGGGGTAGAGCCTTCTCTACCTGTTCACTGGCAAACTTTTTCTAATAAATAATTTGCTTTTTGACTGCAAATAAGCCCCTTTTTGTTGAATATGGGGTATAAGAAAACCTAATATGATCTTGACACCATGCTAAATAAATTAAATTATTTGCAAATGCTGTGAAATCATTACATTTGATCCTCACAACATTTCTGGTCAACAGATTAATCACCTTTTTACAGGAGCCCTTTAAAGAGGATAAACAGCTTGCTTTATAACACTTAGCTATTCCATGACAGAGGTCTTTCTGATGCCCCAACTTTGCCTTCACTGCTTACATTTTACTCACATTGCCAGCCAGTGAGAAGTGCTGAGACATGGCAACTTTCATTATTTCTCCAATAGTATTTCATTTGTGTTCAGAGATGGTCACATTTTAAAGTTCCGGATAGACTGTGATCCTCCTAAATAGTGACTAGGAACCACTCTTTCCTCAGGAAGGAGGATGAAAAGCTCTATGAAAGAGCAAAGTACCCCTGCACTAAATTCCAATTCTTATTTTTGCATATTTTATCTTTAAATTATAGTTGATGTATAATATATACTACGCACCAAGTATACGACTTTGTGATTAGACATAACTTTCAGAGTGATCACCTCAATAAAACTACTACTCATATAACACCATATATAATCATTACAATATTATTGACTACTAGAGACCCAATGCACAAAATTCGTGCAAGAGTAAGCCTTTCTTTCTCTGGCTGCTGGCACTGGCTACCCTCTGGCACCTGGGACCCTGGATTCCCTCTGGACCTGGCTTTGTCCAGAAAAATGCCTAGAATGATGTCTGGTCTAATTAGCATATTATCTTCTTATTATTATAGTTATTCCGTAGGCTGTACTTTACATGCAACTAACACTTTGTACTTTTAAATCCTTCACCTTTTTCACCCATTCCCCCCAAATCCCCTTTCATTTGGCAACCATCAAAAGATTCTCTCTGGATGAAAATGGCGGCAGAATAGACAGATGTGTCTGGAGCTTTGTCGCTGGGCAGAGGGAGAAAGAGCAGCTGAAAGTCGCACTGGGAATATTTGTTGGCAAGTTAAGAGTCAGTTATCTTCCAGGAGAAGGTGGGGGACTGCTGGCCGGGGCTCTCGTGACCAGGAAGCCCCACTGCCATGGGGTTTTTGTCTGCCAGAGTCACCAGCATGAACGCAGAGACTGTGCCATTTGCAGAGGGAGGTGGATGTCTGAGGTGGTCTGAAAGCTGCAACTGAAGCACTCACCAAACAGCCGGGGGACCCAGAACACCACCCTCCAATCTGCTCAGACACACAGACTCAGAGGAGCTCCACACGGCACACAGAAAGGTCAGATTTTGCCTGGGATAAGGTGATGTCTCTTGTCCTGCAGAACAGAGAGGTGCACACTGTAGGAACTGGGCTATGGGAAAGCTGCTTCTGGAGAGGTCTGCGAATGTGGGGCATGGTGTGATCCCTAAGTGTGGAAGCACACACTCGGAGATGTTGACAGAGGGGAGCTCTAGAAAACAACTAATTTTGATCTGAGGCACAAGAACAGCCTGGGAGGTATTACAGTGTCCCAGCTGCAAAATCCCCACAAACCGGTTTTGAGAACCATAAAGTAGCAGGATTTGAGCACAGCCTAGAGAGGTCCTGTGCTTAGTCTTAGAGGTCATTTCTGAAACATGCACAAATTAACTCTCGCATAACCACACAATAATAAAGAGATTAAGACCACACAGTGGAACACAGGAAACTGCAATACCCTCCCGACTGGGAAACAGGAGTGCCAAAAAGAACAATAGTAGAAGTGAATGACTATTCTATTTCTTTTTCTTTTTCTTTTTTTAAACATTTTTATTTTATTTTATTTTTCATTTTTGCATATTTTAATTACAGAATTATTTTATTCTTTCCTCCTCAATTAATTTTACCTTTTTAATTATTATGCTTTTGTTTTTAACTTGTATTATTACTATTACTATTTTACCTTTTTGGAAAAAAAAACAAGTGTCATTTTGTTTTCCCTTTATTTTACTTCAGGATTACAGTTCTACATTCTATTTTTATCTTTCTTTAGCATAATTTAGCTCTATCTCAACTCTACCTTTATGCCAACACTTTCCTCCTAAATTTCCCCATTTTATTGTCTTGTTTATCTTTCCCTTTTCAAAATTTAGATTCTCCCTATTCTTTCTCTTTTACCAGGTTAAAATTTCATCCCACTTATATATCTAATTTCAAATCCCCTACTCCAACTCCATACAAACCTCTCTCTTCTTGTCTTCATTATCCAAAAAGTTGTTTTTCTCTATGTCCCTTTCTTGCTGTTTGCCTGAACGGTGATTATATCAATTTTTTTTTATGAGATTGTTTTAGCTTATTCTACTTGTTTTATTTTGCTTTTTGTTTGCTTTGTTTTGGTTTGGTTTTTACCTCTTTTCCCTTGCCTACCAGCTGTTATTGGTAGTTTGTATTAATCTCCAGGTACTGGTTGCTGGCATTCGGTGGGATTAGTGACTGTTCTATAGGAGTTTTCTCCTGACATCTATATTTCATTCCACTTTTGTCTCTTATCCTCTTTCTTTTCTCTCTGACGTTTTTTCTCTTTCTCTTTTCTTCTCCTTATGCTTTTTATTTTTTTATTTTATTTTATTTTTTGTTTACTTATTTATTAATTTTTTCTCCCTCCCCAATTTGATTTTGGCACTTCTTTCTTTTCCTTTTTCCTCATTTTCATCTTCATCTTTCTCTACTTACCCCTAATTTGTCTTTCATTTGTGGTCATCTTATTTGTGATTATTAACATCCTGAATACATTTCTGTTCAGTGCCTTGTGTGTTGTACCTGGTCGTGTTGTAGTTTGTGCCTTTGAATCAATGCAGGAGAGAGAACTACATAACCAGACACCCGGAGAAGAAAGACGATGGGCAGAAGAGGAAACAGCCTGTATACAACAGAAAGGAAGGTATCACCAGAAAAAGAAGTAAATGAAATAGAAGCAGAAATAATCCTACCAGAGAAAGAGTTCAGAGAAATGATCATAAGGTGGATGAAAAGATTGGAAGACAAAATTGACTGTGAGTAAGAGCCAAGAGGAAATGAAGAAAAAGCAAGAAGAAATGCAGAATAATCAAGAAGTAATGAAAAATGATATTGCTGCTAAAAATAACTCAATAGAAAGCATCAAAAGCAGACCAGAAGAAGCAGAGGACCACATCAGCGAGCTAGAAGACACGGTAGGAAAAAATACACAAGTAAAGCAGCTTCTAGGAAAAAAAAAATTAAAAAACAAGAGGAGAGCCTAAGGGAACTTTGGGATAACACGAAACAAAACAATATCCACATAATTGGGGTTCCACAAAGAGTGGAAACTGAGCAAGGATTAGAGAACCTGTTTGAAGAAATAATGACAGAAAATTTCCCTGATATAGGAAAGAAAAACCCCACACAAATCCAAGAAGCTCACAGAGTCCCAAGCAAAATGATCTCAAAAAAACCGACACCAAGGCACATTATAATTAAATTGGCAAACAGCAATGACAAAGTAAGAATCTTAAAAGCAGCCAGAGAGAAACAGAAAGTTACCTACAAAGGAACCCTCATAATACTAGCTGCTTATTTCTCAAAAGAAACTCATCAGGCTGGAAGGGAATAGAATGAAATATAAAAAGTCATACAAAGGAAGGGTCTGAATCCAAGAATACTGTACCCTGCAAGGCTTTCAATCAAAATTGAAGGTGAAATCAGAAACTTCATTGACAAAAAAGGACTAAGGGAATATATTACCACCTAACCAGCAATGCAAGAAATGATAAAGGGTGTGCTGTAATAAAAAGAAATAGGAAGTGAAGAAGGAACTCTGGGATAAAGACTAAAATGAAGACAGATAAGTACCTATCAATAATAACTTTAAATGTAAATGGATTAAATGCTACAATCAAAAGACATAGAGTAACCGATTGGATAAGAAAACAAGATCCATATATCTGCTGTCTACAAGAAACCAACCTCAGGAAAAAAGATGAACACAGAGTGAGGGTGAAGAGATGGAAGATGGTATTTCAGGAAAATCGAAATGAAAATAAAAAAGCTGGGGTGGTTGCCGAGACTGGTTGGCTCAGTGGATAGAGCGTTGGCTTGTGGACTGAAAGGTCCTGGGTTCAATTCCAGTCAGGGGCATATACCTTGCTTGCGGGCACATCTCCCCTGTGGGGCATGCAGGAGGCGGCTGATCGATGTCTCTCTCTCATTGATGTTTCTGACTTTCTATTTCATTCCCTTCCTCTCTGTAGAAAATCAATAAAATATATTTTTTAAAAAAAGCTGGAGTTGCAATACTTATATCTGACAAATTAGATCTCAAAGTGAAGGACATAACAAGAGATAAAGAAGGCCACTTCATAATACTAAGGGCAACAATCCAACAAGAAGATATAACTCAGGTAAACATATATGCACTCAATACCTAAATACATAAAAAAAAAACTCCTAGAGGATATTAAGGGAGAGATTGACAGCAATACAATCATACTAGGAGACTTTAATACTCCACTGTCAGCACTGGACAAATCCTCTAAACAAAATTTCAGAAAAGAAACATCAATCCTAAATGACTCACTCAACCAGATGGAATTAATTGACATCTTCAGAACATTTCACCCCAAAGTCACAGAATATACATTCTTCTCTAGGGCACATGGGTCATTTTCAGAGATAGATCATATGTTGGGTCATAAAAATAGTCTCTTCAAATTCAAGAAGATAGAAATCATATCAAGCATTTTCTCAGACCACAGTGGCATAAAACTGGAAATCAACTATAATAAATACAATAGAAAGAAATCAAACACATGGAGACTAAACAGCATGCCATTAAACAATGACTGGATAACCAAAGAGATCAAGGAAGAAATAAAAACATCATGGCAACAAAGGACAATGACAACACAACAATACAAAATTTATGGGACACAGTGAAAGCAGTCTTGAGAGGGAAGTTCATAGCCCTACAAGCCTACTGCAAAAAACAGGAAACAATGGTAATAAATTACCTAACCCTACAACGCAAAGAGCTGGAAGGAGAGCAACAAGAAAAGCCCAGTGTAAGCAGAAGGAAAGAAATTGTAAAGATCAGATTGGAGATAAGCAACATGGAGACCAAAGAAACAATTAAAAAGATCAACAAAACCAAGAGCTGGTTCTTTGAAAGGATAAACAAGATTGATGAATCTCTACCAGTTTCACTAAGAAGCAAAGAGAGAAGACCCAAATAGACAAAATAAGAAATGAAAGAGGAGAGATAATAACAGACCCTGCAAAAATAAAAAGGGTTGGTAAAAAAAACTATGAACAACTCTATTCCAACAAATTGGACAACCTGCAAGACATGGACATATTCCTAGAAAAATACAACCTTCCAAAACTCAATCAGGAAGAATCTAAACATCTGAATAGTCCAATAACTATGGAAGAAATTGAAGCAGTCATGAAAAAGCTTCCAGCAATTAATAGCCCTGGACCAGATGGCTACACAGGAGAGTTTTACTAACATTCGTGGAAGAATTAAAACCTATCCTCCTCAGACTATTAAAAACATTCAAGAAGGAACACTTCCAAACATCTTCTGTGAGGCCAGCATTACCCTAATACCAAAACCAGATAAAGACAACACAATGAAAGAGAATTATAGTCCAATATCTCTCATGAACATAGATGCGAAAATCCTCAACAGAATTCTAGCAAATCGGATCCAGCAGTACATCAGAATGATCATGTACCATGACCAAGTAGGATTCATCCCAGGAATGCAGGGATGTTACAATATCTGCAAATCAATAAATGTGGTACATCACATAAACAAATTGAGAGATGAAAATCATATAGTCATATCAATTTATGCAGAAAAAGCATTTGACAAAATCCAACACCCTTTCTTGATAAAAACTCTCAGCAAAGTGGGAATAGAAGGATCATACCTCAACATCATAAAAGCCATATATGATAAACACACAGCTAACATCATATTCAATGGTCAAAACTAAAATCAGGGAGAATCCAAGATGGCGGCATAGGTAAACACCTACACTGCTGCCTGGCACAACAATTTCAAAACTACAACTAAAAGACAGAACGGACATCATCCAGAACCACAGGAAAGCTGGCTGAGTGGAAGTTTTACAGCTAGAAGGAAAGAGAGGGGCTCACGGAGACCCAGAGGAGCTGCAAAAAGCTGAGGTACGGAGATGCGCACGCGGAGAGCGCGGGTGCCGGAGTACCTGGCTGCTTTCTCTGGCAGGAGGGAAACGGAGACTCCCAACGGCATTGAACCCCTTCTCTTACGACAAAATCCCAGATCCAGCCGAAACTCATACGGGGGAAGTTTGGACTGTGAAAAGGAAGAAGTGCCGGAAATTTAGGGGAGTCGCAAAAGATCAGAGGGCTGGTGGCTGCGCGCACGGCACTGCGAGAAGGACAGACTGCTGATTGTGCCACTGACTTTCTCGAGTGGGCGGGAGACAGACCCTCCCAACTATGCCACTTCTGACTCCACTAAGCCCCTGTTTCGGGGGAAACCCTGGGGACCTAGACTCGTGTGGTCCTGGTGCGCAGGGGAGTAGGAAAGGCAGTGGTTAGAGGCCTTGCGGGTTTGTGCGCACAAGGACCACTCCAGCCATTACCCAGTCACGTGAGACTCAGGGGCCGTGGAGGGTGGGGCCGACTAGAAGGCAAGGCTGTCCCTTAAGCCCTGAGACTCCACCCAACCCAAGCTCAATAGAGGCTTCTTCGGTTCTGGCATTATAAGGCTGAACTCAACACAGAAGTTTCCCCGACATAGTGAAAATGTCCAGACAAGGGAAGGGATCACAAACAAAAGAAATGGAGGAAAAAAAACGACTGGATATAGAGTTCAAAACCACGCTTATAAGGTTTTTTAAGAATATGCTAGAAAAGATGGATAAATTTATCAAGTCCTAAGAGGAGATGAAAAAGGACCAACTAGAGATGGTAAAGGTCCAACTAAAGATGAAAAAGGACCAACTAGAAATTAAACATACTCTTTTAGAAGAGGAAGAAGAAAAAGGTAAAAGACAAAAAATTATGAACAAATACATATCTATCAAGTGAATCTAAAAATTAAGTGAATTAAAAATTTGATGAACAGAATAAACTGGTGAATATAATAGAATCAGGAGCACAGAAAGGGAGTGGATTGATCATTCTCAGGGGAAAAGCGGTGAGGGGTGTACAGGGAGAGACTGGACAAAAATCATACACCTATGGATGAGATCAACAGGAAGGAGGTAAGGGTAGAGGGAAGGGTGGGAGCTGGGTGGAGAGGAGCTATGGAGGGGAAAAAAGAGAAACAAATGTAATAATCTGAATAGTCAGGACTTAATTAAATTTAGGATTAGAGTTTTAGAGGTAGAATCTACTTGCAATAAAGTTTCTGTACTTCTCACCTTCTACCTTTTTGCCTGTGGCTTCATTATTTGAATCCATCTGAACAAGAACTCAGGAGAAAAAATCACCTTTGAATCCCGGCTCATTAAATAAATAAATAAATAAATAAATAAATAAATAAATAAATAAAAATAAAATGTTCATCAAAAAACATATAGAGGCTCAATGGATAACAAAACAAAATCCTTACCTATGCTATCTACGTGAGATTCACTTCAGATCAAAAGATACACAGACTAAGTAAAGGGATAGAAAAAGTTATTTAATAAAAATGGAAACAAAGAAAAACTGCGGTAGCAATACTTATACCAGGAAAAATAGACTTTAAAATAAAGTTTATACTGAGAGACAAGAAGGACCCAGCAATTCCACTTTGGGGTATTTACTGAAGAAATCCAAAATATTAAATAAAATAAATATATACATTCTTATGCTGATTGCCGCATTATTTTTGATAGGAAAGATATGAAAACAACCTAAGATGAATGGATAAAGAAGCAGCACTGCATATATATAGTGGCATATGATTCAGCCATGAAAAATAATGATATTTTGATAGCTTCAACATATGGATGAACCTAGAAGATATTATGCTAAGTGAAGTGAGTCAGACTAAGAAATACAAATTCTTACATGTGGGATCTCAAAATAAACAAACAAGCAAAACAGAAATACACTCATAGATAAAGAACCTTTTTTTTGTTTTTTTAAATTGTGTTACATGTATACATATCTCCCTATTGTCCCCCCTCCCTCCCAGGCATACCCCAACCCCCACTTCCCCATGTCTATGTTCATTGGTTATGCTTATATGAATGCATACAAGTCCTTTGATTGATCTCTTATCTACTCCACTTCTCCTTAATCTTCCTGCTGTAATTGGACAGTCTGTTTGATGCTTTACTGCCTCTCTATATATCCTTTTGTTCATCAGTTTACAATGTTCTTTATTAACCACAAATGAGTGAGATTATGGGGTGCTTCTTCTTCGTTGACAGGCTTATTTCATTTAGCATAAGACTCTCCAGTTCCATCCAGGTTGCTGCAAATGGTAAGAATTCCTTCTTTTTAATGGCAGCATAGAATTCCATTGTGTAGATGTACCACAGTTTTCTGATCCACTCATCTGCTGACGGGCACCTAGGCTGTTTCCAAATTGTGGCTATTGTAAATTGTGCTGCTATGAACATAGGGGTGCAAAAGGATTCCTTTTAGTCCACATCATTGCCAACACTTGTCCTTTGTTGATTTCCTGATGATTGCCATTCTGACAGGTGTAAGATGGTATCACAATGTCATTTCGATTTGCATCTCTCAGATAATTAGTGACTTTAACATGTTTTCATGTGTCTCTTGGACTTTCTTCTGTCCTCTTTCGAAAAGGTTCTATTTAGGTTCGTTGCCCATTTTTTTATTGGATCGTTTATCTTCCTTTTATTAAGTGGTATAAGTTGGCTGTAGATGTTGGAGATTAAACCTTTATCAGTGATACTAGTTGCAAATATGTTCTCCCATATAGTGGTCTTACTGGTTGTTTTGTTGATGGTTTATTTTGCACAGCAAAAGCTTTTTATTTTGATGTAGTCCCATTTGTTTATTTTTTCTTTTGCTTGATTGCCTTTGGAGCAGTATCAGTGAAGAAATTCTTTTGGCATCTGTCTGAGATTGTGCTGCCTGTGGATTCCTCTAGTATTTTTATGGTTTCCCTTCTAATGGTTCAGTCCTGTATCCATTTTGATTTTATTTTTGTATTTGATATAAGTTTGTGGTCCAGTTTCATTTTTTTGCATGTATCTGTCCAATTTTTCCAGCACCATTTATTGAAGAGGCTATCTTGGCTCCATTGTATGTTCATGCCTCCTTTGTCAAATATTAATTGAGCATAGTGGTTTGGGTGGATATCTGGGTTCTCTATTCTATTC
Source organism: Lasiurus cinereus (assembly GCA_011751065.1). NCBI lineage: Eukaryota > Metazoa > Chordata > Mammalia > Chiroptera > Vespertilionidae > Lasiurus > Lasiurus cinereus. The sequence goes on along the minus strand of JAAGEH010000286.1, from coordinate 55,033,409 downwards.
TATTGGTCTATATGTCTGTTCTTGTGCCAGTACCAGGCTGTTTTGAGAATAGTTGCTTTGTAATATAGCTTTAAATCTGGTACTGAGATCCCACCAACTTTATTCTTCTTTCTCAGAAATAATGTGGCTATTCATGGACTTTTTTGTTCCAGGTGAATCTATGAAGAATTTTTTCTAGGTCTGTGAAATATGTCGTTGGAATTTTAATGGGTAGTACATTGAATCTGTAGATTGTTTTCAGTAGTATCGACATTTTAATGATGTTGATTCTCCCAATTCATGATCATGCTATGCTCTTCCATCTGTAAACATCTTCCTCTATCTCTTTTGTTCAGTGTCCTGTAGTTTTCTACACATAGGTCTTTTACCTCTATAGTTAGGTTTATTCCTAGGTATCTTAATTTTTTTGGTGTGATGGTAAATGGGATTGCTTTTTTAGTCTCTCTTTGTGTAATTTCACTATAGGTGTATAGAAATGGAACAGATTTTTTGGCATTAATTTTGTATCCTACTACATTGCTGAATTCATTTATTAAGTCAATTGGATTTGGGATGGAGTCCTTTGGGTTTTTATGTACAGTATCATGTCATCTGCAAATAAGGACAGCTTTTCGTCTTCTTTTCCAATTTGGTTGCTTTTGTTTCTTCTTCTTGCCTAATTGCAATGGCTAAAACTTCCAGTACTATGTCAAACAGGAGAGGTGAGAGTGGGTATCCCTGTTTTGTTCCTGTTCTTAGGGAAAATGATTTTAGTTTTTTTTTCTTTTTTTTTAATTTTAATTAAATCTTTATTATTCAGATTATTACATTTGTTTTTCTTTTTTCCCCTCCATAGCACCCCTCCACCCAGTTCCCACCCTTCCCTCCCTCCCATTGACCTCATCCATAGGTGTATGATTTTTGTCCAGTCTCTCCCTGTATACCCCTCACCACTTTCCCCCTGAGAATTATCAGTCCACTCCCTTTCAATGCTCCTTATTCTAGTATATTCACCAGTTTATTCTGTTGATGAAATTTTTAATTCACTTAATTTTTAGATTCACTTGTTGATCGATACGTATTTGTTGTTCATAATTTTTTGACTTTAATCTTTTTCTTCTTCCTCTTCTTAAAGAGTACCTTTCAGCATTTCATATAATACTGGTTTGGAGTTGATGAACTCCTTTAGCTTTTTCTTATCTGTGAAGCTCTTTATCTGCCCTACAATTCTGAATGATAGCTTTGCTGGATAGATTATTCTTGGTTGTAGGTTCTTGCTATTCATCACGTTGAATATTTCTTGCCACTCCCACCTGGCCTGCATCGTTTCTGTTGAGAAATCAGCTGACAGTCGTATGGGTGCTCCCTTGTAGGTAATGAACTGTTTTTCTCTTGCTGCTTTTAATATTCTCTCTTTGTCTTTTGCTCTTGGTATTTTAATTATGATGTGTCTTGGTGTGGTCCTCTTTGGATTCCTTTTATATGGGGTTCTGTGTGCTTCCTGGACGTGTAAGTCTATTTCTTTTACCAGATGTGGGAAGTTTTCAGTTATTATTTCTTTAAATAGGTTTTCAGTATCTTGCTCTCTCTCTCTTCTGGCACTCCCACAATTCTGATGTTGGTACGTTTGAAGCTGTCCCAGAGGCTCCTTACATTATCTTCACATTTTTGGATTCTTTTTTCTTCTTGCTTTTCCATTTGAGTGTTTTCTGCTTCTTTATATTTCAAATTTTTGACTTGATTCTTGCCTTTCTCTAGTCTGCTGTTAGGACTCTGTATAATATTTTTTATTTCAGTCAGTGTATGTTTAATTTCTAGTTGGTCCTTTTCCATCTCCAGTTGCTTCTTTTTCATCTCCTCTTGGGTCTTGCTAACTTTATCCAACTTTTTTCTAGGATATTCTTGAAAAACCTTATAAGTGTGGTTTTGAACTCTATATCCAGTCATTTGTTTTCCTCCATTTCTTTTTTTTGTGATATCTTCTTTTGTCTCCACATTTTCATTATGCCAAGAGAACTTCTGTGTTGGATTCAGCCTTATGATACAAGACTTGCAAAACTACAAAAGCCTCTCTGTTGAGCTTGGGATGGGTGGAGTCTCAGGGCTTAATGGACCATCTTGCCTTCCAGTAGGCCCCACCTTTCAGGGTCCCTGAGTCTCATGTCACTGGGTAATCGCTGGAGCGGTCCCTGTGCCTGTGCGCATTCTCTTGCAGTGCCTCTAGACTGCTTTCCCTCCAGCTCCCTTGTGCTCTGGGACCATAAGGGTCTGGGTCCCCAGGGTTTTGCCTGAAACTGGGGTTTAGTGAAGTTAGAAGTGGTGCAGTTGGGAGGCTCTGTGTCCCACCCACTCGTGAAAGCCAGTGGCACAATCAGCAGTGCAAGCCACCAGACTTCTGATCTTTGCGTCTCCCCTAAATTTCCATGCACTTCTCCCTTTTCACAGTCCAAACTCCCCCTATATGAGTTTTGGCTGGATCTGGGGTTTTGTTTCATAGGATAAGTGATTTAATGCTGTTGAGTCTCCATCTCTCTCCTGCCAGAGCAAGCCAGCCAGGGATTAAACCTGCCATCTGGGCATTTTTCCTGACTGGGAACCTTGACCTCTTGGTTTCTGGTTTAATGATCAATCACTGAGCCATACCAGCCAACCAAATTGAGTTTCCTTATAAACAGTTTTTAACTTTGTATCTGGCAGATTGCTTCTCTACATCTTGTTTAGTTTTTTTTCTTGTTTAATTTTCTTCAGTTCTTTCATTTTGGGCATGTTTCTTTTTCCTAATTTTGGCTGCCTCCCTGTGTTTGTTTCTATTTATTTAATAAAGCTGCTATATATCCTAGTCTTGGTAGTGTGGCCTTATAAATATGTGCCCTATAGGACCCAGTGGCACAGCCTTCTTGGTCACCCTAGCTGGTCACTGCAGGTATACCCCCTGTGTGGTCTGTGTGCACCCCCCTGTTATAGTTGAATCTTGATTACTGTTAGGAAATATTTATTCCCAGACTGATTGGCTGTGAGGAGTTGATTTGCTGGGGCCCACACCAGTAGAACTCATTCCAGTGAGGCTCAGGTACTTGCTGTGTTCAGCCCTTGAGTATATTGTTTGTGGTGGCGGTTGAATGGTGCTTTGGAATAGTCTGAAGTTGTTCACTGGGTTCCTTGGCTCTAGGGCCTCCTGAAAGGTGCATGCTGAGGTCAACAAATACTTGTACTCTGCCTAGGACCACCCATTATAAACAACAAAGTGATCTAAAGATGGCTGCTACTTGTGCTGGGCTTGGACTATCTAGGAGAGGCCACACTATGAATCCAAGTAGTTCAGTGCTGAGACTGAAGCCATTTGGAGAGAGGTACCACACACAGTGAGGCCAGATTTTGCTTGTTTGAGAGATTTTAGAAAAGTCAGAAGGATGATAGAAGATAGACTATTTATATGGAAAAGCCAGTGTAAAGGTTTTGGGTGGGCCTGCAAGTTGGGAATCACCAGGGTCAGGGTGAACAGGGTTAGTCAGGTTGATAAAGACTCAGATATGGTGCAACCTGTCAGCTCCATGTTTCTCAGCTAAGAAACAATGGACTCTGTTAACATTATCTGGGAGAAAACTGTCCCTCCATCTTTAACCCTGATTTCAAACATTTCAGTTCTTCCTTGTATGTCCCTGGCACCTTTGGAACTGATGCCCCAGTGCTAGAATTCAGAGTGAATGAGTCATAGTAAGTGTGTGCAGGGGCTCTTAAAGAGGAATTCCTAAGACTCCATAAGCTCCCCACCCTCATCTCCACTTGGCCAATATCTCTGCTGATTTTTATAGCCAAAAAGTTATGGAAACTTCTCTTTTCATCACTGGAACCTTGGGCTTGGAGACTATGGTGGGGTCTTGGACCTCTTTCTCTGCAATTGAGATTTCCCTCTTGATATTTTACTACCACTCATGGGTATGGGACCAGATTCCCCTGCATTTCTGCCCCTCCTACCAGTCTTTATGTGGCTTTTTCTTTATATCCTTAGTTATAAGATGTTCATTTAGCTAAATTTCAGGTGGTTCTAAATGACAATTGTTCTGTAGTTTAGTTGTAATTATGATGTGGTTGTGAGAGGAGGTCAATAGTACTGTGCTTACTTATGCCATCATCTTGGCTGGAAGCCCTGAGATTATTCTTTAACCTTTATTGGAGCTTTGTTTAAATAAGGAAGGGGACATGTATGTTTTATTTTCATAATATTTAACCAGGCTTTTCATATCCTATCTAATAAAGAGGGAATATGTTAATTGACCCTCACACCATCACAAAGGTGGCGACACCCACAGCCAATAAGGAGGGAATATGCTAGTTGATGCCCCACCCTCAAAGATGGCAGAACCCACAGCCACAAGATGGCAGTGCCCAGTTCCCTCATGCCCTGTCCCGCGGGGTCATTCAACAGGGGCAGTGAGGCGACGCACCTAAGAGAATGAGAAACAGACAGGGACATGAAGAAAGGAGGCAAGGCAAATCGTGTTCTGATCAAGCCTCAAAATTTTATTTCTGGTGACTCTTCTTATATATGCTCAGAAGGGGGTAGGGGAGGAAAAAAGGTGTGAGGAGATATGTGGCCTAAGGTGGTTGGCTAAGCTAGTTCCAGATGCTGGCTGCTGATTGCGGATGTGGCGGTTATGACTTTCCTGGTCGGGGAGGTTTCAGGTCTGCAGTTCTGGCTTTAGGGGAAATTCCACAACCCCTGCTGTATTTTCCTGGCTCCTGACACCCTCAGCCCTGCTGGGGTAGCAGATATGCAATAAGGCTGGGCCTGCCCCCAGATGAATTTGACTGTTCTGTGTGCCTGCCTCAGGAGTTCCCAAGTCCTCTCAGCCCTTCCCAGAGCCAGCCCAAGGTGCAGGCAAGCCTCAGATGGCAGCTTCCTAGCCTTCCAGGGCTGCCCGAGGCTCAGGTAATTAGGGCCAGCCAAGGCTTGTGCTTTCATTAGTGGCAGCAGCAGAGGTGTGATGGGGCATTGCCTTTCCTTGATCACCAGGTCGCCTCCTCTGCCTGTCTGTCTGATCACCCCTAATCACTTGCCTGCCTGCCTCATCTCCCCTAACCCTTATGCCTACATGCTTAATTACACCTAACCACTCTGCCTAACTGCCTGATCACTCCTAACTGTCTCTCCCTCGCCCCCCACTGCCTCAGCTCCATCCAGAAGGACATCTGGAATGATGTCTGGAAGGTCGTTTGGCATATTATGATTTTATTATTATAGATTAGAAATATTACTGATGATCACCTTTATTCTAAGAAAATTCAAATGGGAGCAGATCACCTAGAGATGGAAATAATGACTGACGAGACCTTGTGCCTTTCTTGGGAAAGTGACAGCATCGTCAATTATTGAAGAGGTATTTGTATGACACTGCTATTTTTTTTATTTCTGTATTGATTAAGATATTACATATGTGTCCTCATCCCTCCATTAATCCCCAACCTCCCTCACTCATGCCATCACTCCCCTGGTGTTTGTGTCCATTGGTTAGACTTATATTCATGCATATAAGTCCTTTGGTTGATCTCTCCTCCTTACCTACACTCTCCCCTACCTTCCCTCTAAGGTTTGAGAGTCTGATTGATGCTTCTCTGTTTCTGGATCTGTTTTTGTACATCAGTTTATGCTGTTCATTATATTCCATAAATGAGTGTGATCATGTGGTATTTATCTTTCTCTAACTGGCTTATTTCACTTAGCATAATGCTCTCCATGTCTATCCACACTGTTGCCATTGGTAAGTTCTTTCTTTTTTCACAGCAGAATAGTATTCCATTGTGTAGAAGTATTACTGTTTTTCAATCCACTCATCTGCCAATGGGCACTTAGACTGTTCCCACATCTTAGCTATGGTGGTGAATTGTGCTGCTATGAACATAGGGGTGATTATATGCTTTCTGATTGGTGTTTCTAGTTTCTTGAGATATAGTCCTAGGAGTGGGATCACTGGGTCAAATGAGAGTTCCATTTTTAGTTTTTTGAGGAAATTCCACACTGTTCTTCACAGTGGCTGTACCAGTCTGAATTCCCACCATCAATGCATAAGAGTTCCCTTTTCTCCACATCCTCGCCGACAATTATAGTTTGTTGATTTGTTGATGATAGCCATTCTGACAGGTGTGAGATGATACCACATTGTCTTTTTTATTTGCATCTCTCAGATAATTAGTGACTTTGAGCATGTTTTCATATGTCTCTTGGCCTTCCTTCTGTCCTCTTTCAAAAAGTGTCTATTTAGATCCATTGATCATTTTTTATTGGATTGTTTATCTTCCTCTTGTTAAGTTGTATGAGTTCCCTGTAAATGTTGGAGATTAAATCCTTATCAGTGATGTTTGCAAATATGTTCTCCCATGCAGTGGGCTTTCTTGTTGTTTTGTTGATGGTTTCTTTTGCTGTGCAAAAGCTTTTTGTTTTTATGTAGTCCCATTTGTTTATTTTCTCTTTAGTTTCCATGCCCTAGGAGCAGTATCAGTGAAGAAATTGCTTCAGCATATGTGTGAGATTTTGCTGCCCATGGATTCTTTGGGAATTTTTATGGTTATCCATTTTGAGTTTATTTTTTGTGTATGATATAAGTTCGTGATATAGTTTCATTTTTTTTGCATGTACCTATCCAATTTTTTGAACACCATTTGTTGAAGAGACTGTCTTGACTCCATTTTAGGTTCATGTCTCCTTTGTCAAATATTAATTAGGCATAGTGGTTTGGGTCTATTTCTGGATTCCCTATTCTATTCCATTGATATACATGTCTGTTCTTGTGCCAGTTACCAGACTCTTGCTATTGTTTCTGTAAGTTTAATATAGGGTAAAAGGTGAGAATAAATGCCAAATAGGAAAAGGGTAGGTTTTGTCTGTTGGCTCCAAACTCCATTTACGCCCTTCTTTGCTTTCCTGTAGTTCAAGAGAAACTGCATTTCCTAGATGCTCCTGGCAGCTAACTTCTCACTGTGGAGCATTGATGCAGTGGAGAAGCTCCACTCTCTGCTTCTCACTGAGCTCAGCAGGGGCAGGGGCAAGGTCAGGGGCAAGGGCAGAGGCAGTGCAGTCCTTAGGCTGCTGTCTTCCTTGGCAGCATCGTGCCAATAGCAACAGCAAGTTCTCAGCAGCCTCAGTAGGGCATGGTTTGGCTACTTCATCCATTAGAGTGAACATGGCTTCCTGTAGCTATTAATCTCTAACTTCACTTTTTTTTTTTTTGTCTCTTCTAGCCTTTATCTTCCAATCCTTTGGTAACAAATTCCCAATATTAAATTCCATCTGATTGAAATACTTAATGGAGGCTCTATTTTTCCACTGATACAGTTGAACCCACAGCCTAGCCTATGCAAAGAATAATATGAATGGGGAGGGGTAGGAGGAGATCATAGATAGACCAGGAAAAAAAAAGAAATCACATAATAGGACATCAGGGACAACATGCTATGATTTATTTTTTGTTTGTTAATTCTCCCTAAAGAATATTTTTCCACTGATGTTGAGAGAGAGAGGGAGAGAGAGACATTGATGTGAGAGAGACATATAAATTGGTTGTCCCCTGCATTTGCCCTGAACAGGGCTAAGGATCAAACCTGTAACCCAGATTTGGGCCTTTAAACCTGAGATTCTTCAATGGACAGGTAGACATTCTAACCACTGAGCAATGCTGGCCAGGGCCATGCTATGATTTCTGATGTTACCAGTTGCAGGTGGTGATAAGGCTCAGAGTACAGCCTTGGAAATAGTGGCTGAGATTAAATGAAACTGTAGTTTAACTGTAATTGATGATCTTTTCACTGGAATGTGATAGTGCTACTTGGTTCACTCAAGTGACTGTCGAAATAAGGAATAATAATTCCAGGATATGAGATAGGGAGAAGAATGAGGGCATGTCACACTGTATCGCAGAGGCTTGGAGCAAGTGGTGTTTGTGTGTGTGTGTGTGTGTGTGTGTGTGTGTGTGTCCACTGAGGGCCTGCTCCCAGCCACACCAAAGAGATGTGTTCTTCACTCAGGCTACAGGCTATACCAGCATGTTGTTCTCTCAGGCTCTGGACCCTCCTCCTGAGCTGGTCGTAACCATTTCCACATCCTGACCCAATTTGCATATTTCTCTATTAGATAGATAAAATATAAAATGGCAATAAATACATATCTATCAACAATTGAATCTAAAAATCAAAATAAGTGAAGAAGAAATCTAATGAATAAAGAGTAAAGTTAGGTGAGGTAAATAAGTGATCAATCAAAGGACTTGTATGCATGCTTATAAACATAACCAATGATCACAGACACTGGGGGGTCGGGGTACGCCTGGGAGGGAGGGGGGGCAATGGGGAGATATGTATAAAAAATTAATAAAAATTAAAAAAAAAAAATAAATAAATAAATAAACTGGTGAATAAAATAGAATCAGAGGCATGGAAACATGGAACAGACTGACAAATATCAGAGGGCAGGGGGATAAGGGGATGGGAAGACATTAATGAAACATCTTATATGCACACAGTATTAGTTATAGACACCATTAGGGTGGTGGACACCTGGGGCAAGGTGGAAAGGCAAATGGGATGGAAAAAGAGGACATCTGAAATACTCTCAGCAATAAATATATATTTTTTAAAATGTATACATTCATTTTTTAAATCACTGGATATTGATAGTGCCTTTTATTTTATCCTCTATTATAATTTTAAGCTCTGAGAAATAGAGAAAAGATTTCTATTAAGGTGGTGGATTGGGGAGAAGGTAAATTTTTCTGACTGAATAAAAGTTTCTATGTATAATTAATATAGGAAAATATTAAAATAATGGTAAAATATTCTTCCAATAAAATCTAGTAAATGAATGCTGGACCACCCAGCATTCATAGTTGAAGATTTATTCCAAACATTTAATGTATAATGGTGCCTAATATTTTTAAGTGAAACTTTTCAAGGAGCCATCCTATTGAGTCAAAAATTTTTTTTCTGTTAAGATAGTACTGTAAACAATAATTTATACTTATCACGGTTTAAGACTCTATTTCTGCCTGTACAATGGTTTTTTTACTAACACAATAGCCTTTTGTAAAAATATATCTTTGGAAATATTGTTAAGAAACACACAATTGCTCAATTAAATAATTTTCCCTGTTATTTTTTGCTCTGTCATTGTATACAAAGAACGTTTTACATGCAGTCTGAAATTTTATAACTTAAAAGTTCATTTTATGGGCGGGTGGCAGGGAATGGATCAGGGCATGTACTGGGTGGTGGGGAGGGCAATAGAGAAAAAAAGAAAGAAAAAGAGAGAAAGAGAGAGAGAGAGAGAGAGAGAGAGAGAGAGAGAGAGAGAGAGAAAGAAAGAAAGGAAAGAAGAAAGAAAGAAAATGTAGAAATCAAAATAAAATAAAACAAAATAAAATATTTTCTGGTACACAAAAATAAATACATAAATAAATAAAATAGTGGGGCATACCTCTCTTCAAATATCTGACATTCAAAATTTTTGCTTAGATTTGAATAAAAAATAAGTTAATTTTAGAAGAAAATAATAATATGTTGCTAATGATGCAAAATATATATTTTTTAAATCTCACACATTTCATCTTTGTATAATTTTACACACAACTGTTTTATGACAACACTAGAGGCTCAACACATAAAATTTGTGCATGAGAGGTCCCTTCAGCCCATCCTGCACCCTCTCCAATCTGGCAACCTTGGGGGATGTCTGACTGCCAGTTTACAATCTGGGACTGCTGGCTCCTAACTGCTCACTTGCCTGCTTGTCTGGTCACCTTTAACTGGCCCTCCTGCTGGGCTGATAACCCCCAACTGCCTCCCTGCTGGCCTGATCACCCCAAATGCTCCCCTGCAATCCTTGTTGCCCCAAACTGCCCGCCCCCCCAGCCAGCCTAGTTACCCCCAATTGCACCCCTGTGGCCTGGTTGACCCTTACTGCCCCCCTCTGCTGGCCTGGTTGCCCCCAACTGTCCCCCTTGCCAGCCTGGTCACCCCTTAATTTTCCTCCTGCCTGCCTGGTTACCCCAAACTGCCTTTTCTGCAAACCTGGTCACCCCTAACTGCCCCCCGTGCCAGCCTGATTGCCCCATTTAGCCTGTTGTTCAATCATTTGGTCACCCCTCACTAACCCCTCTGCCAGCCTTGTCACCCCACACAACCTGCTGTTCAATCATTGGTTGTCCCTCACTAATTCCTCACATCCCCAGCCTTGTTGCCCCATGCAGCCTGCTAGCCTGCTGTTCAGTTGTTACTGTTACTGTGATGGTGTCCTGGACAATTTGCATATCAATCTATTATTAGTATAGATTAATAAGATTCTTGTATTTGTTTTGTTAAAGTGATTTATAATATCTAGATTACATTAAAAAATGAACATTTAAGTTGCTTTGAAAACAACTACTACTATATAGTGGCACAAGTCTTTTGGTTAGTTAAAAAGGAATCCTAACCAAATTGGAACTTTCTCCATGAAGGTTGGGGGTGTGCTCTGGCATCAGTGGACTGGTGTAGCTGACTCTGCTCATAACCCTCCCAGTGACACTGAGATGAGTCCAGGGGCTTCCAATGTAGTGTCAATCTTAGGTCTCTGAGTATAGAACTGTCAGCACCAAGTGACAGTAGCAAAGCTGAACCAGAGCCTTCAGGGTCAGTCAGAGATGGAACACTTGGCAGGGAACACTGGAGTCCCTCAGAAGAATTCCAATGGGATTAGTGAGCTCAAAGTCTGTAGGTTTTTTTTATGGGATGTTCCTCTGGAAGAACTCAGGATTAGCCACTGAGATGAGAGTTTTGGCCAGTACTGTAAATGTACAGTACTTTGAAACTGGGAGAGAGATACAGCACCAGAAACAGGGTTTGTTTGTTTTTTTCTTTTTCTCTTCAGTGAGAGATAAAAACATTCTCCTTATTTCTCCATACTGTGCAAGCTGATTTGTTACAAATTCTCATGAGCTTTCATGACCACAACCAATCAAGTATTCTCATTTGTTAGTGTACTAAGACCTCTGAGTTAAGATGACACCTCAGTTAAATTCTCTGACAGTTTAAAGAGTCATTAAAGATGATTCTTCAACACATCTGCTTAATCTCCTTTTATTATTGTTAAAGTTTTTCAACTGAAAAATCATTTCTATGTTGTGGGACTAAATTCCAGAGATGCACATTAGGCAGCTCATGGAGTTGCCAACATGTAAATCAATTTTCTTTCTTTCTCTTTCTTTCTTTCTTTCTTTCTTTCTTTCTTTCTTTCTTTCTTTCTTTCTTTCTTTCTCTTTCTTTCTTTCTCTCTCTCTCTTTCTTTCTTTCTTTCTTTCTTTCTTTCTTTCTTTCTTTCTTTCTTTCTTTCTTTCTTTCTTTCTTTCAATTGATTGAGAAATTGCATATATGTCCTTACCATTCC
>JAAGEH010000286.1:55005574-55021920 GCA_011751065.1 Lasiurus cinereus | reverse complement strand
ACATCTGCTGCTCATGCCCTCACCCCCCTGGTATGTTTGCATTGGTTATGCTTATGTGCATACATACAAGTCCTTTGGTTGATCTCCCTCCCCTAACTCCCACCCACCTCTACTTTCCCTCTGAGGTTTGAGCATCTGATCAATGCTTCTCAGTCTCTGGATCTGCTTTTTGTTTGTTTGTTTGTTTTGTTTTGTTTTGTTTTCATCAGTTTATGTTGTTCATTATATTCCACAAATGAGTGAGATCATGTGATATTTATTTTTCTCTGACTAACTTATTTCGCTTAGCACAATGCTCTCCAGTTCCATCCAGGTTGCTGCAAATGGTAGGAGTTCCTTCCTTTTTATAGCAGCATAGTATTCTAGTGTGTAGATGTACCACAGTTTTTTAATCCACTCATCTGCTGATGGGCACTTAGGCTGTTTCCAAATCTTAGCTATGGTAAATTGTGCTGCTATGAACATAGGGGAGCATATATCCTTTCTGATCTTGCTTTCTAGTCTTTTGGGATATATTCCTAGAAGTGGGATCACTGGTTCACATGGGAGTGCCTTTTTCATTTTTTTTTTTTTGAGGAAATTCCATACTATCTTCCACAGTTGCTGGACCAGTCTTCCATCCCGCAAGCAGTGCACAAGGGTAACTTTTTCTCCATATCCTTGCCAGCACTTGTCATTTGTTTATTGATAACGATTATGACAGGTGTGAGATGGCACCTCATTGTTGTTTTGATTTGCATTTCTCAGATAATCAGTGACTGAGTATATTTTCATATGTCCCTTGACCTTCCTTATGTCCTCTTTCAAAAAGTATCTATTTAGGTCAATTACCCATTTTTTATTGGATTGTTTATCTTCCTTTTCTTTAGTTCTATGAGTTCCCTGTAAATGATGGAGATTAAAACCTTATTGGAGATAACATTGGCAAATATGTTCTCCCATGAAGTGGATTTTTCTTGTTTTATTGATGGTTTCTTTTGCTGTGCAAAAGCTTTTTATTTTGATATAGTCCCATTTGTTTATTTTCTCTTTAGTTTCCATTACCCTAGGAGCTGTATTGCTAAAGATATTGCTATGACAAATGTTTGCTATTTTGCTTCTTCTAAGATTTTTATGGTTTCCCATCTGTCATTTAAGTCCTTTATCTATTTTGAGTTTATTTTTGTGTATAGTGTAAGTTGGTGGTCTAGTTTCTTTTCTTTCTTTCTTTCCTTTTTTCTTTCTTTCTTCTTCTTTTCTGTTCTTTTCTCTTTTTTTTTTTTGTATGTAACTGTAAATTTCCCCAACCCCATATATTAAAGAGACTGTTTTGACTCCATTGTATACTCTTGCCTCCTTTGTCAAATATTAATTGAGCATAATGGTTTGGGTTGATTTCTGGGTTCCCTATTCTATTTCATTGGTCTATATGTCTGTTATTGTATCAGTATTAGACAGTTTTTAGAACAGTGGCTTGGTAATACCTGGTATTGAGATCCCTCCTACTTTGTTCTTCTTTCTCAGGATTGCTGTACCTTTTGGGGTCTTTTTTATTCCAGTGAATTTTTGGAGAGTTTATTCAAGGTCTATGAAATATGCCATTGGTAATTTAATGGGAAATGCATTGAATAAATAGGTTGCTTTGGATAGTATGGACATTTTAATGATGTCCATTCTACCAATCCATGAATATAGTATGTTCTTCCATCTGTTTCTGTCTTCCTTTATCTCTTTTTTCAGTGTCCTGTATTTTTCCTCATATAGGTCTTTCACCTCCTTAGTTAAGTTTATTTCTAGTTATCTTAATTATTTTAGTGGAATGGTAAATGAGATTTTTTTTTAAATCCCTCTTTCTGTAAGTTCACTATTGCTGTATAACAATGTCATAGATTTCTTGCCCTTAATTTTGTATCCTGCTACTTTGCTGAAGTCATTTAGTTAGTCTAAATTTTTGAGAATTTTAGGGTTTTCTATGTACAGTATCATGTCAACTGCAAATAATGACAAGTTTACTTCTTCTTCTCCAATTTGGATACCCTTTATTTCTTCTTTTTGTCTGATTGCTGTGGCTAGCACTTTCAGTACTATGTTGAACAGGAGTGGTGAAAATGGCATCCCTGTTCCTCTTCTTATTGGAAATGATTTTAGATTTTTCCCATTGAGTGTAATGTAGGCTGTAGGTTTGTCATATAAGGCTTTTATTATGTCGAGGTATGATTCCTCTATTTCCACTTTGTTGAAGGTTTTTATCAGAAAAGTGTGTTGGACTTTGTCAAAATCCTTTATTCAACAATTGATTTGATCATGTGATATTTGTCTCTCAATTTATTAATGTGATGTATCACATTTATTGATTTATGGAAATTATACCAGCCTTGCATCCCTGGAATAAATCCCATTTGGTCATGTGTATGATCTTTTTAATGTAATGCTGGATTTGATTTGCTAGAATTTTGTTGAGAATTTTGGTGTCTATGTTGAGGAGGCATATGAGCTTGTAATTCTCTTACTTTGTAGTGTCTTTATCTGGTTTTGAGGATTATGGTAATGCTGGCTTCATAGAAACAATTTGGAAGTGTGCCTTCCTCTTAAATTTTTTATAATAGTCTCAGATGGATTGGTTTTAGTTCCTAGTTGAATGTTTGGTAAAACTCCTTTGTGAAGCCATCCAATCAAGGGCTTTGTTTGTTTGAAACTTTTTGATTAGTGTTTCAATTTCATCAGTAATTATTGGCCTGTGCAGATTTTTTTGTTTTTCCTAATTGAGGTTTTGAAAGTCGTATTTTTTTAGTAATATGTCCATTTCATCGAAGTTGTTCAATGTTTTGGAGTAGAGTTGGTTGTAGTAGTTTTTTTACAATCTTTTTTATCTGAGTATCTTTTTTTGCATACTTTTTATATGAATGTCAGTTGTTACTTCACCTCTTTCATTTCTGATTTTTTTATTTGGGTTCTCCCAATTATTTCTTGGTGAGACTGGCTAGAGGATCATCAATCTTTGTTTATCCTTTCTAAGACCTACCTCTTGGTTTCATTGATTTTTTTTGTATTTTTGTTGTTATTGTGTTGTTGTTTTTGTCTCTATGTCATTTATTTCTTACAGCTTTTTAAAATTAGAAAGCACCTCCTGATCCATGGGCTGCAGGATAGGAGTGGTGTTGGGAGGTAGGTAGACAACCTTTATAAACTTGAACTCTTCGAGGAGTTCATCTTCGAGGTTCGGTGGGTGAGCAGGAGCATTGTCGAGGACGAGAAGGGCTTGCATGTTTAGGTTGGTTTCCTGTAGATACTTCTTAACAGAAGGGCCGAAAACCAGGTTTACTCACTCTACAACGAACTGCCTGGTGACCTATGCCTTTGGGTTTGCCCTCCACATAACTTGCAGTTTATCTTTTAAAATCTTATGTGACTTAAAGACTCTGCGGTTTTCCAAATGGTATACTAGCAGAGGTTTGATCTTGCAGTCTGCCACTCGCATTGGCGCAGAATGCCAGAGTTAGCCTATCCTTCATGGGTCTGTGGCCTGGCATTGCCTTCTCCTCTGCCGTTATATAAGTCCTACTCGGCATCTTCTTCCAGAAAAGCCCTGTCTTGTCACAGTTGAAGACTTGCTTGGGGATATATCCTTTGGCTTCTATCATTTCAGAAAAAGTTTTGAGGTAATCCTCAGCTGCCTTCACATCTGAACTTACTGCCTCACCATGCCTAAGGATGGAGTGAATGCCGGACCTTTTCATGAACTTATCAAACCAGCCTCTACTGCCTTTAAATGAGTCTTTAGATGCTTCATCCGTGGAAGTGCGCAGGGTCTGCACCAGCAAATCACCGTAAATCGCTCACCCCTTCTCGCATATGATGCCCTGTGTTAATGTATCTCCTTTAAGCTGCTTCTCCATCACCCACACCATCAGTAGATTCTCCATCTTTTCATGGAGAGAGCTACGGAGCTTAGAAATTATTGTAACGCCCTTCTCTGGCATTATACCCTTTAGCGACTCCTTCTGTTTTAGCATAGTGCATATCGTTGAAGTACTACGCCCATATTGCCTCGCCAAGTCAGCCACTCGCACACCTTGCTCATATTTTTCTATGATTTCACCCTTTAATTCAATAGACATCATCCTCTTCTGAGCACTGACCTTTTCACTCAGTTTCTTCGGACCCCTGGTTATAAAAAGAAATGTGATAAAGTATGTAAATGCACAAAAGATGCTTCGACAAAGAGGTAAACAAGCACGCTGACTGAGGCGTGGGAAACTATGAGACACTCAAGTTGCGGTAAATTGGTGGGTCGTGTGCAGCCAGCCGATCTGCACGATTACTTGTATCTCAAATGTTGCTCGTATTTCAAAGCAAAAAATCGCTTACTGGAAGGCTCGTATCTCAAAAATCTCATATGTTAGGGCACTTGTATCTCGAGGTACCACTGTAATTAAAAAGGTAAAATCAATTAATAAAAAAAGAAAAAAATCGTTTTTTAATTAAAAATGAAAAAATAAAGAATAAAAAATAGTATGTGCAGTAGTGGAATTTGTTCACTTTCTGTATTGTTCTGTTTGACACACCTGTTTCCCAGTCAGGCTGGTATGGTAGTTTCCTGCATTCCACTGCTGCTCTATGTTGTAAACCAGTCCTTGTTTTTAAGCAGGCAGTGTGTCTTAATCTCTTTATTCTTTTGTGATTACACAAGAGTCAATTTGTGAGTCATCCTCTGGGTTGCAGTCTTTCAGAATTGACCTCTGAGACTATAGGTCCTCTCTAGCCTGTCCTTAGATCCTGCTTTCTCTGTGGCACTCAATACCGGTTTGTGGGAGTGGGTTGCCCCAGAGCTGGTTCTCTGATTGTTATTCTGCACTCTGATCTCCAGAGTGCAGAAAAGAAATAACTTTCCCCTGCAGTCTCTTAGTATGCCCCCACTTGGGTGATCCTATGTATTGGGCTTAACAATCAGAAGCCAGGGTCTGAAGAGGAAAGAGTGCAGTTTGTGCACTCCCCCTTCACCGCACCTGTTCAAGCAGCTGGCAAACTTTAATCACTCCCAGGCTGTTCTTCTGCCTCAGATCAAATTGAGTTGCTTTATAGAGATCCCCTCTGTTAACAGCTCTGAAGGCCCCCTTCCACATTCAGGGATCACACCCTTCCCAACATCTATGGAGTTCTCTAAGTGCAGCTTTCTTCCAGTCCAGTTCCCACAGTGTACTCATCTCTCTGTTCTGTGGGACCAGAGACCTCACCTTCTCCCAGGTGAAATCTGACCTGTGTGGTGTGTGTAGCTCCTCTGAATCCAAGTGTTTGCACCAATTGGGGAGCGGTGTTCTGGGTCTCCCGGCTTTTCGAAGGGTGCCACAGTTGTAGCTTTCCAGGCTTCAGTAAACATTCACTTTCCCCTCAAAGATGGCATGGTCTCCACATTCGTGCTGGTGGCTCCAGGAGAAAAAAAAAAACCCATGGCAGTGGGGCTGCTGGTCAGGTGATCCCCATCCAGGAGTCCCCACCTTCTCCTAGAGGATAACTGTCCCTTACCTTGCCAACAAACACTCCCAGTGTTGTCCTCAGCTGTTCTCTCTGTCTGCTCCGTGACAAGGCTGGGGAAACGTCAGTCTATTCTGCTGCCATTTTTTCCCCCTGTCATTATTTCTTCAAACAGGTTTTCTATTCCTTGCTCCACTTCCTCTCTCTCTGGGACCCCTATTATGTAGACATTGCTTCATTATATGTTGTCCTGAAGCTTCCTTAGGCTCTCCTCCTGCTTATTAAGTTTTCTATCCCGTTGCTGCTGTGCTTTTCTTTTCCCTGCCTTGTCTTCTAATTCACTAATATGGCTCTCAGCATCTTCTAGTCTACTGTTTAAGCCTTCCATTTTGTTCTTTATTGAAGCTATGTCATTCATCATTTCCTTTTTTTTCCCCATATTAACGACATTCTCATTTAGTTCCTTATAATTCTCATTGAGTTGTGTGTATTTCTCATCCAGCTGTTGAACATTTTTATAGCCATTACTCTGTATTCTTTCTCTGAAAAGTCACTTGTCTCCATTTTATTTAATTCTCTTCCTGGTGATTCCTCTTTTTCTTTCCTTTGAGGATTGTTTTTGTTGTCTCCCCATTTTTTTGCTGTACTATTTCAATTGTTTCTGTGTCTTAGACCCATGGTTTTGCTACCCATGCTTTTTGGGGAGGTGCTATTGGTGTGGTTTCTCAGTTTTCCTTGATTTGGTGATGTAGTGGAACTTCATACTTGAGCTATTCAGGTTCTCTTAATGTATCTGGACCTTGAATGTTAGTTTCTTATTTGTGGATGAAGTCTCATCATGGTTTGGCAATGTGACTCATCCCCAGTTTTGTTGTGCAAGCTGTTTTGGATATGATTGTAGTTCTGGCTCTTGTGGAAAAGGTTTTCTGAGATTTCACTGGTATGTGCTCACTGTGGGTTCCTAGAGTCCATGGCCTGGGTAGATGGAGTCTTTGGCTGGTATGGTGTGACTCTTGATGGAATAGCATCACTCTACAACTAATTATGAGTGTCCTTGAGCCTATGACAGTGGGGGCAGGTGTCTCGTAATCTGTGGTTGAAGCAGTGGGACTCTGGCCAAAATGATTTCTCTGTCTCTGAATCATGAAGGGTCTCAGAATCCACAGTTATGGATATGGAAATCTCAGAGACTGTGGCTGAAACAATGTGATCTTGTCCAGGGAGGCAAGTCCTCAGAAACTCACCAAGCTGTCCAGAGGTAGGTAGCTGGGAAAGGGTCATGGATCCTACTGAGGGAGCCATGCATTTTTGTTTGGAGAGGCACATACCCATTGGCAACTCACAGAGGGGCCTAGAAGCCATCTGAAAGGAGTGTGCACTCATGGGACCCACACAATGAATTGGAACAATTGTTGTGTGCCTCCAGCTCCATGGAGAGAGAATTCCCAGTTTCTGCTTCAGGAGATGTTCATCCTTGGTTGGATATATGTGCCCAGCAGGTGCTTACAGAGGCACCTAGGAGCTGTGTTCTGAGACAGTGGGCTCAGGGGTCCCATATGCCGGAGTGGTGCTACCATAGGAATTGGATGCCAGAAACCAGGGTTGTATTTTACAGTTGATCAGAAAAGCACCCAGGGGATGCCTGCCAGGGCAGTGGGCTCAGGCGCTTGTGTGCTGGATCCGTGCAACTGCAGTGACTGGAGATTGACAGTTGAAGAGGCGGAAGTCTGAATTCCTGCTGCAGTCGCCTCGTGCCCGTAGTTGGATATGAGTGTACATAGTTGCAGCTCCTACAGGCACCCAGGAGTTGCCTGTCAGGGCAGCAGCCTCAGCAGACCTGCATGTTGAAACCATTCGACCGCACTGTATAGGTAGGCAGCCAGGAAGGGGGAAGTCCAAATATATATCGTGAGAACCATACACCCTTATTTGGATATTATGTGCCCAGTGGGGACACAAGCAGGCATCCAGAAGCCACCTATAGGAGCAGCAGTCTCAGTAGGCTTGCATGCTGGAAAGAAGGTCAGCAGCCAAGAAGGTGGAAATCCCAATTTTGGCTGTTTTGCCGCCGTGGTTGAACTTATGCAGGTCCAGTGGGGGCTCTCAGAGGCACCCAAGATCCACCTTTTAGGCAGTGGGTTCAAGAGGTATGCATGGTGGAATTGTGACTGCAGGTCAGTAGCTGTGGAGTGGAAAGATTCAGTTTTTACTGCCAGGGCCTTGCATTCATGGTTGGAGTCACTTGTGCCTAGAGGTAGCTCACAAAAGCACCTGGGGGCCATTTGGCAAGGTGGTGCACTCAGAGAGGCCCTTGTGCTGAAGCTGTGTGACCAAGGTGTCTGTGGGCAGACAGCCAGGATGGGAGGAGGTCTGAATTTCTACTTCCAGGGCTGTGCACCCTTGTTTGGGTATGAGTGCACCTAGCAGGGGTTCAAAGAGGAACCCAAGAGCTGCCTTTGGGGTGGTGGGCTCAGTAGGTTGGCTGCTGGGAAGGGGGAAGTTGTGTGGGAGCCATGACCCTTGGAGGTGGAAGTCCTAGGGTCTGCAGGTGGGGCAGCAGGATTTTGACTGGAGTGGCTACAGGGTCATGGGCAGTGTCTAAGGCTAGACTAGATGGTGGTTCTGATGAATTCCTAGAAGAGGCCATTCTATCCTTCAAGATGGCGTGGCCTTCATGCCTGAGCCCTGCATCCCAGGGAGTGCCCACAGCAGTGGTAGGTGCTTCCTGTCCAAGTGAATTTGATCTGCCAGTCCCTGCTACTCCTGCCAGATGTAACCTTCCCTCACTCACTTACACACACACACCATACACATCCACACACTCTCCTTTCACCCCCTCACTCACTTACACCCTCTCCCTCACCTCCATCTGGCTAGCACCATCTTCCTTCCTTCTCAACTTGATTTTCAATCAGCCAGAGTTGTTTAGTGTAAATGAAAGATTTTACTCCCATGACTCTGTGAATAACATTAGGAGAAGCAATCTGAGACTCAGTCAGGAGACTGGAAATTTCTCTTGGATTGGTTATTTAGGTTTTGAAACTTGGTTTGAAAATAATTCCTACTTTATAGGCTTGTTGTGAGAATTAATTAATCTGGGTACCTAGAAAAAACACACCATACTTAATATATACTAAACCACTACACAAATGTCAGGTGATATTTTTTAAAATACATTTTTATTGATTTCAGAGAGGAAGGGAGAGGGAGATAGATATAGAAACATCAATGATGAGAGAGAATCATTGATTGGCTGCCTCCTGTACACGCCCTCCTGGGGATTGAGCCCATAACCCAGGTATGTGCCCTTGATTGAAATCAAACTGAGACCCCCATTAGTTCACAGGCTGATACTCAATCCATTGAGCCAAATTGGCTAGGGCTCAAGTAACATTTTGTAATTCTTTGCATATAGGTGAAATCAGGAACCAATGGACAGTCAGACTTGATGGATACTAATGCTTTCTAAATTTTTATATTTTGCACTTCTATTCTGAACTATTGGAATATTTAACTATATATAACATTTGCTTAGTTTTGAATATTTCTTGTAGAGACAAGAGAACTGGATATATAGTGTGTCCTGCACAAAATGTAATCACACATTAATAGCTGATAGGTACATTTTGAAAATGAAATGTATATTTATAAATACTGCCCTTATAGTATGTTTACATTTTTGAGACACCCTGTATTTACAATATAAGTAATTTATCTCCTGTGTCTTCTCGTATCTTTATGCCCATTACTTCTCTATTTCCTTCCCTAGGTTTCTAGGCTTTTATTTCTAGAACTATTTTTTTTTCCTTTTTGTTCCTCTTGACTATCTAGCTTTTTCATATTCTAACTTTGTCACATATCATGGACCTAAATGACCACATATGAACCAAATAATCCTAAATTTATATTTTAACTCAGAAATGTCTTTGAATGATGATATATACATAGGTATTCATGGATACCAAATCCCAAGCCCCTAAAATTTTTCCTTTTTTATATTCCATTCCTAGATTACACACTATCCAAATCCATTTTTGACTGGAGTTAGAGGTTTCTTTCTTAAGTGAAAAATTGATCATATTTTGCCCTAATTTATTTAAACTCTTCTAAATGCTTTCTGTTACCTTTTGAATTTATCCTGTGTATCTCTACACATCACAGGTATGACTTGTAGTTTCCCTAATGTGTTAGGTAGCTTCTTGCCTTCATACTACATCTCAAGCTGCTGTTATATTTTAAATGAACTTTCAGTCTTGTCTACTTAGCAAATGCCTGTTTATCATTCAAACATCAAGATATCTTCCATAATGTCTGTCACAATATCCTTTAGGAAATATGTCCTGCTTGCTAGCTCCTCCTAATACTTCTGCCTTTGCAACTTGTACTCTATATTGCAATTATTTGTGTATGGATCCATCTCCCTTACCAGACATGAAGTCATGTGAGTATAAGGTCCATGCCTTGTTATTATTCATTGCTGAATAGGGCTCACAGTAAAGTTCCATACACATGATAGATGCTTAATAATGTCTGTACATAGAAATTTAATGAAGATTGCAACATTGTTACTCCATTGATTTCTGGGTTGGTTTGCATTTACCTAGTAGTGGGAAAATGTGGATGTGGAGAGGATATTACCTTTATCTCTAACCTCTTTGCCAGTGTCACCCCACATACTGTGTGGTTCAGGATTCAGGTTCAGGGTTTGAACTCTGGAGGAGGCTGCACACAAATGAAAGAGACAAGACAAGAAAATACTAATTTGGGAATTGGGGGCCAGGTAGAAAGCTCGAGAGAGGATTTCACTTTGCTCTGGCCTTGTGATCCTTTTTATTCAGGTTTGGGACTTACCCATAGCCTTTAGGCAAGCAATTTCCAGTAACAGGCAAACTATCTAATCAGTAAGGATTTACAGGAGACTAAAAGGTGGAAGTTGCTTCAGCTCCCTTTGTCTCCACCAGAGAGTGGGTATATGGCTCTGATCCTTGACAGAGCCTCAAGGTTGACCAGCCTTCCAGACTCTTTATCTACCTCTTTCTGCTAGTGAAGGTAATGGGCAGCTTCTAGCATCTCTACCATTTCTTTTCCTTAAAAAAAATATTGAAAAGAGAATGATGCCTGAATGGTGTGAGTCCTTTTAAGACTCTTCTTTCTGTATCTTCAGACTAGAACAAAAATGAGACAAGCAATAGTGGTTATACTGAGAGGCAAATGAATCAGTCTGTAGTGAGTTTCTTTCTAGGTCAACAGTTTTTTGAGTCCCAATTTCAATGCCCAATAGTTTTGAGTCCCAATTTTAATGTCAACAGTTCCTTATGTATTCATGTCAGCAATGATATTTCAGTTCTGGATGGTAGACAAAAATGGCAATGCAGATCCAACTTCTCTGGTTTGGTCCTGGGCAACCTGTAGCGATGCACAGCTGCTAACTGCCTAGTATGGCAAGGCATCTTCACGATCTTCCAGCTCTGGACTGTCTCTCCTCCTATCTTCGTGGCTGGAGCAGTCCTGTCAATTCCTCTCTGAGATCCATTGTTTCAGAAATCTACATGGGTTTGGAGTTTTCTGAAAATATACTGTTGTGGGGCGACCCAGGTGGAACTCGAACCCACCCAAGAAAGACGACCACCAGACAGCCAATTGGAAAATTTAGGAAGCCTTTATTACGAACTCCAGTCTGGGCTCCCGGTTCCACTGACACAGCAGGGAAGCACGAGAGCCCTGAACTTCCGCAGCAAATGCCTTTTATCCTCAGTGCAGGAGGACTTGGCTAAGCATTACTCTTTATCTAAACTCTGATTAAGCAAGCAGCTTGGAATGCAGAAGTCCTTCCTAGGGGTGGTTTGTACGACCCTGTGGTTCCTCAGAGCTGCGTGTGCCTTAGGTGTTTGTGTACGAAAACCACCAGTCCCTGGTTTTACTGCCTCCAGGCCTGAGATCACTCTGACCTTAATTCGACTCCTTATGGGGTGAACACAGTCTGCTCCTTGCCCCTCCACATTCCCTACTGGTCTTATAGGGGAATCAAATCCTTGATTCCGACTGTTCCCATTCCCCGTCTGCTATGGGTAGGTAGTAGGCGTGTAGGACCATGAGCTTTATAGCCTGGATCCTTTGTTGTATAAAGGAGGTTAATCCCCTAATAATGCAGGGCCCTATCAGGAGTATGAGGATGAGGAGCGTGAAGGGCCCCGCTACAGCAGTGAGCAATGTGGTGAGCCATGGAGACCAGTTAAAAAGGTTTTCATACCAGTTCCCCTCCTGCTTAAGCTTTTCTTCTCTGTCTAGTATACGCTTTCTCAGTTGGCTTAAGCTCTCACGGATTACACCTGAATGGTTAACATAAAAGCAGCAAGTTTCCCCTAAAGCTAAACATAGTCCACCTTGTTTTAGGAACAAAAGGTCTAATCCTACTAAACCGTAGTTGGGGGTCTACGGCTCTCCATGGGGCGAGGGTCTCACAGCCCCATGTGGCACAGTAGTAATCTTCCTCCCCCCACATTCGGGAGGTCCCTCCCGTGGACAGATATAATGGGGGGACCTCCACAGCCCTTGTTCAAAACTAAGCTTCCTACATCCATATGATTTAACCCCAGCTCGGCTCCCTCGGGCCCCAGTTGGAGAATTGTTCCAATTTTCCCCAAATATCTTACACAAGTCAGTTTTTATCTGGGGAGCCCTGGGGGTGGTAACATTACCCACAATTTTTCCATCCACAGTCCGAGTTACTTCCCACACATATGTGGGAGCTCGATGGGGGTTCCCAGTCACCCTCAGCATACAGTTGGTGAGGAGAAAGAGGGAGAGGAATGCTGCAGTCTGACCTTGAGGGGATCCCCCATGTGAGCTACCCTCCATTGTCCTGTATCTTCAGCCTTCTTTATTTGAGTTCGGTGAATCCAATGCTTCTTCCCAGCTACCTTGACAGCAGTGGGGATGCTCAGGATGACTTGGAAGGGTCTGTCCCATTGAGGTTCAAGGGAGTCCGGGTTGTGTCTCTTTATTAGGACCAAATCTCCAGGTTGGCAGGCTGGGGTGTGGTCTACGTCTCCCGAGACAGTCTGCTCCTAGTGGGCAGCTCGCACTGTCTTGTGGATAGCTGCTCGACTGGTTTATAGAGCCTGTAGAGACCTGAGGAGATTTCTGTTAGAAAAGGCGACCAACTCTTCCTCCCTTAGGCATGGGAGGAGAGGCAGAGGCCATCCAAATATAATCTCAAAAGGAGTCAGTCCTTTTATATATGGGGTACACCTAGATCTAAGCAGGGAAAGGGAAGGAGACTCACCCAGTTTTCGCCAGTCTCTAATTTCAATTTAGTTAAAGTCTCTTTTAAAGTCCGATTCATCCTTTCTACCTGCCCAGAACACTGAGGTCTATACACACAATGTAATTTCCAGGAGATCTTAAGGATCTCTGCCACCGATTGAGTGATTTTGGCAATGAATGCTGGGCCATTGTCGGACCCCATATATAATGGTAGGCCAAACCGGGGGACAATTTCAGAGAGGAGCTTTTTAACTACTACCTGAGCAATCTCTGATCTGGTCGGGTAAGCTTCAGGCCAGCCAGAGAAAGTATCTACTATTACAAGGAGGTATTTGTATCCTCCCTGTGTGGCAGGTAGCTCGGTGAAGTCCACTTCCTACTGTTCTCACGGGCTGGAACCCCGGAACATTTTGCCTCTTGGCTCAGCTATCGGGGGTCCCTGGTTTACCTGGGCACAGATGTGGCACTTTCTGGCCATATCCTTTGCTATTTTCCACAGCCGAGGGATGTGGTACCTTGCCCCCAAGAGTTCTGCCAACTTGGTTCCCCTGAGGTGGGTCTTCTTGTGGGTTTGGAGGGCGATTGTGCGCCCCAGAACTTCCAGAAGAAAAAGCTTCCCACTTGGTAGTTAAAGCCAGCCGGACGGCAACTCCCGGGCTTGCAATCTGTCAGCAACCTTTTTCTCCTCACCTGAGTAAGTGGGGTTCGGCTCCAGTTCTATCTCGGGAACCACCGTCAGCACCTGTAGGGGCCCTACTGGTCTTTTGGCAATGTCCCTTGCTGTCTTGTCTGCAAACCTGTTTCCCCTTGACACTGGAGAATCATCTGTCTGATGCCCTCGGCAATGGATGACAGCAATCTCCTTCGGCCCCCATATGGCTGATAGGAGGTTTAGAATCTCCTGTGCATGCTTAATGTCCTTTCCCCCTGAGGTGAGCAGTCTCCTTTCCTGGTACAGGGCCCCATGGACATGTACAGTGGCGAAGGCATATCTACTGTCTGTATAGATGTTTATCCTTTTCTCCTTTCCCCAGTGGAGAGCCTGTGTGGGGCTATTAGCTCAGCCTTTTGGACAAGTAGGCCACTGGCCATCTCCAAGGGCCCAGAGTCTGAGTGAGCACGCCCTTGGCCACCCCCTTCGATTCAGCAACGAACAGTTGGAAAGGTTTGGCCAGGTCAGGGAGGGCTAGTGCAGGGGCACTGATGAGGGCCAGTTTTAGGCTTTTAAAAGCCTCTTCCTCCTCAACAGTCCAAATCAGGTCAGGGTCTTTCCCTCCTGTGAAAAGCATACAAGGGCTTGGCAATTTCAGCAAAACCTAGAATCCACAGCCTGCAGTATCCCACTGCCCCTAAGAATTCTCTGACTTGCCGTTTCATCTTCAGGGTGGGGATAGATTTGATGGCTTGGATTCTGCTGCAAGACAAGGTTCGCTCACCTCTTCGGATATGATAGCCCAAGTACGTCTCCTCCGTGCAGCAGAGCTGTGCCTTTTTGGCTGAGACATGGTACCCCAGGTTGCCCAACGTGTGCAACAGGTCCCTGGCAGCGGCTTGACAGGTTTCCTCCTCCTCGGTGGCCAGCAGGAGATCATCCACATACTGGAGTAGAGTAACGTCTGGGTGGCTGAAACGAAAGTCCCTCAGATCTTGGCTTAACGCTTCATCAAACAAAGTTGGGGAGTTCTTAAACCCCTGAGGAAGGCGAGTCCAAGTGAGCTGCCCTGACTCTCCTCCCTCCGGATCAGTCCACTTCCTCTACCAAGTCCGGGGCAGCCTTCTGAGGCCTCTTGGGACAATCTCTCTTCCAGTGTCTCTCCTCCTTGCAGTATGCACACTGATTCCACCCCAGTCTAGGTTTACCCTTGGCTTCTCTTCTTCCCTTGGGCGGGTCTGCCTTTCTGTCTCCTTGGGCTTCTCTTTCTTTCATTGCCAGGAGAACCTTTGCCATCCTCTGATTTAATGCCACACTGGGGTCCTCTCGATTGTCAAAAACTTTCTGGGCTATCTCGACCAGCTCTGAGAGCAACTTTCCTGCAAAGCCTTCTAACTTTTGTAACTTTTTTCTAATATCTGGGGCCGACTGAGCTACAAAGGCCATGGTGAGTGCCCGCCTGTTTTCGGGGCGTCCGGATCAATAGGAGTATATGTCCGGTACGCCTCACAAAACCTTTCGAGAAATGCGGCAGGCCCCTCACCCGGCCCTTGTACTGTCTCTGTTACCTTGGAGAGGTTTGTGGGTTTCCGTGCAGCCACTCGGATACCCCTCAAGAGAGTCTGGCGATACCGCTCGAGAGCCTCCCTACCTCTATCGGAGTTCACATTCCATGCCGGCCTCCCTGCAGGGAAAATGGCTTCCACCTGATCTGGATCCGAGGTGGGCTGCCCATCCGGTCCGAGGACCAGTTTTCTGGCCTCTGCCTTAATTCTCTCTCTCTCCTCCGATGTAAAAAGTGTCTGGAAGAGCTGCTGGCAATCATCCCATGTTGGCTGATGGGTATAGAATACTGATTCAAGAAGGGTAATGAAGCCCTGAGGGTTCTGGGAGAAAGAGGGGTTCTGATTCTTCCAATTATAGAGGTCACTGGTAGAAAATGGAACATAGACCATAAAGGGCTGCTCATCCGGTCCGAGGTCAGTAGGCCCTGCCTGACGCAGTGGTAAGACAGGGGCCGATGGGGTGACTGGCCTCGCTCCTCCAGACTCCCCGCTGTAAGTGGTCCCTGCACTGGTGTGGGAAGGGCTAAAGGCGTTGATGCTGGAAAGGGACTGATAAAGACGTGTCTTTTCCACTGGGCCTGTGGCTGTTCCTGACTGAGGCCCAAGAGACCCTTGCGGGGAAGTGCCCGTCCTAACAGGAGTAACCATGCCTGATGACACCAAAGAGGCCCCCGCCTCTGGTGGTGGGGAGGCTGATGGCATGTAAGGAGCGGACACCACCCTGGGAGGTCGTCCTCCGTCGCTTCTAAGACAGGTTTAGCCTCCGCTCTTAATTTGGCTTTCTGGGATTGGGCCACAAGGATCATCCGTCTCTTTTCCAATTTCCCTTTTGGTTTTAGGCAACCTTTTAACCACTGGGGACTATCAGTCACAATATCAATCCATATGTCAATATAAGGAATTTGGTCTGGGTGGCCTGGGTCGCCATAAACTACCCGGCGGACCCCTCCCGCTATGCTTAAGTCGAGAGTCCCAGTGGACGGCCACCCCACCCTGAAAGTAGACCATTACAATTCACAGAATTTTTGGAGAGTGAAATGATCAACTGGCACTCCATAGTCTTCCGCCCGCTTTCTAAACTCCTGAAAATTTTTAAGGAAACATTGAAGAGGAGTAGGGGGTCCGGAAGGTCCCTGTCCCATTTTTCTTGTTCCAATTCTATAAACTGCTACACAAATACCATTTCCAAAACCAATCCAGAACACCACAAAACACACTTCTCCTAACAGTCAACACCCAGTCAGCCGCGGCTTCTCATGCATACCTTCCCGTACACTCACACAACTGATCAGAAATTAAATACGAAAAGGGAAACTACTGAAACAAAACACAGAAAGCATACAGAAAGACTAACCAGACCAGACCAAACCGGGATCCCTACTGAAACAAAACAGAAAGACTAACCAGACCAG
>JAAGEH010000286.1:54992117-55005564 GCA_011751065.1 Lasiurus cinereus | reverse complement strand
GATCCCTACTGAAACAAAACAGAAAGACTAACCAGACCAGACTAAACAGAAGCCCCAGGACGGGGAGATTCCGCGGCATCCCGCTCTCCTCAGGTCCTCAAATGGAACGTTCCCCAGACCAGACCAGATTTTCTTACCTCAACCTGAGGCCCAGATGGCTTCAATAGATCAGATTGCTGTTTTATGAGATCACTCTGTCCCCCTTGGAACCCAGGACGGAGACTAGAGTGTCCTTTCTGGGGTGTCCAGCCCTGGCCGCTTGGCCAAGGGATCTTGCTGGGGCCTCCAAATGTTGTGGGGCGACCCAGGTGGGACTCGAACCCACCCAAGAAAGACGACCACCAGACAGCCAATTGGAAAATTTAGGAAGCCTTTATTACGAACTCAAGTCCGGGCTCCCGGTTCCACTGACACAGCAGGGAAGCACGAGAGCCCCGAACCTCTGCAGCAAGTGCCTTTTATCCTCAGCGCAGGAGGACTTAGCTAAGCATTACTCTTTATCTAAACTCTGATTAAGCAAGCAGCTTGGAATGCAGATGTCCTTCCTCGGGGTGGTTTGTACGACTCTGTGGTTCCTCAGAGCTGGGTGTGCCCTAGGTACCTGGTGTTTGTGTACGAAAACCACCAGTTCCTGGTTTTACTGCCTCCAGGCCTGAGGTCACTCTGACCTTAATTTGACTCCTTATGGGGGGAACACAGTCTGGTCCTTGCCCCTCCACAATACAAACATATTCTCAACCAAAGGTTAATAAAGGAATCTTTTCTATAAATTTGATTTGAGATCCATTGTCATTTTTTGCCCCAACAATTTTCCTTTGGCTTATTTTAACACCATGTAAATTTTCATGGGTGTATTTTTTTTGGTATATATATATTATTGACTTTTTACAGAAAGGAAGAGAGAGGGATAGAGAGTTAGAAACATCAGTGAGAGAGAAACATTGATCAGCTGCCTCCTGCACACATCCTACCTGGGATGTTCCTGCAACCAAGGTATATGCCCTTTACTGGAATCAAACCTGGGACCTTTAAGTCTGTCTGCAGGCCAATGCTCTATCCACTGAGCCAAACCTGTTAGGGCTTCATGGGTGTCTTGCTGTTAGCATTACAAGTGAAAAATAATTTTCAAAGTAAAAAAAAAAATTATTGATGTAATTCATTTAAATGGGGTAATTGAACTAAGTGGATATTCATAAAAACAATTGTACTGGGCAAAAAACTGTTCCTGAAGTATTAACTAAAATTTTTATTGATAGTTCATCTTATAGTGAGCAGCCTTCAAGCATTCTCGAACCCTAGAGGGAAAGTTAAAAGACCCTAAGAAGGGGCTTGTCCCTACTTTCCAGCAGTTCCAGAGGAGCATCTCTGCTGATGACAATCTGCAGGAGTTGTCTAGACGTCCCCAAAGGAAATTTCTGTATGAGAGCTTTGTGTCTTCCAGTGACTGGCTTTGGGATCTGGGGCCAGATGGGGAGGAGGCAGAGGGCCCAGGGGCTGGTGATGGTCCTCCTCGAAGCTTTGAATGGGGCCTTGAAGAACATGGTAATGCCTAGTTCTCAGTCTTCCCTCCCTGAAGGCACAGTTTCTGGATGGGTCCCTGGAGAGGACAATGATGTTTCCAAAGGGGGAGAAAGCCCCTTAGAGGAGGGTGAGTATCATGTCTTCCCCATGAAAGGAAATGAACTCCCCTCCATCTTGTCCTATAGGGCTGGGACCCCTGCCTAAACCCCCTCCCTTTTCTGGGAGTGGCCACAGGTGTGCCAGCAATGTCCTAACTTCCCCGACCCCCACCCGAATGGACCAATGAAGCTCCAGGAACACAGCAAGGGTCCTAATAAGGCTAAACCACAGAAAGACCCTAATTCAAGTGACCAATCTCTGTAACCCTTGTTACTTTCCTAAGCCCTCCCAATTATCCTACCCCATAAAACTCATTGTTCCCACCCGGCTCACTCTCTCGCCTCGCTGCTGGGCCAGAAAGAGGCTGAGAGCCAAACTGGGTTTGAATAAAGACTCTTTGCTTTTGCATCGGAAAAGGCTCCTTAGTGGTGGATTATTGGGGACCCCGAACTCTGGGCATAACACCCATATACGTAGAGAGTGTGCCTTCATCACCTATGAAAAAATGGAGTCAGCAGATCAGGCTGTTGCTGAGCTCAACAGGACCCAGGTGGAGTCCGTGCAGTTCAAAGTCAGCATTGCCTGCAAACAGCCCATGCTGGATGCCACTACGGGCATGTCTGTTTGGAGCTCCCTCATTGTCCAGAACAGTCCTAAAGATTGCTATCGGGACAAAAGGACCCAGATTGTCTTCAACGACAATGTCTACAAGGAAAACCTGGTAGATGGCTTTCAAGTGGCGGTGCTCCACCACCTGCCCCCACACTGGTCTCAGTAAAGCACTGAGGTGGAAGCTCAAAAAAACCCCAAAACAAACCAAACAAAAAAACCCAACAAAACAAAACAAAAACAAAAACAAAATACTTTGGCTTATTCAAAGGGAGGGTTTGGCCTTTGCTGTTTCAAGATAGCTGCCCTCAGGAGAGTGGCAAGCCTTGTGGCCAACATGGCAGCTGCCAAGTCAAGCACTCCAAAATGGCACTGTATATCCTGTTCTTAGACAGAAAAGATGGTATGTTTATTTTCACAATAAAAAAGGGAAGAGCAAACTAAAATTTTTAAAAGACAGTCTTTTCATATAACTTATTCTATATGAAACCTTAATTATAATTTTAAAAGCTAATTTATTAAGTAATAAAAGTAGATATATTTATTTTTAAAAAAAAGAAAAGCAAATTTAGTAAATGTTTACATCTGATTCACAAGGTGCAAAAGTAGCTTCACTTCCGGCCTATTTAAAAATGCTATCAGCTAGAGGCTTTTTGTCATTTTAAATTTCCTGTTGGATTTAAAGAAATATTGTTGTTATTTATTTTGCCCTTCTTAGAGGCCAAAACCTTCATAACATTTAAAATGTAAAATATAGTTATTAATTTTTATTTGATAAAGCTTTCCATGTGATTTCAAGTATATTAGATTGGCTAAATTAAAAATATTTCCTTTAAAAAGAGAAAACAAGTTCTTTGAATCACTCCAGGCCCTTGGAGTTTTCCAAGAATCATCTCTCATTTAAATCCTTGAAATTTTAACTTGGAAAAAAACATCATACACACACACACACACACATATATGATTTAAAGATTATGATACTTTTTATAATTATCTTAAGATATCAATTAAATTGGTTCCTTGTATTAAAAATTTCAGTTGGGACCACAGAATTTATCCTTCTTATTAAATTAGAACAATAAGTAACATATTCTGAATTTTTAATTATGTCAGAAGAAAACACAAAATTTTATTTTCTCAAAAATAAATTCCTATACTTTAGGCATTTAGTTATGACAATTATATTTTCTCCCAATTTGATTTGAATCTTGAACTTTTAGAGCTGGCAAGTCAAACATTTAGCATTTCTTTGGTTAATAACACTTTTAAGAATAAATTTCAAAAATACAAGACATAACAATTAATAGATTCAATTCTGTCCTCTATATTTTTTTCATAAAGCAAATTCAAACTTTACTTTTTATTTGCTAGTAGCTCTGGAAATGCAGGTTTGGTCTATTCAAATGTAAATTACCACATTCCTTAAAGATGGCTGGAACTGGCTGGGGGAAGGGTGACTGGCCTTCTTCCTCCACTAACAAAGGGTATAGCCAACTTTTACCTGGGCTACTTAGATTGTTATAATTAATACATTATTAATCTAGTTCAATATTTTTTTTGAGATTCTAGAATCAATTATAATTATTTTTAAGCATTTTCTTTGGCCAACTTTTATAGCAGACAATTTACTGATTTTCTTGAAGACCTTAAATTTAATCTTTGACTGAGGTTCATTAGCATTTTAAAAACCACTCTTTTTTATGAAAATGCCAATCTTGCTACTGGAACTGTGTCATTTCCTGGGTCAAATTTACCTTTCTCTTAGGAAAAAAAAAGCACAGATCGGTAGCTTTTGCAGAAAAGTTCAGCTTAAAACCTATTTAATATGTCCAAAAATTGGACAATTGCATGCATTTTGTTTCAAGCCAACTTCTCTCATCATAAGCACAGAAATCCCAGACACATTTCTAAATTTTTATGGTGAGAAAAGAAACTTTAAATTAGGATAGGGGGAGAGTGGGCATCCATAATAGATCACCATGTGTCTCCTTTCCCTCACATCCTGCTTGCTTTGGGGGAAAGAGTCTGTATCAGATCTGGCTGCATATTATTTCATGCTTAAAAGATAAAGATAGATCTTAATTTTGTTTTTGTTTTTCCTTTTTCGCTTTCTGAAGTAATTACTAGCACCCAAGCTTATCTTTCCCAAAATTTGGTTATCATAAAATGTTCTTCTATAATTTTTAAATAAAGTTTAAGTAATCTTATTTCAAGAGAGTGTTATGCCCAGAGTTTGGGGTCCCCACTAATCAACCACTAAGGAGCCTATTCCAATGCAAAAGCAAAGAGTCTTTATTCAAACCCGGCTCCCAGCCTCTTTCTGGCACAGCAGTGAGAAGAGAGAGCTAGCCGGGTGGCAACAATGAGTAATATGGGGTAGGATAATTGGGAGGGCTTAGGAAAGTGACCAGGGTTACAGAGATTGATCACTTGAATTAGGGTCTTTTTGTGGTTTAGCTTCATTGGTCCATTCCTAGAGCTTCATTGGTCCATTCGGGTGGGGGTCGGGGAAGTTAAGACATTGCTGGCACACCTGTGGCCACTCCCAGAAAAGGGAGGGGGTTTAGGCAGTTGGCCCATCCCTATAGGACAAGATGGAGGGGAGTTCATTCCCCCCTTGTCTTGGGACACATGTCTCAATCATGAGACGGGATGCATTTCTGCCTCTTCTTCTGTTGCTAGAGGCCTGCGTTACCTGTGAGACAAAGGCTGATCCATTGTCCAACCCTATCATAGTGGGAAAACTGTACCTGGGCAAGATGTCTTCCAGCAGCCTCTTAGTTATCATCTGAAGGTGTTTCAAGCTTAGTTGGGTATGCTCCTACCCATCCAGAGAAGGTATCTACAAATACTAAAAAATATTTATAGCCATAATTTCTTGGTTTAATTTCAGCGAAGTGGACCTCCCAATTGGCTCCAGGCTTGGTTCCTCTGAGGCGGGTTCCTTTTTCACTTGGCCTGGTTCTCATCTTTGTGAGTTGACAGGTCTTGCAGGTGGGTACAACCTGCTCTATTTTGATGTCCAGTTGGTGGATCTTAATTCTGCCGTGTCAGATTAAGTCCTTTAATTTGCGTGCCCCCAGGTGAGTGGACTGGTGCATGCATTCTAACACTGTAACCCCAGGTAGTATGAGCTCCTTGTTTGGTGTGTACCACCATCCTTTAATTTCCTGGATGTGGGGAAGCCTCCTGATCCACTGCAGCTCTTCCTGAGAGTACCCAGGCTGATCTGGCAAGACTGGGTCCCCGAGGTCTGGTGGTTGTAAGGCCATGGTAGGGACCAAAGTGAAGGCTGTTGCTTTGGCTGCCTGATCAGCCTTTTGGTTACTTCTTGCCATTGGGTCATCTGCATTCTGGTGCCCTTGGCAGTGGATAATGGCTAGCTTAGCAGGGAGCCACAAAGCCGCAAGCAGGTCAGGAATTTCCTGTTTATTCTTTATTGTCCATTCCTTTGTTGTCAATAGCCTTCTCTCCTGATAGATCGCCCTGTGAACATGAGCTGTAGCAAATGCATAACGGCTATCTGTGCAGACATTAAGCCGTTTCCCAATCCCCAGTGTCAATGCCTTGGTGAGTGCAATGAGTTCTGTTCGCTGAGCTGATGTCCCAGGGGGCAGAGCCTCCACCCATACAGTGTCCGTGTTGGTGACCACTGCTGCACCTGCACACCTGCACCCGTCTCGCATGAAACTGCTTCCATCCGTGAACCAGGTGGCCTCTGCATCAGGGAGAGGCCGGTCAGTCAAGTCTTTCCGGAGTCCATGCACCCGCTCCAGAATTCCCTCATAGTCATGTAGTGGGCATCTAGGTCAGGGTCAGGCAGCAGGGTAGCGGGATTGAGGGTCGCACTTAGATGGACCGTACTCTAGGAGGGTTGAGCAGCAAGCTTTGATAGTGAGTCATATGTGCATTGCTCATCCATCTATCAGGAGGCTGTTTTAGGACCCCCTCAATGGCATTCGGGGTTGTAATCCAGATCTCCTGTCCTAGGGTCAGTTTGTCGGCATCCAGAGGCAGAAATAGCCAGCCGACCCTAGGAACTCCCTTACTTCTCTTCTGGGGGTGGGGGCAGGGATCTTCAGGACAGTTTCTTTTCTAGCATCTGATAACTGCCGCTGTCCACCCTCCAGGATGTATCCTAGGTAACTCACCCTCTCTTGGCATATTTGAGCTTTCTTTGCGGAGGCCCAATACCCTAAGGTCCCCAAGGTGGCCAACAGGTCTCTGGTCCCCTGCTCGCAGTCTTCGGCGGTATCAGCAACAATCAAGATGTCATCTATGTACTGAAGGAGGATGAGAGTGGAGTGCTCTCTCCTGTACTCACCGAGGTCTTTCGTGCAGCGCCTCGTGGAAGATGGTAGACAAATTCTTGAATCCTTGGGGCAGTCACATCCAGGTCAGTTGTCCACTGTATCCCTCCTCCGGGTCGTGCCATTCAAAGGCAAACAGGGGTTGGCTTTGAGACGCTAGCAGCAGGCTGAAGAAGGCATCCTTCAAGTTTAATACAGTATAGCAGACTCTAGAGGGTGTCAAGGAACTTAGGAGGTGTATGGGTTAGGAACAGTTGGATGTATATCCATGATTCTCTTATTTACTTCCTGGAGGTCCTGCACCAGTCGATAGTCATTGGTGTGAGGCTTTCTGACCGGGAGGAGAGAGGCTGTTCCAGGCATATTGGCAGGGGACTAGTACCCCTAGACTTTGCAGTCTCCTGATGTGAAGCTGGATTCCTTTCCGGGCCTCCTGGGACATAGGATACTGCTTGACTCTTATTGGGCCTTCTCCAGGCTTTAGCTCCAGGAGGACTGGGGCTCTGTGAGCAGCCGGTCCAACTACCCCCGTCTCTGCCCAAACTGTGGGGAATTCTTGTAGCCACCTGTCCACAGTGCTTTCTACTGGGGGCACCCCTGGTGGAGACGATACTCATCCTCCAGTCTCAGAGTCAGAACCTGCATGGTGTGGCCTTTACCATCGGTGACCTGGGACCCCCCCTTGTCTGAAAGTTATTTGGGCTCCAATCTTGGTTAGCAAGTCCTGTCCTAGTAGGGGGTAGGGGCATTCCAGTATTACCATAAAATAATGGGATACTCGGCCCATTCCTAGATCTACTGTTCTTCGGATAGTCCATGAATACTGACCCATGCCAGTCGCCCCTTGCACCCAGGATTTCTTGTTGGCTAGCTCCCCCTGCCATGTGCGGAGGACTGAATGTTGTGCTCCGGTGTCAACAAGGAAGTCAACAAGGGTCCCCTCCACTCTAAGAGTTACCCTGGTCTTGGGAGGGGGTCTGAACTCCGACACCCCTAATAGCTCAGTTCTTCCAGCTCTAAGACTCACTCAAGTCAGTCTTGCCTCCCTTCCCACCGGCCTTCTTTGGATATTCTTGGGCTCAATGTCCTATCTCCTTGCAATAAATACACTGATTCCGCTGCACCTTCTTTTTCCCTCCCCTGACGGCCCCCTTACCTTCTTTTTGGTCATCTGCAAGCTGGCAAAGGCGGTGGGTCTGCTCCTCAGGGGATTCTGTGGTAGTGGCTAGCAGAATCTTGGCCAGGTTTCGGGTCTGCTTGTCACTGGCAGCCGCCATGGCACGGGCTTGCCTATCTTCAGGGGACTCCCGGTTATTGTACACTTTCTCAGCCACTTCCAGCAAGTCCCAAAGACTCTTTTCTCCAAATCTATCTATTTTCTGCAGTTTCTTTCTGATGTCTGCAGCTGACTGGTTTATAAAACTCATGACTACAGCTGCCTTATTCTCAGGGGCTTCTGAGTCCATGTGGGTGTAAGTGCAGTATGCCTCCATGATCTGTTCTAAGAAAGCAGTTAGAGACTCATCCCTTTCCTGCTGTATGTTCCCTACCTTGGTCAAATTGGTAGGCTTTTTAGCAGCCATGTGGAGACCCCCCATTAGAGTCTGGCCGTAGACTCGGAGCCTCTCCTTACCTTTTGCCATGTTGAAGTCCCATTCAGGTCTAGTCAGGGGAAAGGAGGTGTCTATCTGAGCCTGGTTGGTGCTAGGGTTCCTGTCCATGCCTGGGACTAGCTTCCAGGCCTCATTGAGGATCCTCTCCCTCTCCTCAGTGGTGAATAGGACCTGCAAAAGCTGCTGACAGGTAGGCTGATAGGTGAAAAGAACAGAATCTAACAAATTGATAAGCCCTCTGGCTTCTCAGAGAGCTTAGGATTCTGAGCTTTCCAATTATAGAGATCACTAGTGTTAAAAGGCCAGTAGTGCTGGGGCTAATTCCCCTCCCCTCTGTACTCTGACCAGCCACCACTGATGGTAGGGTATGGGCCTGACACTTCAGCGCCAGCCATTTTCAGGGCTCGCAAGCAGGATACCAGGCTTTCTCCTTGGCACTCTTATTAGCTTCAAGTGTTCAGGGTTCAGATAGGGATCTTTAAAACATGATACTGCAGTCCCTCTATAAGTACTTTGGCATAACTACCCTGTTTAGGAAGCCCAAATGCAAATTATTTACTCTTCCTGGCTTATTGGCCTGTATTATTTGATTTCCTTACAACATTTCTCTTCTCTTTCTTATTACATACACAATCCTTTATTACATTTTCTCTTCCAAATTAGCCTTTAAACCTTCTTTCTATGTCCTTTAAAAATGCATAATCCTGTCTCAGACCTTCTACTCAATATTCCTTATTCTTTGAAACCTTAATCCTTTATGATTCCTAACAAGTAAACAGCCAGAATTTCTGAGCTTAAAGTTCCTTTGCTGGATATTCCACCACTGCTCAAGAAATATCCAGTAACCCCACCCTGCCAGATTGGACAATGAGATTTCCTTTATGTGTATTAAAAGGGTTAAAGAGAAGAAAACGGGCAGAAGAAGATCCACTGTGTTTTGTAGTAGCATAGTTCAGATAAACAAGAAACCAAGGACACCTGCAGTGTGAGTTGTAGCCAGCAAAATCAACGAAAACCTATCTCTCCCTGCTTCATGATTAACTGCCAACATCCTTCCTCCTGTTCCCCAGTCCAGTTGCTTGTCTCCCTTTACTATTGTGAGTCAGAGGAAGACAATTTCTACAGAAGGGAGAAACAGAAAAGTGGGAGTTTCAGAGAAAAACTACAGATAGATGACTGCTGTAGTAGTGCTCCCTTTCAAAGCCTGAGGTCCAACCTGTGGAGAAAAATGACTTTTAGTCAGCCTGGAAAGATAAGGGTGTGTAGGGAGATTTCCTGTGAACTGAAAGCCTGGATGGCCACCTGAAAGATAAGATCTTTAATCCAGTTACAGATGCTAAAATAAAATAACACATTAATAATAACTCCAGCCTTATTTCAACCTTAGATGGCTCACATTGGACTATGATGTCATAGGCAGGCTGTAAGCCCTGTCCCTGGAAGTATCCAACCACCAAAAGAGATAAGAAAGCCATAAATAAAAATTCTTTGTTCTTTGAAATGTCACAAATTCATGCCTATGACTTTAAAATTTAATATAGCAAATTCACAAATCAGAACAAAATGAAACCATTACTTATACAAAATTAGAGAGGAATTTTTATTAGCTAAATGGGCTGACTCCCTCCCAGACAGAGAGCAAAAACTCAGAAAAAGAATTCCAGCAGCTGCTAAAGACTTTTGCACTCTGTCACAGCATGTCCATCCCAAATCAAGTGAAATAGAAAGAGATAATTCTCAACCACTGTCCACAGAATAAAACAGAGACAGACACAGACAAACAAAGGGCCCCCAAAAAGTCTTCCAACTCCTTGGAAACAAAACCAAAAACTGGACTGTGGCTGTGCGCCAACCAGCGGAAGCGACCCGCTTCGTCCCAGAGGTTTGAGGGGATTCCACTTCCCCTCCTGAGGGGTTTCCACATCCTTCCAGATGGAGGACCAGAGTGTCCCCTGACTCCTCCCACCCAAGGTCCACCAGTGCGTCCACCTAGACCGTTTCGGGCACTACAGACTTCAGATGCCAGCTCGCCCACAGAACAGAAACAGACAACATGCTGACACTTACTGTGGTCAGACAGACTCTCCAGATCGGGGTCCCTCGTGGTTATTGGGGATCTCGGACAAGCCCCCAAATGTTATGCCCAGAGTTCAGGATCCCCAATAATCAACCACTAAGGAGCCTTTTCCGATGCAAAAGCAAAGAGTCTTTATGCAAACTCTGGTTTGGCTCTCAGCCTCTTTCTGACGCAGCAGCGAGGCGAGAGAGCGGACCCGGAGGGAACAATGAGTTTTATGGGGTAGGATAATTGGGAGGGCTTAGGAAAGTGACTAGGATTATAGAGATTGGTCACTTGAATTAGGGCCTTTCTGTGGTTTAGCATAATTAGGACCCTTGCTGTGTTCCTGGAGCTCCATT
The DNA here is from genome assembly GCA_011751065.1 of Lasiurus cinereus. Lineage (NCBI taxonomy): Eukaryota > Metazoa > Chordata > Mammalia > Chiroptera > Vespertilionidae > Lasiurus > Lasiurus cinereus. Next base: position 54,994,994 of record JAAGEH010000286.1, on the reverse strand, counting down.
GGTCCATTTGGGTGGTGGTCGGGGAAGCTAGGACATTGCTGGCACACCTGTGGCCACTCCCAGAAGAGGGGGTTTAGGCAGGGTGCCCATCCTTATAGGACAAGATGGAGGAGAGTTCATTTCCTTTCAAGAGCCAACAGCTCTGCCCTCTCCTGCCACCTTTGAATTTCTCTGCACTAGAGGGGATTTGGCAGTGGGGTTTCATTTCTTATTACAGGTTTTAGATTCCAAATACAAATTAAGATTTTAATTTGAATAAAAAACTACATTAAAGATGACCACAGCACTCTTTTTTCAGCCTGATTTAAAGAAGTACTGTTATGCCCCGAGTTTGGGGTCCCCAATAATCAACCACCAGGGAGCCTTTTTCTGATGGAAAAAGCAAAGAGTCTTTATTCAAACCCGGGTTTGGCTCCCAGCCTCTTTCTGGCGCAGCATCGAGACGAGAGAGTCAGCCTCGGAAGAACAGTGGGTTATATGGGGTTTGGTCATTTGGGTGGGCTTAGGGAAGTGACGAGGGTTACAGAGATTGGTCACTTGGGTCAGGATTTTTCTGTGGTTTAGCCTTATTAGGACCCTCGCTGTGTTCCTGGAGCTTCATTGGTCCATTTGGGCAGTGGTCAGGGAAATTAGGACATTGCTGGCACACCCATGGTCACTCCCAGAAAAGGAAGGGGGTTTAGGCAGGGGACCCAGCCCTATAGGACAAGATGGAGGAGAGTTTGTTTCTGCTTTGTCCTTTCAGTACCTTTTGATTTTCCAATTTCTTTATAATTTTGCCTTTTGATCAAATGTTTTCCGGACATTCAAGATCTAATGTACCTTTTTCATGAAACCAAGGGTTATGTTCTATAACATCAAGCGAAAAATGTAAGAGAATACCTTGTGAAACTTTAATTCCTCAAGCATTAAAGTTTAATATAAGTTTACTTTATAACCTAATTCTGCCCCATCAGCCTGGCTGAAAAAGATATTCCCACCCTACTTACAGATCGCCACTTCTGCAGCTGATTGTGGGCTTTGCCTGCATTGAATTTCCCTCATCTATAGAGTGAATTCTGCCCCACCTTTTCAGTGAAATCTTCCTTTCTTCACTCTAGGCGAAATCATCCCCTCCAGATGTCCCACATCAAAGGCAGCAGTTGCAAGTGTCTTCCCCCTACCTCAATGCCCTGCGTGGTTCAGGGTTGGGCTCTGGAGGAGGCTGCACACAAATGAAAGAGACAAAACAAGAAAATACTAATTTGGGATTTAGGGGCCAGGTGAAAGCCAGGAGAGGACTCCGCTTTGCTCTGGCCTTGTGATCCTTTTTATCCAGGTTTGGGAGTTACTCATAGCCTTTAGGCAAGCAATTTCTAGTAACAGGCAAACTATCTTATCAATAAGGATTTACATGAGACTAAAAGGTGGAAGTTTCTTCAGTTCACTTGGTCTCCACCAGACAGTGGATGTATGGCTCTGACCCTTGCCAGAGCCTCAAGGTTGACCAGCCTTCCAGACTCCTTATCTACCTCTTTCTGCTAGTGAAGGCAACGGGCAGCCTCCAACACCTCTTCACATGTATTCATGTGAAGTTTTTGTGCCATATTAACATAATTACTTTCTGGGGGGTAGGGGATAAATTAAGACTGTTTTTCAGTTATTACTACCATGGATTTTCTACCATGAATAAATACTTAGAAAGATACCTATTGGATGTTATTTACAGAAAAAAACACCATTTATCCATTCAGCACCTGTTCTCTGAACATCTACTGTCTGCTAGACACTGTTCTTAGCATTGGAAAAACAACAGTGAATAAGGCAGACCCAAATTTCCACCTTCATGGAAAGAAAGAAAAGAAAAAAGGAAGAAATAAGAAAATAAATGTTTTATTTAAAGAGAAAAAGCAGTTTATTTTTTCACAGATCTTAGACTAAGTTTTCTTTTCCTCAAACTTTTCTGCTCCCCTATCTACTTTCTCACTTTAAAATATTAGTAACAAAGGCAAAATTAAAATGTTTTCAAAAGGCTGGATTAGAGGTCATGGCAAATATTTGGAACAAAGTTTCCATTCATAATTTGTAGAAAGAGTGAGAAGAGACAGCCATTTTGTTAAGGGTAGTTGGGTTACCAAGCATAGAAGATCAAGTATATCCTACTATAAACATACATCTAGCAACCTGTGTTTTGATCCAAGTAAGTTTTTTTATGTGTTTTGCCAAATTATTTTATCCCTTTCTCCTCAGTCAGAATGAACATATGTCAAAAGTAATGTTGATCTGATATTTATACAGAATGGGTATGTGCTTCAGTAGTTTTTCACTTGAATGGACAGAAGGTAATATTCCGCCATCCCAGTGCAGTAGTGACTTATACTCTCACATTTTTTGTTATTCTTTCAAAGCCCTTTGATGAATATGTATATCATTAGACTATAAGGACTATGTCTGCCCATTTTCCATCTTTTCAATTGGACATAGTGTAGTTGCTTAATACTAAAAAGTTTAGAGTGCATAACCATATTGAAGAATGGAAACAGAATTTTATTGGATGTTAAATGAGAAAATCAGCATACACTTATAGGAAAGAGCTCTACAGTAATAATAGTACCATTGAGTAATAATAGTACCATTTCCAAGGTTGTAAAATAACTCTTACTTGACTTGTGGAGGGGCAAGGACCAGACTGCGTTCCCCCCATAAGGAGTCGAATTAAGGTCAGGGTGACCTCAGGCCTGGAGGCAGTAAAACCAGGAACTGGTGGTTTTCGTACACAAACACCAGGTACCTAGGGCACACCCAGCTCTGAGGAACCACAGGGTCGTACAAACCACCCCTAGGAAGGACATCTGCATTCCAAGCTGCTTGCTTAATCAGAGTTTAGATAAAGAGTAA
>JAAGEH010000286.1:54873711-54992107 GCA_011751065.1 Lasiurus cinereus | reverse complement strand
TTACTCTTTATCTAAACTCTGATTAAGCAAGCAGCTTGGAATGCAGATGTCCTTCCTAGGGGTGGTTTGTACGACCCTGTGGTTCCTCAGAGCTGGGTGTGCCCTAGGTACCTGGTGTTTGTGTACGAAAACCACCAGTTCCTGGTTTTACTGCCTCCAGGCCTGAGGTCACCCTGACCTTAATTCGACTCCTTATGGGGGGAACGCAGTCTGGTCCTTGCCCCTCCACATATGTCAGGGACACAAAACTAGATTTTCCATGTGCATTCACAGAGGAGTCTTATATTCCTGAAATAATGATTAATGAAGTTTACACAGAAGAATTTTAGTCAGATGGATTTGATTTTCTCCTTCATTTATTTAATCATAACTTTTCTTATTTCTCTTTATGGTTAGCTCTTGATTTTGGAAATTATCCATACACACTTAGACAAAAAGCACAAGAACAATAGTTTGGGAAAATATAAGTGTTGCTGAGAGCCTTTGCCAGAAACTTTTAATTAAAGAAATCTGACTATTTTAAAGCTATTCACTTTTCACCTTCTTACCAACCTGAAGCACTACAGATGAAAGCAACTTACAGAGTTTGGAATTTAAGAGAGTTCTTTAAACTTTCTTTAATCATTTCATACCAAACCCCAAAATTATGCTAGGTCAAGAGTTGGTGACCTTTGGCACGCGCACAAAGTGGACTGATATCAGGGGCAATATTTTGGGTACATTCTTTCTTTCGGACAAACACCCCTTTTCTTCCTCCACATACCCTTATCTTCAGGAAGGCTGCATATCCACTAAAATCTTTAACCGGTTTATCTTTCTATTTTAGTTAAATTTCTAAGATATTGACTGAAAAATAAAATTAGTCAATTAAGGGCAACCCCTCCCTAAATGATTTACATTTAAGAAGAGAGAGTAGGAGACAGAAGAGCTGAAGGTAATGTTAGTTCTGGAAGGAGAAACAAGGAGTGGTACTTTTAGACCTGGGCAGCTGAGTACACTGTTCCCTGCACTTACAGCAATGATTATAAGTAGATGCTTCCAAATAGCTATTTTATGTCTAAACTCTATTTTTAAAACAATTTTTTTTCTGTTCATAGTTTCAAAAAAATCTTAGGTATGTTTAAAAGCCTTACTATGTCATTCTTCAGGCATCCTGTTTTATATTTTGAACAATTTTAATTTCAGGGTTTGTTTCTACAGTCATATAATTCTAATTCTTTGACCAGGGTCACTGTTGTCTTCCAAATTATCTCCAAGTTATTTTTTTTCTGTTAATTACACACCCAATAACCAAATATATTTCTACAATAATATCTAACATGCAGATACACTTGAAATCAAAATTTGTACAGAGAATACTGCTGGTATTTTTTCTCTTTTAAATTTATTTTATTAATTTAAAGGTTGAAATTGTGTATGAATTTGAAACTATTCTTTGTATATGTCCAAGTTAGCCAGATTTAATTATTCTTTTAAGAGAAAACTAGGTTGAAATATAAGTGTCTCTTTTTTATCATATATATATAATTGATTTTTTACAGAGAGGAAGGGAGAGGGAGAGTTAGAAACATCCATGAAAGAGAGACATCTATCAGCCGCCTCCTGCAAGTCCCCTAATGGGGATGTGCTTGCAACCAAGATGCATACCCTTGATAGGAATCAAACCTGTGACCCTTCAGTCTGCAGGCCGACCTATCCATTGAGCCAAACCAGTTTTTGCTATAATTGTCTCTTGTTCAATTGACAGTCCCAGTTTGAACAATAAACCCTTAAAATTTGTTCACAAACACACAATACATTTTTGATGTTTAAATAATTTCATTTACATTAAAATTGTATCATTCAATGTATATTTCTTGAGATTTCTCAACCTTTTCCTGGTTGCTTTTCCAAATTACTTAGATTTCCTTGAATTTTGATCAAATTTTCCAAAAGATAGGCAGTACCTCTTTCTAGGATGTTCTGCTTGAAATGAATAAATAGGATCTATTTTCATCATCCAAGTCATGGATGAAATGTGTAAAAGCCTTTACTCAGTACTGGTTAGTGTGGAACACATCCAAGCAATTATTTTTACTTAGTGTCTCAAAACGTATAAGTAAGAAATAATATTTTTCTAATGCATCACCACAGTCACTACAGTCTGGGAAATTAACATAATTTCCAACCTGTTTATCCAACTTGAACATTTTAAACTACTGAGGCAGAGTTTGGTAAGCTGAGCACAAATGAATTCCCTTGGCAGTGCTATAATGAAACATTAAGAAGAGTTTTTGAGTTGGGAGGTGGCCAACCATGGAATTGACAGGACACATCCCTGAAGGGCAAGAGCTCTGCTCAGTATAAATTTAGAATAACAGTGCATTAGTGCATGCTGTATTTGAAGAATTATTCCACATTAAATAGTAGATACTGTGTACCCTCTAGGTATAAGGTGGTAATTTATTCTTTGAGTGAGAGAGATCTTAAGATTCAGTCAGATGATTGATTGACATTTGGCTCAACTGATGTCTGTTTTTAAATCAGTGAGGAAACACAAATAGCCCAGTGTCACAATTGATTAAAGATGAGCTGGGCCTGGAACCCACATTCATCAAATCCTAGGCCACTGTTCTTTCCAACACATCATTGCTCACATAAATTTCCTAATGACTAGCTATCATTCTAACAATTTATTTCAGAATAATTGATTTAACTATACTTGAAATTTATCTTTCTCAGAGGAGAGTTCAATTGTATCTCTTCTTAATAAAGTACCACTTTTGATATGATCTGATAAAAGTTTTATTAAAATTAGCAATTGTCCTAACAGGTTTGGCTCAAGGACAGAGCTTCGGCCTTCAGACTGAAAGGTCCCAGGTTCAATTCCGGTCAAGGGCATGTGCCTCAGTTGTGGGCACATCCTCAGTAGGGGGTTTGCAGGATGCAGCTGATCAATATTTCTCTCTCATCAATGTTTCTAACTCTCTATCCTTCTTCCTTCCTCTCTGTAAAAATCAATCAAATGTATTAAAAAATAAAAATAAAATTAGCAATCAACTTCTATTGATTTTGTTAAAACTTTATTACCTAACTTTCATATTTTCCTTTCATTGGACTTTTCTGTTTTCTTACAAAATAGATTTAAAGAAGGTCACCTTCATATATACCTAAATCAGATAATTACTATTTTTAGTTGTTTTATTGAAATGTTTTAAAAACATTTTCAAATTGCAGTTAAATATTGAACTCTAGCTTTATCAAAAATGCCATTTCCATCAAGAAAGTAAAGGAAAGTAGGGTGAAGAGGTCTTCTTATACAGCACCCCTCTACACCTCATTTAAACCTTTATTTTTTAAATTAAATATTTTTTTAAAATTATGAAGTGTTATTTTAACCTTTAAAATATTTGACTTGAAGATAAATAAAAAACTTTGACAATGAAAAAATAAATAAATAAAATAAATTATGAAGTGTTTATAATTGTAAACTCTCAAATATCATGTATGTTCTTGACTGGAAAGAATCCTATATTTTACTAGGATATCCTAATTCTATGCTCATAATATCCATGGCTTGTAACTGGAGAAATTTTCCACAGACTTCTGGCTCTTGTTTCATGACTGCAACCCAAGTACTCTCTCTGCCAGGCACTATGGGGTATGTTCAGATCACAATATAATATCTGGCCTGCACTTTTATGTCATTGAATTAAGTCAGCAAGTGGGAAATTTAAATGTTTATAGAAGCTTTTCCTTCATATGTATGGCTGACAATAACCTAGCTATACATGTAAGTAACTAAACTTCATGAATACAGATCCCTGAGTCAAAGTAAATGTATTTCCTATCAGTTTCCCTTCTGCTGGATCTCAAAGATGTCCATATGACAAAATATATGAATATATATATGTTTGTTGAAGATTTTACTAATATAGAGCATGTGTAGCACTCAATTTACAAATAATAATAAAATATACACTAATCTATTGTAAATTCCTTACATAATCAATTGATTCTGACAGAAATGTCTCTTGAATTTTACTGAATTCTTTTACTGATGATCAACAAGTGGTTTCAACTCAACTATAACATGACAATATATACCAGTTTATATTCCAATTTGAGAGTTTACAATTGCATCTTTTATTGTAAAGGATTAGAAGAAAATAAAAATGAAAATGAAAGCAAAAAAAAATTTTGTAGAAAAGAGTGATAGTCATGAAAGTTTTATATTCTTCTTTCCTATTTCCAGTACCAGAAGTAATCCCTGTCATCAGCTTCCTTCCAGGCATTAAACATTTTTTTTCTCAATTATATGTTAATTACAAAGTTAAATAAAATTGTTACCTCTTCCACTCCCTCTCTGCTTTCTTTTCTTTTTCATTTTCTAAATTAAATTTATTGGGATGACAATAGTTAACAGGATTATATAAGTTTTAAGTGTACATTCCTATAATATATAATCTGTACTTATGACATATTATTGTTTGCCCACCACTCAAAGTCAAATCATCTTCTATGACCATATATTTGACACCCTTTACCCTTTACTACCATCATACTGTTATCTGTGTCTATGAATTCTTGTTTATTTTTCTTTCTTGTTTTATTTGTTGCTTTCAGTTTTATATGCCACATATGAGTAAAATCATATGATTCTTGACTTTTTCTGTCTGATTTATTTGAGTTAGCATGATATTCTCAAGATTCATCTATGTTGCAAATGATATTATTACATCTTTTCTTATTCCATAGTATATATGTACCACATCTTCTTTATCCAATCATCTAGTGAAGGATACTTTGGTATATATCTTGATTCGGTCACCTATTCTCTGTGTGACTATAGGCAAGTTTTTTTAACTCTCTGTTTCTTTACTTGCAATCAGGGGTAATAATAGCCCCTGTAGCATAAGCTTTGTGTGAGGATTAAGTTAGTTATTATGTAGAATTTATGGCACTTAACAGCTCATTAAGATTAAAATAATTAACCAATACATTTTAATACTTAGTACATTGAAGAAAGAGAGGGAGGGATACAAAGAAAAACAGACATAAGTTGTGGATATAAATAAATTTAAAAATTAAAAAAGAAAACAATACAACTACCGTATTTTCTGGTGTATAAGACTTTTTTTTTTTTTTTTTTGGTCTGTTCATTGCTTCTTTGCGTCTGTACCTCTTTGCCCCACCCCCTGCCCCTGATTCTTGTCTTTAAAAACATCTTACCTTTGTAGGCTAGAAATAAACTTATAAGAGCAAGAAAAATGTTTGAGTCCCAGTTTCAATGTCCAATAGTTATGAGTCCCAGTTTCAATGTCAAACAGTTCCTTATGGGTACACATCATCAATGGTATCTGGATAGTGGACAAATGGTGGCAATGTAGGTGTGTCCCTCTCAGGTTTGGTCCTAGGCATCCTGTAGCGACACACAGCTGCTGATTGATAGCATGGCAAGGCGTCGTCAGTGTCTTCCATCTCTGGACTGTTTCTCCTCTTGTTTTCGTGGTTGGAGCATACCTGTCAGTTCCTCTCTGTTGCAGGAGTCCACTTGGTCTTGGAGTTGTTTTCTGAAAGTATATAAACATATTCTCGACCAAAAGTTAATAAAGGAATATTTTCTATAAAATTGACTCGGGGTCCTTTTTATTTTTGCCTACCCAGTTTTACTTTGGCTTATTTTGACATCATGTGTGTTTTTTGTGTGTCTTGCTATTAGTAATCACAAATGAAAATTAATTTTCTAAAGTAAAAATTTTCTAAAGTAAAAATTTTCTAGATGTAATTTGCTTACCAGATATTTTTCCTTACATGATATTATCCTACTACCCCCCTTTTTTTTGATTAATGGAGAATTTTGTAAAATTTTTAATGCAATCATAACTTTAAATTTTAATTTTTTTGCACACAAATATGCCTCTTTCATGTTCATTGCATGTTAAGCAATTTTACCATGAGATGAGCTATCAATAGAAATTTTAGTTAATAGTTTAGAAACAGCTTTTTGTCCAGTACACTTAAATTTTCTTGGGTGTTCACTTATTTCAATTCAACAATTTAAATTAATCTGGAAGCTTGATTACTCTTTTTCTGTCAAATTTAATACTCTACCACCAATCTTAGATTAGCCTTTAAATATTAGTGGAAAGGTTGATTTGCATTCTTGAGTAGGCATTGAGCATTACTAGTGCTAGGCTGAATTTAGATATAGGGCAGCTGCTGTCAGCAAGTTTCTGTCTGTTACCTGAGTCCCAATCTGTGCTGAGCGTGGGAAGTGATAAGACGATTTTTAACCCAGGAAAATCTTCTCAAAAGTCGGGGTTGTCTTATATGCTGGGTGTCATCTTATAGGGAGAATATATCCCAAACTCTATATTTTAACTGGAAAAGTTGGGGTTTGTCTTATATGTCCAGTCATCTTATATGCCAGAAAACATGGTAATTTGGACTTTGGAAATATACTTCTAGTATTATGTTGGCTGTTACTTGAGGTCCATTCCCTCCTTCAGTTAAATTCATTGACATTTAGCAAGTATTTATTTAGCAGATAATTGTGAGATATAATAAATATCATGGATATATATATATATATGAATTAATAATTGTACTCTTTTCTCAAGAATCTTGGAGTTAGTAGTCAAAAATGCAAATATACACACACACATACAAAAAATTAAATAAATATGACTTCTGTTAAACTTATGAACAGTGTGTCTGTGACTTCTGAGATGGAAGAGACAGCTTCTAGTTATTATGGTTTAAATAAAAGATAACTGTGGATTTGGCCTAATCCATTGAAGCAGAATGGACAAACTGATAATTCAAAGGTTGAATTTGCCACCAGGCTAAAAAAACATGCACATTATTACAAAATATTTTTTTTTGTATTATCCTAATATAAAAAATCCCAGGGTCCATATGATTGAACAGACAATCAGCCCATCCCCCAGTCCTCAGGCTTCATTGATCAGGGAATGGCTAATGAGAGAACTGAGGTCCCTCAGACTCCAATGAATTGTGGCAGCAATGACCGGTGAGCAGGCAGAAGGCAGACCACTTAGTCCTCCTCCAGCCCACAGGCTCCCATTGATCAGAGGGTTGTTAACAGGGAAGTGAAGTGAGTGGTGTGGGGACTGATGAGCAGCTGGAAGGCAGGCCTCTTGGTGCTTCAGGCTCTCAGGCTCCAATCAATCATTGGCAGAGGTGGGATGGAATTGGGGACTGGCTTCCTTAGTAGTCCTATAAGTTAAATCACCAGAGGACAGGCCAGGCACCAAAGGACTAGTGCCTCTGGCATGATCCCAACAGTGCTGCCAGCCTTCTGGAACTCAGCCTTATGCACTATAGCTGTTTCCCCTCCTTAGATGCTCCACAAGGAAGAAAGGATACATTCAACAGCACCAGGGGTGACCAGTGGTGACTGACTGCTCTCCCTGAGCTTCCTCCAGGTCACTCGAGCTGGCTCTCACCCACCTCACTCCAGATGAAATATGATCACTGCATATGGAAGGAATGTAGTAAAAAAACAAAAACTGATGACCAAGAGAATGCCACATTTAATGTCCAAAGTCTGGCTCAGGAGAATGGAATTCCATAAGTGGGCCGATACCAAGATATTTCTGAGTGACTGTCTAGCATGTGACAGTTGTGTGACCAAAGAGGAAGGAGTTCAAGTTTCTCAACAGAACACCAAGGACTTCTTCGTGTTCTGTCTGAACCTTAATAAGAAATGTGATACTTCATAGCACAAGGTTCTGGCAGTGTCCGTGTGTCCTTAGTCTCTGTCTTATTTTGCTGCTAAATTCAGCTTCAGTGTCACTTATGCATCTAGAAGACTCCATGGCATTCTCAAAAGCCTTGGGGCACATTGTCTTTGACATGAAGATAGCCACGGACTTCAGCATCCTGGAGAGTCAGAAGGAATTTGTGCTTGTCGGTATTGCCAGCACCGGCTACCCATGCTGACCTCTGCCTGCTCCATCTGGGACTGATATGAAGAGCATGTGATGGGTCACCCCATCACTCCCATCTCTGCATGGCCAGTCTCCCAAGCAGATCATGGGATCTCTAGTGAAGGATTACTTCACCAGATGGCAAAACCTGTCCCCAGACAAGATTTTCCATGTCATTGTGGCCCCATATTATGACAAGAAACTGGAGGCTCTTTGAGAAAATGTTCCTACAGTTTACCTAGTTCTCGGGGTGCTGACTGTGTGTTAACCTCAGGTGAAATTGTCCAGATAATGGAGCAAAGTGGCCTCACCTAGAATGACATTGCCATGGACATACTATTTGGATACATGAAGGAGACAGAGGTGACCCCCCGCCCCCCATGTCCAGGTGACCCTGCACACCACCTAGCAGGGCCGAGGGCAGCCTTCCAGGATGTCAAGTGATAACAGTCCAGCAGATACCGGGCCTGCAGGCTGCCTGAGGAAGGGTGTCAGATGCATGAAAGAAAGGCTTAGCATCTTTGTCAAACTTTAGTTTTCAGAATTCCCTGCTCCCTATCTGTTGGCTCCCTCCTTCTGAGGGGCAGTGTTTCTGTCACATGGGTGCAATTGGAATATTGTATCTCAAGAGGATTGCCCCAATATACGTATCCTTTTATCTGATGATGAAAAAAATCCCCCCCAAAAAAGAATGGAGACAGACTACTGTCCTTTAGGCTTAAACAAAAACAAAAACAAACAAACAAAAACAACAACAACAACAAAAACAACAACAACAACAACACAGAAGTGTGCTGCTAAGAGTTGGAACTTGGTTCTGTCCACGTGCCTCAGAGAGATTGGATGAGGAAATACTCCAGTTTGGCCCTGACTTTACCCACTTATGTTACTCTTGAAAGTGTCTTTGCCACAATGTGAATAAACTACCACCTTTTGGAATAGGGGCTCATACGAAAGTCTGCATTCCCAACTTTGCTTGAAACAGATCTATATTCTGCAGCCCTGGCAACCATCCTGAGATCAGTTCCTGTCAATTAGGTCTTATTGCTGGGAATCAAGGGCACTGGAGTGGAGGCCAACCTCTCCCCTGTGCCCTGTTACATTCAGGGATTGAGCTGAACTCACTTTGGGGGAGGCCTGGCAAGGGTAACAGGTGTCACAGATGGAAGGATGGAGAATGAAGAGATGGACACCCTGCTCGGTGCCTTTCTGGGTAGGGTCAGGCAGATGAAGGCCAGCCAGTCAGTCCCACTGAGAAGGCTAACCCTTATTTTGTAAAACTACTATTTGGAATTCTCTGCTGTTTTTCTTAGATGGCCTCATATTCTAAAAAAAACAAAACAAAACACTTTGCTTTCTAGCCTGTTTTAGCCTGCTTGAATAATGAGGAAGATAACCTTAGCTGTCTGACTTTGTAGGCCAGAGACTAGATATGCCCATAATTTTAATGCCATGTCAGGTATATTTTTAATTAGATAGAAATATGTTGCTTTCAAGGTCAGCAGCAAGATAACCACTAAGTGCACATAAGGCTGGCTCCTTAATAAAAAGGGAAGTTCTGCTTGTGGCTTTGCTTAGAATTTGAATTAATTTTCTCTGAGCCCACCACAGTGAATAAAGTGTAATTCCAAACTCTCCAGCATTGTTTGATTATTCTGGTTTTCTGTAACATTGATTCCCTGACCTTGAAAACCAACCCATGCTTGGCTTTTTAGCCTCTGATGAGTGGACTGGATTTGGGGCCCGGGGAAGCCAGATAGGCCTCCAGGAGGTGCCGCTGTGCTGATCTAGCAGAATTGAACTGGGGGACTCCAGGCACTCCTGGACCTCAGCCCAGAACCCGGCCAGCATCTGGAGAAAGCAGACGGACACTTATGGACCTGTTGACAGAATTGGTAAGGTAGGGGCCCCATCAGTTTAGCCAGCATCTGGAGAAAGCAGACAGACACTTATGGACCTGTTGACAGAATTGGTAAGGTAGGGGCCCCATCAGTTTAGCCAACTGCTCGTAGGAAGCCATAGGTTCCTCAGGCAAATTAATCAGGAATCAGATGTCAGGTGGACTGTTTAAATTCTGGGTAAGTATCTGGTAGAAGTCAAAAACATGGAATAGCTAGTATATAAATGTGGGACTCTAGAGGTGAATTAATTCAGATTTGATTAAGGAATTATGAGTTCACTCTGCTTTTTGTTTGTGTGGGACTAGTCAATTTGCTACTGAGAACGGGGGCTGGAAGTAGTCTTAAATCTTCCAGTAGGTTACCACCAAGATGTTGGTCAAGAATTCTGTTCTGAGGCATGGGTGCCGGGAGTGCACCCAAGCCCTTCTGGGGAGTTGGGCATTGTTTTGCTTACCTGATCAGCTCCAGTCTGGGCTAGTCTACTGAGAGAGTGTGAGTATGGATGTTTGTCTGTTTTGGGATAATTATCTGTTCATTTACTGGTATGTGTGAAGTGAAAGCTACTTTGTGCATTATGGCTGTACACAGGAGAGTATTTGTTATATTTCTCTATTGTTTAATTTGTTTAAAGATAGAGCAGACCTGCTGTGATGGAATGCAAAAGACTAAAAATCTTTAACAGCTGCTGAAATTTCTTTTTCTGAGTCTTTTGCTCTCTGTCAGAGAAGGAATCAGCCCATTTAGCTAATAAAATTTTCTCTCTAATTTTGTATAAGTAAGGGTTTCAATTTGCTCTGATTTGTGATTTTTATATATTAAATTGAAATTATAAAGTCCTAGGGTTAATTTAAAGGTATAAATTTGTGACATTTCAAAGAACAAAGAACTTTTATTTATGGCTTTCTTAACTCTTTTGGTGATTGGAGACTTCCAGGGATAAGGCTTATAGCTCTCCAGCATGAAGAAATTTACAGGCCCTGTCCTTGCCTGTGTCATCATAGTCCAACATGAGCCACCTGAGTCGGAACTAAGGCTGAAGTTATTAACTGACTAGGGACCCCCATTAACCCTAGTTGTGTGTCTTGTGTGGTCTGTTGTCTTCATGGTTATATGTTTTGTTTGACTTGCTGTTTTCAGTTATTAGGATCCTCATATAACCTAGTCTTTCTCTTTCTCCCTCATTCTGATTCAAATAGCATCTTTAACTGGATTAAAGATCTTTTCTTTCAGGAAACCACCCAGACTTTCATTTCACAAGAAATATCCATCCCTACACACCCTTATCTTCATCTGCTATGTATCCAGCTTAAGAGTCAGTTTTCTCCACAGCTTGGACCTCAGCCTTGGAAAGAATGGAGTACTACAGCAGTAGTCTGTAATTTTATCTAAAACTGCCACTGTTTCTATTTCTCCCCTCTGTAGGAATTGTCTTCCTCTGACTCACAATAGGAAAGGGAGACAAGAAACTGGACTGGGGAATGGGAATGGTCAGAGAAATCAAGAGTGGAAAAGAAGGAAGATTTAAGATACTCTAGGGCAGTGGTTCTCAACCTTCCTAAGGCCAAGACCCTTGCATACAGTTCCTCATGTGGTGGTGACCCCCCAACCATGAAATTTTGCTACTGTTATGCATCGTGATGTAAATATCTGCATTTTCCAATGGTCTTAGGTGACCCCTGTGAAAGGGTCATTCGACCCCCAAAGGGGTCTCGACCCACAGGTTGAGAACCGCTGCTCTAGGGGCTTAGAATAAAGAGGAAAAATCTATGATTAAAAAAAAAAAAAAAACAATGGTTGCAGAAAGAAAAAAAAAAGTATCCTTAAATGTAAAAAGCCTAAATATACAAAATCTCAGACCATTTGCCTTGGCCTTGTTTCAGGATAGAGTAAATGGTTAATGCAGAAAAGAAGGGAGGGAGGGTGTTGGCAGTTAATTATGAACCAGAGAGGAATAGGTTTTTGTTGATTTTTACTGGCTGAAGACCACTCTTCTGGCATAAGGGTTTGGTCCAGGTGTCTTATCAGAACTTCACTAGATTAAGGTCGAAAGTTTTCTGCAAGCATAATTAATCTAGCTGCCCTGGTGATTTAAAAGAGATTGCTAGACAGACTCAGCCATGGAGAGCCAAGTGAAAGAAGCGGGGCTTTATGCCTGAGCTGCCTGCAGTGACCTTGGAAGAAGCTATGGCAGCAAGAAAAGTGGGGAACAGCAAAAAATTTACCTGACACTAGAGCTTCCCAGCTGCTGCCCAGAGAGTAATGAGCATTTTAAAACAAGCAATACAAGATTTAGGCCTTTGGCTTGCTGGCTACAACAGTTAAACCAGAGGCCAGTGACTGCTACTGGTCTTCTGGCAGCCCCAGGAATAGAGCAGCGAGCCAGTATCTATAAGAGCAGCAGATAAAGCTCCCTGTTTGCAAATGTACTGAAAGGGTTCAGTACCTGTTTCTGCTGGAAGAGGAGGGGCTGAAATCCCTTTCCAGTGCACTCCCTTGGGGGAGGCCTGATTCCTGCTCTGCCACAAAGGTAACTGGTGAGAAGACAAGGGACCTAATACCCAAGCCACTATCACAGAAGCGCTTTGCAATATGCAAAGCTGTTTCTAACAGCAACTCTGGCTGTTTTGGACTGGCAGCTTGAAGTCAGAGCAAAGGAAAGGCATTTTCCTTGGATCAAGGAGCTTTCAGGACTTTGAGATTCCCCAAGAGAGGAGGAGTCTGACTGAGACATGGCAGAGACCCTGTTGAGTTGGAAGGACCTAAGGCTACATATTAAGCTTATAAATTATGGCTTTCTAGACAGATGTCCAAGCCCAGTTATGTAGGGGATAAGCTGCCTGTTATAGCAAAACAACTTTCTCCCAAGGCAGAATAAATTTTAGGAAATTAGACAGGCTGTGTTTCTGGCTACAAAGAACTGGCCACCATGCAGAGCCCTGACAATGGTCTGCATAAAACTGCATAATAGACTTAGATGATGCCTGTGTCTTCATGGACATGACTCCAGAAAGACAAGGACAATTTTGCTTTGTGTGGGAAGGTCAAGAATAGACTTTAGTCTCCTTCCTAAGATATTTATATAGTCCTACCCTGTGTCATATATGGTAGCAAAAGATTTGGTTACCTCAGGTGTCCACAGTGCCAATATTGTACTTCATTTTGTTAATAATATTGCATTAACCTTACAGATTTGAGTGCAGTTGCCAAAAGGGCAAGTGCCCAACTGGGCAAGGAAAATATCCATCTGGTTTTGGTCTCTATTGAAAGACAGTTGGGAGCCTGTATACTGTCTTGCAAGCCTGTGTGGCCATACCCATGTCAGGTGTGGCACAAACCTCAACTTTAGGAAACTGGGAAAAGCCTGTTTGGAACAGAGGGAAGTGGTGAGTATCAGCCCTTTGTTACAGGAATTACAGACCCTGTGATATCCTGTGACATGTGAGATCCTGTAGAG
The DNA here is from genome assembly GCA_011751065.1 of Lasiurus cinereus. NCBI lineage: Eukaryota > Metazoa > Chordata > Mammalia > Chiroptera > Vespertilionidae > Lasiurus > Lasiurus cinereus. The sequence goes on along the minus strand of JAAGEH010000286.1, from coordinate 54,978,818 downwards.
CAATAAATCTCCCTTAGTCATTTCTCAGAGGGAATGTCACCCCTCCCAGAGACCATATGAAATTTTAAGGACAAGTAAAGTAGGGGGAACCCTACTACTAGGACACCTATAATTTTATACTTGAATATAGACACATTTGAATTCTTCCTTGTCATTTGAAGACAGTTACTCTGAAGAATCCATATAAAGGACTGTCAAGGAAAATCAGAATATCTTAAAGCTGGTTAGTATATTTTTCTCCTTCTATAATTACTCTGAAATTTGGCAATGCTTAATAAATCATGGTAATACATTTCTTTGCATAAATTTAATAAGACCAGTTTCCAATAGTGGTTTTATTGACCAGAAACTTTGACTGGAGTATCATGTTTTAAAAAGCCTTGTCTGAACTCTGAAGACTTGAAGCCAATAAGAGTGCCAAGGAAAAACCTGGTATCCTGCTTGGGAGCCCTGAAAATGGCTGGCGCTAGAGCATCAGGCCATGCCCTATCATCACTGGTAATTAGTCAGAGTAGAAGGGGACCTGTGAAACACCCAAGCACTCTGGGCTGCAATGAGTAGAAGGGATATGAGATGGGCCTTAAAACCTAGGGCATGGGGCCAGGTGGAGTCGTGCAAGTGAGGGATTCACCTAACTCAACAGATACAGCAGGCAAGGCCGGATGGTAGCTGAATAGCTTGGCTTCTTAGCCCTATGGAGCACGCTAAGATTCAATCATGAAGTTCTGGCAAAGGTAGTTAGTCACCATTCTTGTTGTGTTTATGCAAACAATCAGGTCAAATTAAATACAATAGGTAAATTGATCCTCACTTGGCTCTTTTAATAAACACAGAGATAATTTTAAGGAGAAAAATTCTATTTCAATATACATTGTTAAAACTGAAATGTTTATTTCCCTTCCACTGGACCATTTGTTACAGTTTGTCTCTGCCAGGTCACAAGCCCACTTCCTCCTGTGCCCAGGCCTCATTGTCCCTCTGATAGACAGCAAGGATCTCTTGGATCTGAGGAAAACTCCGTCCCTCCTCAGCATGAAGCAGCTACAGAAGAAATTCAATGTTCATTTTCCCTAAAATAATTCAGAGCCAGGATCCTTGAGGTAATATATCAGGCAGTTAAACAGATATAAGCAGAGCAAGGATGATGGGCCAACTAGTGCTACCAGATATAACTAAGTCTTTCTAATTCTACGTATGTGAGACAAGGGGCATAGCCAAAGAGTTATTCACTCAAAGTCTCAGCCTTTAGAAAAGGCCAGTAGACTATTTGTCCAAAAGACTTGATCCCTTTGAATTTGGATACACAGATGGTAGTAGCTTCTTAGATGAAGGAAAAAAAGATGAGCTGGGTATGCAGTGGTATCAGACTTTGAGAAATTGAAGCACTGCTTCTGCCTGAAGGATGGTCAATGCAGAGGGAAGAACTTTGGGCCCTCACCAGAGCTTTAGAACTCAGTAAGGATAAACATGCCAACATCTACACTGATTCACACTATGCCTTTGCTACCCTGCTTATTTATGGGGCTATATACAAGGAAAGGGGACTTCTGACAGCTGGAAGAATGGGCTCAGCAAGAAGGGGGCAAAAGAAGAAAAGAAAGTTGGTGGATACTCCCAGATCATAGGGTCTATGTCCCAGAACAGTTAGTCAATAAGGTAGTCCTCCAGCAGCATGAACTTACTCATTTAGGCAAGATTGCTCTAGAAGCTTTGTTAAGCAGATACTACCTAATTGCCCATTTTCCCTCCTTGTGTGCCTCAGTTTTTCAGCATTGCCTCCTCTGTACACAGAACAATGCCAAAGAAAGTCCTGTAGGATTGATAGGAGTTTTAGAGCTGTGGGCAAGGTCCTTTTGAGGACTTAGAAGTAGACTTTACAGAAATAGGATCTAGCAAAGGAAATAAACACCTAATAGTCTTTGTTTGCACTTTTTTAGGCTGGGTCAAGGAATATCCCACATGCACAGAAAAGGCAAGAGAAATCACTAAGGCATTATTAAAGGACATAATTCCACGGTATGGAATGCCTCTGATCATAGGGTCTGATAATGGCCCAGCCTTTGTAGCAGAAATAGTACAATAAGTAACTAAGGCTTTAGGAATTAGATGGAACCTACATACAGCCTACAGGCCTCAGAGTTCAGGGAAAGTAGAGTGCATGAACCTGACTCTAAAGCAGGCTATGGCTAAGCTACACCAAGGGACAACCCTACTCCCATGGGTACGCTGTGCCCTGAGGACCATGGTAGGTTTATCTCCATTTAAGATTCTATATGGTTGACCCCTGCCTTAATTCAGCCAAAGGAAGATATGGGGGAAATAGGAAACTTAGAAATCCAGAAGGACTTGGAAAAACTGTCTTTGAAGTCCACTGATAGGTTACTGACTGATTACCCATCTCTCTAGGAGTAGCTGTACATCCTTATAAACCTGGAGACCAGGTTTGGGTAAAAGACTGAAAAAGAGAGCCTCTTAAGCCAATATGGAAGGGACCCTATCCAGTCTTACTAACCACTCCCACAGCTCTCAAGGTTTCAGGACTAAACAACTGTATTCACCACTCTCAGATGAAAGCAGCCCACCAGCCAAGCAATGCCCAGCCTTAGTGGAAGGTGACCTCTGACCAGAAACATCCCCTGCAGATCACTCTCAAGAAGACAATGGGTCTAGCAGATCAACCTGCTTCAAGGAATTCAGAAAATGCCCTGCTGATTTCTTCTTTACACAAATCTTTCTTTTTTTATCTTCTCTTAAATGCAAAATGCTCTGGTATTTCTGGATAATTATTGTTTTTATCTTTCTAATAATTCTCATTTTGTCTTTGTATGAGTGCCGCCAGAACCCGAGGGTAATCCCAGGAGGAGAACTCTTCTGCTCTTGCTGGAACACAGAGACATCATAAAATTACTGCTTCCTACACAAAGGAACAAGATGAAGCTAAGATCCCCTTAAACTTCAGATGGTCCTACAAGCCAGAAGAATTCCCTCTAAACCTCTCCAAGAGGAAAAAACGGGATGTTAACCTCTTGGACATCGCCCCTTTTCAGCAGGAAACACAAAGAGTTTTGTCACCATAACATCCCGTGGTTATTATGCCACAAGACTGAAAAGCTGGTGGGACAGGTTGGGGGTGGGGGAAAGATGAGAAGACTAACACCTATTTTGTAAAACTACTGTTTGGAATTCTCTGCTGTTTTTCTTAGATGGCCTTGTAGTCTAAAAAAAACAAACTTTGCTTTCTAGACTGCTTTCGCCTGCTTGAATAATGAGGAAGATAACCTTAGCTGTCTGACTTTGTAGGCCAGAGACTAGATTTTCCCAACATTTCAATGCCATGTCAGATGCATTTTTACTTTTTTTAAATTTATTTGTTTATAATTATTTTTTAATAAATCTTTATTGTTCAGATTATTACAATTGTTCCTATTTTCTCTCATAGCTCTCCTCCACCCAGCTCCTATTCCACCCTCTGCCCTTATCACCATTGTCCTCATCCATAGGTGTATGATTTTTGTCCAGTCTTTCCTTGCACTGCCCATCACGCCTTTTCCTCTGAGAATTATCAGTCCACTCCCTTTATATTCCCCTAATTATATTATATTCACCAGTTTATTCTATTCACTAGATTTTTCAATTCACTTAATTTTTAGATTCACTTGTTAATAGATGTGTATTTTTTGTTCATAATTTTCATCTTTATCTTTTTCTTCTTCATCCTCATACCTTTCACCATTTCATATAATACTGGTTTGGTACTGATGAACTCCTTTAGCTTTTTCTTATCTGTGAAGCTCTTTATCTGACCTTTAATTCTGAATGATAACTTTGCTGAGTAATCTTGGTTGTAGGTTCTTGCTATTGATCACTTTGAATATTTCTTGCCACTCACGTCTGGCCTGCATAGTTTCTGTTGAGAAATCAGCTGACAATCTTATCAGTGCTCCCTTGTGGGTAATTAACTGTTTTTCTCTTGCTGCTTTTAATATTCTCTCTTTGTCTTTTGCTCTTGGTTTTTTAATTATGATGTGTCTTGGTGTAGTCCTCTTTGGACTCCTTTTGTTTGAGGTTCTGTGCACTTCTTGAACTTATAAGTCTATTTCTTTCACCAGGTGAGGATAGTTTTCACTCATTATTTCTTCAAATAGGTTTTCAGTATCTTGCACTCTCTCTTCTTCTGGCACCCCCATAATTCTGATGTTGGTACACTTGAAGTTGTCTCAGGGCTCCTTACACTATCTTCACATTTTTGGATTCCTTTTGCTCTTTGCTTTTCCAGTTGAGTGTTTTCTGCTCTTTGTATTTCAAATTTTTGACTTGATTCTTGCATTCCTCTAGTGTGCTGTTAGGTCTCTGTATAATACTTTTTATTTCAGTTGGTCCTTTTTCATCTCTTCTTGGGTATCACTAAATTTATCCATCTTTTCTAGGAAATTCTTAAAAAACCTTATAAACGTGGTTGAGAACTCTATATCCAGTAGTTTGTTTTCCTCCATTTCTTTCATTTGTGATCTCTTCCTTTGTCTTCGCATTTTTGCTGCTTCTCTGAGTTGGTAGAGTAGCTTTGTGTGCTAGGTGTCCTATATGGCTCACTAACTCTGCCACCCCATTTACCTGAGGTGGACACTCTTGGAGCACTCCTTTGTGGACTTTGTGCACAGTCTTATTGTAGTTAATTCTTGATTGTTGTTGTTATTACTGGGGAGAATTAATCTCCAAGCCAATTGGTTGTGAGGATTAGTTGTGTCTGCACCCAGAGAGCTTCATTGCTGGACTCAGTTTTAAGACTTGCAAGATTGCAATAGCCTCTGTGCTGGGCTTGGATGTGGTGGAGTCTCAGGGCTAGGCAGACAGCCTTGGCTTCCCATCAGCCCTGCCCTAAATGGCAGCCCCTGGGTCTCAGTGCCCCTGGGTAATCACTGTAGCCCTCTCTGTGTGCATGCATGTGCACCTTCAGACCTCTGCCTTTTTGGCTCCTCTGAGTTTCCATGTGCTTTTGGAACCGTATGAGTCTGGATCCCCATGGTCTCATCTGAAACTGGGGTTCAGTGCAATTGAACCTGGATTTCAGTGCAGTTGCGGGGGTTCTGTTTCCCTCCTGCTAGAGAAAGGCAGTGGCACAATCAGCAGTCAGTCCTCTTTGTGCACGCACCTCCAGACTTCTGCCTTTTGCAGCTCCCCTAAGTTTCTGTTCATTTCTCCCTTTTCATGACAGTCCAGGCTTCCCTGTATGAGTCTTGCCCAGAATTGGGATTCAGTGCAGTCAGAAGTGGGGTTTAGTGCAGTTGGGAATTTCCATCTCCCTCCTACTAGAGAAAGCCAGGCAGACCCTCCTCCACCCATCTTCTCCATACCTCAGCTTTTTCCAGCTCCTCTGAGTCTTGATGAGCCCCTCTATTTACTTCTGGTTGTAGAATTTCCACTCAGCTAGCTTTCCTGTGGTTCTGGATGGTGTCCATTCTGTCTGTTAGTTGTAATTTTGAAATTGTGCAAAGCAGCAATTTAGGTGTTCACCTATGCTGCCATCTTGGTTTCTCTCATTAGGTGCATTTTTAATTGGATAGAAGTTTGTTGTTTTCAAGGCCAGCAGTGAGATAACCAGTAAGTGCACATAAGGCTGGCTCCTTAATAAAAAAGCAAGTTCTGCTTGTAGCTTTGCTTAGAATTTGAATTAATTTTCTCTGAGCCCACCATGATGAATAAAGTGAAACTCCAAACTCTCCGGCATTGTTTGGTTATTCTGGTTCTGTTACACCACAATTGGCTGAGATAGCATCCTCTGTGTCCACCTCTCACTTTGTGTACCTGGCAAATCCCCTCAGTTCTGGACAGTCCTCTGCATTCTGTGATAGTGAACTCTGTCCTCACATGCTGCTTGCCCTAAGTGAGGAAGAAGAAAGCAGTTGGCCCACAGACAACTACACAAAAAGATAGGGCTCAGGGCTAGTGAGCCCAGTGGCAGTGGCAGGAGCCTCTCCTGCCTCCATGGAAGAGCTAGGGTACAGCACGATGAGTGGTAAGGAGAAATGAGCAGGCAGGCAGTAAAGAGTGAGGGATCCTGGATTGTGAGAGGGATTTCTAAAAGCCAGCAGGCAGATATCCCCTGAGGGGTCTTGGACTGTGAGAGGGTACAGGCCAGGCTGAGGTACATCCCCTCTTCCCAGTGCATGAATTTCATGCACCAGGCTTCTAGTCTTATAATACTTAGACATTAAAACTATATTTTTGTTTTTTTATTTAAAAAATTAGAAGATCTGATGACAACATAACCTTTATTTCATACTGCTAAATCATTTGGAGGAGAGTTGCCTTGATTCATTCAGACTGCTGTAACAAAATTCTGTAGATTGGATGGGTTATAAACAATAGACTTTGTTTCTCAGTACCAGAGGCTGGGAAGTCCAAGATCAATGCATGAGCAGATTATGTCTGGTCTGAGCCCACTTCATAAGTGACTGTTTTATTACTCTGTCCTCACATGGCCAAAGCAAAGAGAAGGAAACTAACTCTCTTATGTCTTCCTTAAGGAGTTCCAATCATGAAGGCTCCATCTTTTTGACCTAATGTAATTCTAATTACCTCATAAATTTCCCACCTCTTAATATCATCACACTAGGTATTTTCAAAACATGAATTTGGGGAGGACAGTAATATTTCAGTCCAGAGTACAAGTAATGATTGCCCCTCTTGTGGGACATTCGCTAATTCCCTTACTGTAGATATTTGTAAATTGGAGTTCAAACCTGCAGCCACTGGTACACAGTGATACACATAAATATTAATGATGATATTTAAGATTCTTCTAGTATTTTTATTTTTTATTTTTTAAAATATATTTTATTGATTTTTTACAGAGAGGAAGGGAGAGGGATAGAGAGTCAGAAACATCAATGAGAGAGAAACATCGATCCACTGCCTCCTGCACGCCCCGCGCTGGGGATGTGCCTGCAACCAAGATACATGCCCCCGACCGGAATCAAACCTGGGACCTTTCAGTCTGCAGGCCAACACTCTATCAACTGAGCTAAACCGGCCCTGGCTATTCTAGCATTTTTAAAACCCTTACATTGTCCAAGTATTGGTTCAGCTTCTATTATAGTTGTTACATATATAGTTCTACTACTAATGGATTATGATGGCTCAGTGACTTATCTCTGTGTTGTTTACATTTATTTACTCCAGTTAAATTTTTTTATATCCTATCAGATTTTGTTCAATAAGAGGTTTTAATACAAGTTCATTTTCCTAAAACATGATCAATTTAGTACAGCTTTATTTCACCACTTTCATTTGTCTGTTGTACTCTCTATTTAGGAAGTATTATCCATCTAGTTTATTATAAAAGTTGAAAGTACCATTGCTCAAAAGTGACAATTATTTTAGTGAGTCTTCATAATACCTATTATTTAACCAAAGAATGTAACATTTGGAACAAATGTATTTTCCTCTTCAATCAGCAATTCTATGTAGTGTTTCCACTCCTTAAATGCACTGTGTTTAAAAGCATATTAGAACTGACAACAATGAGTAACATGCCTAAATTTTTGACATGAAAATAAAAATGAATTCCTGTGCATAGGAAGTCCAAAATTCATCTTTCTTTTGCCTAAGGGTTTTCTTTTCTTAATATAAGTTATCAGTTTAATATAATATTGTTGACTTAACCATGATGAATTTCAAGCTAAAGGCAGGAATGAATTTTGCATTAATAAATTGTTTTGAGATGAATTCAGAGTATTTCATTATATAAGAAGGGCAGCGTAAAGCATGATGGTGGTCTTTTATCATTACTACCTGTGGCCCATTTATGAATCTGACATTTATCAGTGTGACAGAGAATATTAACAAAGTGATGGACAGTTATTAGCTGAAGTCCTGATATATTCACATCATGGGAAAACGCATTTTGTATTTTCTTGCTGGCAACGGGTCTGCTGTTCATAATTTGATGGAAAATTGATTAATCACACATTTAACTCAATGCAAGATCTTCTGCACTATAATAAATTATGGCCATTAATCAATAAGTACAAAGTAATTCCAAGAGTCTGGAGACATGCTGGTTTCTAATAGAAAAACTTGCACTTAGGCCTTTTTGCCAGTGACCACTTCATCTGAGGTATTTTGCACCTGCCTCAATCCAATTAGATGACATAATTAATGAACCTCAATGTTCTTGATAATTTGTTACACACACACACAAAAAGAATGTTTTGGCATATCCATTAAAACCTAATGTACAACACTGCAGAAAAAGGGAAAAATGGTGAACCAAAGCAACAGCAAGCTTATGCTGGGAATCTTGTCATTCAAGTGAAAGTGTGAGAAGCCACATTTTTATTTCATGTTGGGTGAAGATTCAGCTGTATTTATTTTTTAAAATATAATGGATTTCTTTTTTTCTTTAGAAAAATGAATTTGGCCTGTGCACAGTTTCATGCCACCTTGTTTCTTTTATGACAAATTAAATGGTCTTATTAGAGTAAGTATTCAGGAAGTATTGTTTCAGAGTCAATCTAATAAATCTTTCCTTGGTTAAGTATCAATTACAGTTTTACACATCACAGTCATTCTACATCTGTTTTATGCAGCTAACAATAGGCCTCTCAATAGATTTTAGTGAGAGAAAGCCTGAGAAGATAAAAAGAAAACCAGTTTGTAGCTAATTCTGTCACTAAGAAATACCAGGAGTTGAAGGTGCTTAGAGACTTTGAAAAACAATTAGCTGTGGATTACAGGTCTAAAAGGCCTTACCTAACTGTACCTGGAAAATACTTTGCCCATTTAATGCCTTCTAAGCTGTCACTGAGCTTGAACTTTAGTCCCAGTGATTAATGAAAAGCTGCAGGGCACAGCTAGAAGCTAAAGTCTCAATTATGAAAAAGCAGTAACTAGTTTAATGTGCTGCTGCTTTTATACTTAAAGTGACAGCTATGAGAAATGGCAATATTTCCAATCACGCTTTAATAATTTATCACTCATTTATTGGCATGTCCAATGTACTTTTCTCCTACTATTCTTTTTCTGGGCTCCTGGGGTTGTCACACTGAAGAACACAATATGGTCTGTTCCTTAAAAAGCAGACCTTTCTTTTTGGAAGCTGGGTCTGTTACTATAAAGTTCCATATCTGTCTGCATGTATCTATCTATCTATCTATCTATCTATCTATCTATCTATCTATCATCTATCTGTCTATCTACCTATCAATCTATATCATCTATCTATCATCATCTACCTATCTTCTGATTAGTGCCATATTATAGCAATAGAGTTATTGAAAAGAGCATAGCCCATGGTCCTCTATCTACTTAGTTTACAAACTGCCATCTAAAATCCTGGTAGACACCTTGAATTATATACTTTTGGTCATAAGAGAAACTAGACCAGGATGAGTGGAGAAATCAGTCTAAGTCTGCCTGTGCCAAGAGGAATCAATCTAGATGTGCAGACAGCAAACAAGTATAAGCAAACTAGAGGCCTAGTGCATGAAATTTGTGCACTGGAGCAGGGGTCCCTGAGCCCTGCCTGCAAGACCCTCAGGGGATGTCCACCTGATAGCTTAGGCTCAATCCCCCTTTCAGAATCCCTCTCTTAGTCTGGGACCCTTTGTTCCTTAACCACCCACCTGCTCTCTGCTTCTTCCTGTTTCTTAGTTCTGCTGTGGAGGTGGAACAGGCTCCCACTACCACCACTGAGCTTACCAGCATGAGCCTGGCTTCTGCCTCAGCAGCACTGACCACCAGAGGGCAGCTCCTGCATTGAGCATCTGTCCCCTGGTGGTCAGTGTGCATAATAGGGACCAATCATTCCACTGGGCATTCCCCTGTTGGGTCGATTTACATCTTAGGGTTTTATGGTATAGGATTATAGAACATTAAATGAGTTAGATGGAGACAGATAAGTTTTTTTTTTTTTTTTCAAATAGTGGTACCAAATATTTTACAAAATTATTTAGGTCTAATTTTATATTTTTAATTTCAGAAGTAAATTGTTTGATCAACAGCTGTAGTCATTACCTTGATGTAGATTTTTAGATAATATTAGGTTGTTCCTGTAGTGTGGGTAGGGCTTAACATAATATCTGACACAGCACCTGATGAGTGGATGAGAAAACAAGTGAATAGAGTTATAAATCTGGGCTATTTGCTAATTTTAATCAATTAATCTTCTCAAGTACTGTTTAAGTATCCACTGTAAACTAAAACTTGAATGAAAACCAAAACTGGTTTGGCTCAGTGGATAGAGCATTGGCCTGCAGACTGAAAGGTCCCAGGTTCAAATCTGGTCAAGGGCATGTACCTTGGTTGAGGGCACATCCCCAGTAGAGGGAGTGCAGGAGGCAGCTGGTCAATGTCTCTCTCTCATTGATGTTTTTAACTCTCTATTCCTCTCCCTTCCTCTCTGTAAAAACTCAATAAAATATATTTAAAAAAAAACTTGAATGAAAATAAGTGAAATTTCAAGGGACTTGCAAGTCACAATTATATTTATAAGTATTTTAAATTAATATAACACAATATCATAAAGTTTTACATAAGATCTGCATTGATTGTGGCATAATATTTTCCAATCTCTTTAAATGAAACAAAAGCACAAATAAATACGTTTATTAGTTCTTAAATTGTAACTTAGTAGGTTTTTTCTGAAGTTGACTTTAAAAACAGAATAGGTTATTAGTGCTCATGATATACTAGTAAATAATATAGATAATATGTTTAAGTTATCTTAGGTTAATTTGTTGTCTAGAGGATTTCTTTTACTTCTTAATTTTTAAATCTGTATTTATAAAATATATCTCTCAACTTCATAATGAAAAATATTTGTGCATCATAAGAGTATAAATAACTTCTGAAGAAACAAACTGCAAGAACTATTTTGGGTACATAGAAAGAAAACATATAACTAAAAAGTATCTTTTTTATAATCTGATAGTGAGGAACACATTTTCATTTTGATTCTTACTCATGTTAGTAAAATTCTCATTCAGCTACTTGTAAATCTCATTGAGTTGTGTGTTTTTTTGTCATCCCGATATTTGAGCATTGTTATAACCATTACTCTTAATTCTTTCTCTGACAAGTTATCTTGTTCAATTTTATTTAGTTATTTTTCCGGCAATTCTTCATTTCTTTGTTTATTTGTCTCCTCATTTTTTTTTTTAATTTCCTGTTATAATTTATTTTATGCCTTAGATCCAACTGCTTTGCCACCCAGGTTTTTTGGTAGGTGGTCATAGCTAGATGATTTGTGGGACTTAGTGTTGCAATCTGTCAGATCTCATGAACTGGTGTTCTAGGAGAGTCTCCTAGATAAGATATTTGGGTTCTCCTAATGTAGTTGGGTCTTGAATGTCAATTTCCCATTCATGGATGAAGTCTTCTCACAGGTTTTCTGACAATGTGACTCATCCCTGGTCTTGTCATGCAAGCTGTTATGGATGTGCTCATAGTCCCAGTTCTGTGACAAGGGTCACCTGAGATCTCACTGACAAGCAACTCACTGTAGGGTCCCAGAGTCTATAGAAGGGTGGTGTGCACTTTGGCCCTCTGTGGGATTGCTGGAGTCCATACCCTGGGTGGCAGGGGTACCTGAGTCAAAGGCTAGGGTAGCGCAACTGGCTGGTGTGGTATGATATAGAATGGTGTGACTCTTGCCAGAAAAATGTCACTGTGAATCACTGGAGGGGGGGAGGGGTGCCGAATCCAGCAACTGGGGAAGCTAGAGTCCCAGAATCTTTGGGTGAGGCAGTGAGGCTTTGGCTAGAGTGGCTATGCAGTCCAGGACTAGGCTGTGTAGTGGTGAGGCTAGGCTCCTAGTCACAGCCATTCTCCCCTTCAAGATAGCATGATTTCTGTGCCAGTGCCTTGCTGCCTGTCAGTGCCTCCAGCAATAGCAGGGGGTTCCAATGAACAAGGAAATGCTTTTGCCAGTTTGCTTTGTGATTCAAAATCATACTACTTCCACCTCAGTCCCTCCTCTCTGAACTCCCCTCTCCCTCCTATGTTCTCACTCAGTATATTGTTTTTTTATTGCTACCATATTAAAATCAGTGCAAAGTTGGTGTTTTAAAACAACAGAATTTATTATTTTAAAATTCTGTGAGTCAGAAGTCTGTTATGGATCACACCAGATTACAATAAAAAAGTTGGCAGGCTGTGTTCCTTCTGGTGATGACAGAGGAGAGAGAATCTGTTGCCTGATCATTCAGTTTGTCGGCAAAATTCAGTTCATTGCTAATGTAGACCTAAGATCTCAGTTTCCTTGCAGGTTATCAACTGAGAAGTAATCCAAATTCTGGGAAGCTATCTGCATTCTTTAGCTCATCACCCTATTCCTCTTCCCTTCATCTTCAAAAATCAGTAATAGTAAGTGGAATCCTCACAACACATTCTTCTGACTGACATTTCTGCCACCTCTTCCATTTTTATAGACTTGTGGGTCTCTGGTATCTCAATATCTCAAAGTCCTTAACCTCATCATATCAGCAAAATATTTTGTTATGTAAGATAACACATTCACAGGTTCTGATGATTCAGTCATGGACATCTTTGGGCCCACACTTGTCACAGTACTTCCAGTTGTCCATACCCTGTGTCATAATATGGATTTTTCTATTTCAGGCATATGTATACAAGAGTCCCATTAAACCCAGACCTGTTGGTCTTGTTGTTGTTGTTGTTTTTGATCCTCACCCCACTATATTTTTTCCATTGCTTGTCAGAGAGAGAGTTGAAAGGAGGGAGAGAGGGGGAGAGAATCAGAGGAGAAAGAAATATAATATGAGACACATCTCTTGGTTGCCTCTCACATAAGGCTGATTAGAGCCGAGGAACAAACCCACCACCCAGGTGTATGCCCTTGACTGGGAATCCAGCCTGAGACCCTTCAGTGCACAGGCCAATGCTCTAACCACTGAGCAACATCATCCAGGGATCCTAGTTGTTTTTTACTGACATAATGCATCAGTATTATGATTCCTTTACCTTATCTACCCCTTCTGTATTTCCAGCAGTGGTTATTATCACTAAAACCCACCTACTCATCCAACCTGGAGATGTCTCTAACCACTATTTACTAATTTGGAACTTGTTAAGTCCTTTTTGCTTCTTCATCTACCATCTTTTCAAATATATTTCTTTCTTTTTTGAATTGTCTCAGCTGATACATTTATCTCTCCTTTAAATTAATGAAATATTCATACTCATTCTGTCACCTTATATTTTTCCCATTGTTCAATACATTCCCAGCTATTTTTACTTAACATAACTCTTAACACTTCTTTTCTTACATAGTTTGATGGCTCTTTATAAACCGTCAGAGTTATCTATGACTTGATTTCTATATTCTTGTTTATCCTCATCCTTCTTGTTCCCCTTCTTATACCCTCCGTCTATTTATACCCCTTTCTTGCTGTTCCCTTTTTGTGCACATACTGTTGTCTTTCCCTTCAAGTGATTTTTAATTCTCCCTCCTTCTGAAACTTTTGTATTCCCTGCAAAACTGCTATTCATTTGTTAAGACTTAATTTAAGCTTCCTCTGCACTCCCTTGGCAGTTTGCTTATCTCTTCTGAGCTCCCCTGTACCTTTTAGGTATTTCCTTTTAGCATTCTCTAGATGAATGAGACACTTCACTTTTTTTAAAAAAATGTGTGATTCTCTTTTTGCATTTTAACTACTTAAACAGCTCTGATATTGTAGAGAAGATCTAGCATAGTACCCTGCATACAGATGGCATGCAATAGTAGCTACTGAATGGACCTACAAAAGCAAATAGATATAAAAAGCAAAACTTAGGGATACACACGTCAAATCCAAAGTTTTAACTACTTAAATCAGTCTAGAAAATTAAACAACCCAAAAGTTCATATTTTCCTAACAGTAAAATTTTAGCAATTGAAAAAAAATATGATCTATTTTGAAGTAGAGTTTAAGCACCAAATGAGGTAAAGGTTGCTGATGATTTAAAAATTTTTCTATTAAGTTGCCACCAGTAAAGAACTTAGATTCTCAAGAAGCTCAGTTGCCAAGCTTGTTTCAAAATAATTTTCATACTTTTTCTTACACCAGTTACAATTGAATTACATCATACATGTTATTATGTGACACAGTAATCTAAATAATGTGTCACGAAGCTGGGTAAAACAAGTCCCAGATTTTTACTTCTTCATCCTTTCCTGGTCACTCACTGAGCTGGGTTGGAAAAAGCTGCCTTTTGATCTCTTTCATGAAATGAACTTTGAGGGAAAAATAGATGAGAATAAAATGTTAAAGGTTTGTTATAAGTATTCTGTTTGGCATTATGTATTTTTCTAAAATGCCAGAAAAAAATACTTAACCAAAAAAGTGTAACGGTAATGTCCTAGACAAATAAGGCAAAGCCCATATCAGCTGCTCATAACATGCTCTGGTCAGAAAACTTGTCTCAGAGCTCCCCTACGCATCATCCCCAAATGCCTTGTCCAGGGGCCAGTGATAAGTGAACAGAGGAACTCGTTTCACACTTCTCTACAATACCAGAGCTGTTTTGTTTTTTTAAATTATTTTAGTGTCCCTTTTGCCTTATGTGTCAGTTTTTTCAGTCTGTGTAACCAAGCAATGCTCCCATCTGTTATTAAGAGCAACATATGTACTCAGAAAAAGGAATAGTTCATATTATTGATTCCAACCTTCTCTGTCCTTCATTAATCCAAAAAGGCTTAGTTACAGCTTGTGGGTGAAAAGAGCTTATGAATACTAAAATATAAATGGCTCTGAGGCCATTAAAATATATTTTTTATTAAGACTAGATACAGGAACAGTGACTATGATGAAACAATGTTATATTTATCTTGGAAAAAAAAGGAGGATTGTTTCCTTTTTTTAATGTTTAAATATTTGAGATGTGATTAGTCAGCTCACTTACCAACACTTATTTATTAATTAAGAAAATATTAATGACCTACTATGTGAGAGGCATAAAGTTCTAGAAATACAACAAATGCCCACACTGACTTATGCTTTATATTCCCACAGTTACAGCTCAAGGTTTCTATAATTCTTACCATGCACAACTGCTAAATTTTCTTAGTGTGTATATTTTTTCATCTTTCACTTCTAGAAATGGCTTCTATTTTAGTTCATTTTTTAACAACCTATCATCTGTGATTTTTATTTGTTTGTTTTTTTAAGAGGGCTTACAAAATATAGACCCATGATAGTACCATTTCAGTGACAACTACTTTCCTAATAGCTTTGCAGAAGGAGTCAGGTGGAATCCCAACTACAAGAGTAACCACTAGTGAAATGCAAGTGTTCAAGGAAATTCTGTTTAAATGCTCATGTAAGGATGAAGAAAGTCTTTTCAGGCATAAAGTTAATATGGTGCTAAGGAAACAGTGAAGACCAGAAATGTTTTATATGATTTAAGTATCTGAACAAGACAATCAGTGAAAGAATTAGGCCCAAGAACAAGCCAATCATTCAGAATATAGGAGATAAATGGAAAAGAGTAATTTTGAAGCAGAATATAAATGTACAGACATACTAAAGAGAAATGTAAATACCTAAATTAAGAAAAGATGACTGCAATTTCAAGAAAATTTACACAAATATACTTCTCCTCTCACTTTATCTATCTATATATACTAGGGAAGTAGTCTTATGCAGTTGTGACAATAAACAACAAATAAAGCTGAGAAAGAAATGAAGGAAGAGAGCAAGAGTAAAAAATATGAGAAGATAAAACTCTCTTAGGCAAATGTAAAGATAAAGATAAAAATTCTTATTGAAAAAAAAGAAGTTAAAACATTCCAAGAGTGCAGCAGATAAGTTATTTGACCTACCTAAAAAAGGCTTTCTTTTCTTTTTAGAAGTCACACACACACACCAGCTTATTTTAAAAAGCTATTCTATGTTTTGATTTTAAATGAATAAGTAATAATTCAATGTTTTAAATGTTAGATTTAATAAGCATATACAATTTTAGAAATGTCTTAAAACACGTTATAAAGTTTAATCTGTAATATTTATTTATTTATTTGGGGTGACATTGGTCAATAAAATTATGTAGTTTTTATTTTTTTATTTTTATTGATTTCAGACAGGAAATGGAGAGAAAAAGAGAGATAGAAACATCAATGATGAGAGGGAATCATTGATCGACTGCCTCCTGCACACTTCTACTGGAGATTGAGCCCACAACACAGGCATATGCCTTTGACAGGAATTGAACCCGGATGCCTTCAGTCCACAGGCTGAAGCTCTAGCCACTGAGCCAAACAGGCTAGTATATGATTCTATAATACATCATCTGTATATTATATTGTGTGTCTACCATATTAAGTAAAGTCTTCTTCTATCACCATCACCATTTACCCTTTACCCTCTTCTATTTCCCCCCAAACCTCCTCCCTATGGTAGTCATAATACTATTGTCTGCTTTCATGAGTCTTTTTTTTTCTCCTTTGCTTAATCCTACTCACACAGACCTTCAGCCCTTTCCCTCTGACAGCTATCAGTCTATTCTCTGTATCCATGAGTCTGTCTCCACTTTATAGTTTATTTTGTTCATTAGATTCCACGTATAAGTGACATTTAACAAACAAACTGTGGCACATTCACACAGTGGAATACTACTCAGCCATAAAAAGAAAGAAATCTTACCTTTTGTGACAACAAGGATGGATCTGGGGAGTATTATGCTAAGTAAATTAAGCCAGTCAGAGAAAGACAGGTGCCATATGATTTCTAATCTGTAATATTTAAAATTGTGAAAAAAAGAAAAGAATTACTTATGGTTTTAATCTGCTAATTTAATAAAAAATGGCATGAATATGTTAATTTAATTTATTTCTAATATTATTGACATATTTATTTTGTGTCAATTAAATGTCAGAGACCTCACCCATATGATTTCTAGGAATAACCACTGATGTCATTATTCTATCTTTTATATATTGACAAATACTAGAATAATCCATGTCACAAAAGTTAAAGATACATTTACGCTTTGATTTCTTGTGGCAGTAATCAGACTTAGAAGACTCAAGTTAGGTTCTAAAGCATTGATTTGTTCAATGTGTTTGATAGGTTAAAAAAGAACGGTAGAATGTTAAAAAATTCAGCACTTGCTACATACTATGTAGTACTCTGTTTCACAGAGATTTCACAGAGATGTCTCTTGCTAGCATTCTTTCTTTTATATTATTTTTTCAATGAATGCACATATATGCTAAAAACAACCCCACATTATACAGTGGATGCTGTTTGGTAATTTATTTTTCTATAAAGTACATCCTGGACATCTTTCAACAGCATATAAAACAATGGCTGGTTCTCTTTTATATTTTTTTAATGTATCATAATTACTACAGTATTGATGAGCATTTTTTTGTTGCCATCTTTCTTCTCTCTGACCTCCATCTTCTATATATATGTTACACATCCTCAGACATTTTTGCTCTATATCATGTGTGTTTAAAATTTTGTTACATATTGCTAAAAGTTGCTCCAAAGATTGTATTATTTTATGTACTTACAAACAATATAGGAGAGTTTCATTTTTCTTAAACTCTGGGCAATAGCAGATATTTCCATTATTTTTAATCTTTGTCAATTTAATTTGAGGAAAAATGTCATTTTTCATTAAAATTTAAAATTTTAATTTTTAACTAGTAGAAAGGTTAAACATTTTTTTCATATATTTACTGGTTCATTATATTCCTTGTTTTTTTATGTACTCTCGATTCTAACTCTATTTTATTTATTTTTTTACTGAGGTGCTTTTGCAGTTTTTGTTGATCTGCCACAAACTTTATATATTAGCACTTTTGTCTATCAAATATTTCAAATATTTTCCACAGAAAAAAAATATTTTTTGTTTTGTTTTTCAGTGAACAAAAATAGTCTAACCACAAGACAACAGGAAAGTTATTTTTCACTTTAAAGTCAACTGGAAGGGAAAATGTTGGGGCAGCTGGTTTATGTTCTTTTTAAAATAGATTTCTGTAGCAATTTGAGTAAATTTATTATTTCCAGGATGCATTATCATTTGAAGATAGTTGAAGCCATTATTAATTTCTTATGGCATTGATGAATAATACAGAATCTCAAATATTGGACATTTTAGAAAAAAATTAGAGTTAAAGGATATAACCAAAAGAACTTAAAGTCTCATGTTATGATTTATCTGATTTTGGACACAGAGTAAAAACCTTGCTTCTTAGCAATCAAGGGCTGATAGCATACGTAGAAATGCCCTCCAGTTGTCTTTTTTCTAGAGTACTGACAATTCATAACAATCAGATCAATGATATTTGTGTGGATCCTTTGCAAACTTTTAGTTTATTTCTTTCCTTGAACGCAATTTTTCCATTTTGTTTTTATTTGCTGACAGCAGAAAACATGATTCTAGTTTATTCACATAACGAATAGTATGAGAATTTAATTATCTTGGAACTAAGATCGTTTAGTTTGTTATGAGACATCATTGACATTTACAGCTTTTTTCCCTTTTGTGCTATTCCAGTACACCGTTAAAAGATTGTGCCATAAATCCGAAAGCATGTTTTGCAAAGTTCATATCTGCATTTGCTACCTTTAATATTAATAGGAGTGTATCTTTGAAGTGAGTAAATTGAGAAAGTGGCTGAAACTATAGTTTATAAAATAAGATTAGTGGGTTTAATATACACTGAAGAGTAAAAGAAAAATCTTATTACTGTATAGAGAAATTATCTCATAAAGAAGCTAATGCAGCAGGCTAGGGAGTAATTTTTAACAAGGTTTTTATGATGCTCAAGTGTCGGCAAGTTAATGAACTTATCTTTCTAGTTATTTTCAGATTGTAACGATGCTCTCCTTTTCTAGTTCTTGTGCTTTAAAAAGTAAAATGCATTTAATCACTTATAATAAAACTAATTCATTACTTTAATAAATTAAACACAATCTTATACTGTACACTTAACTGTGCTGCAATAATGCTAGCAACCAGTCAGGTGATAATGGTTAGCATGGAACACAGAAAAGGTAACCATGGAGCTTATTTATTATTTAAATTAAAATATCTCATTTTGACAGTGCACAGTCATTTTGAGATTTGACTCTCTTTTCAGCTACTATATCCAGGAAGTGGAGACAAAACAATGAGGAATATTTTGTTTTAATAATTGCATACCTTTTCCAGCATGACCATTTAATCTTTGAACTAAATACCACACAAACAATTCTGAATTGTTCATTCAATAGCAGAGTAATTTAAGTTGGAAGTCAGTAAATCCATAGATGTCTGTCAAAACCTTGCAGGGAACAGTTAAGAATTACTTAGGAAAAATTTCTCTTCATTGTTTTTCTCAAAGACAAAAGACTACCTGCTAAATCCTCACACTATTTGCTAAGAGCCATACTATACCAAGACTATGATGAATTTATAGAAATAAAGTAAAGGGCAAGATAAAAATAATAAAAATAAAGTGGGAAAATAAATTCCTTTGTAATATCTAACCTAAATCAGATTTATGATATCAGGTTTACCATCTATTAGTTAAAATATTGGTAGATAAGATAAAACCACACTCACAGAATAATATCTTATTTTAATCTTAACTTTTTTTCAACATTGGAATATTCATGAACATAATTTGAATTAGAAGGCCAGTGTAAAACCTTAAATACATTCCATTTTCAAAACATTATTAGACTTAGATAAAATATTCCCTCCTACACAACTTAGGTATCCACTGTCTCCTACTTTTATCAACTTGATAATAAAATCTTCATAGCATCACTTAAGAATCTGTACCCTGCAGTCAAATACTGGTAGCTAATAACAGTACAGAATACCACTCTACTGGACATTGACTTTCTCCTTTACTAGTCCTCTCCTTTTCAGCACTTTCTGTTTCATATTACTCCCTTGGTAATTTCTCTGCTAAATCACAGTAAGTCATAGTGCATTTAAGTAATTCATGCTAAACTTCTAGCCAACTGATAGATTAACAATTACAAATGATAAAATCTCTACCTTTTTCTATCACTCTTGTATTATATGGACCACAATAAATTTAGGCATAGTAGCAGGCTGATAGTAAAAGTACCATTAAATTATTCTATTCAAGTAGCTGCCTACTCTGAGTTTTTTTTTTTATTTGGCTTTATCTGATAATAAAAGTTTAACAATAATAAAATATACCCAGGTTTTTAAAAAGTTACTTGTTTTACACAAAGTAATTTCAAAATACTTTGAATAATTAAGTATATATTGCTACTATGCATTCTATCTACCTGTGTTTACTTTAAACATAGACAGGCCAAGAGTACATACATCCACTGCAACTAAGGATCCACTGTATGTGTTCTACCTAGGAATGGTTTTTTGACCTGCATAAGTTAGATCTCTTAAGTGATATCCAAATGATGGCAATCCAACCAACCCAATTTTCAAAGGTTATAAACTGACATAGGGGTACAATTTCTTAATTCCAAACTATTTTTGTTTTGATGAAATAAATATTTACTTATGTGTTCTTCCATATTGAGGATTTTACTCCAAATTAATTCTTGGTTGCTATAGAGAATTTTATAGATTATATGGGTCTTTCCCCAAGGTTTGGGTAGATGAATTATTGGTGTGGAGAATGTTACAACAATCCACAGGGCAGTCTGGAATACTTGATATCACTCTGGAGATTTCGTTGGATTATTGTATAGAATTCCACAATCAGCATGAGACTGAGTTCATCATATGTAATGCCCATCCATATATTATAACCATTTATCTCGTCTCTTTGTCTCCCCAGATCACTCATCTGAAAATCTTTAAGATCATTGTCCTTGTCATTATTCTTGTGTTTTAAAAGGAATGAATACTTCTGGGATATTCTTTCCTCCTAAGTCAAACCCAGAAAACCCATCATAAGAGATAAGATGTGTACAGTGGTAGAGTCAGAAGAAAACAGATGGGACATTGAAGAGTTAGTATGTATGTGTTCTACACCTGAACATCAGAGAAGTGGAAATGGAGTTGATACTGTGGTTTTGGCTGTGAGGACTGGGTTAAAATAGATCTTAGCCAAATTAGATAAGAGCACCGAGTGGTTAAATTTGATAGTGGTTAAATTCATCATGTTGGTGAAGATGCACTGTTCAAAGCCTCCAAAAATCATAGAAGTGACCAGTTGGCAGATCTCCAAATGTATAGTGCAACTGTGGGACTTGATCAATAAAGAGCATAATTTTTACATAAACTTACAACTTTCATTGTTTTATCTTAATTCAGAAGCAATTAATTTACTAATTTGTGGTGTTTAGGCTTTAACATTTATTTTTTCCTCCCCCCTCCTTCTCTTCTCTGCTTTTTCACTTTTTTACCTTCTCTATGTCCCTCAGCTCCTCCTTCTCCCCTCCCGCCCCTTCATTTCCATTTTCTTCCTTCCTTTTTTCCTTCATTTCTTTCTTCTTTCCTTTTCTACTTTTTTTTCCTTTCTTTATTTCTTTTTTTCCCTATTATAAGTGGTACCATAATTGCTGCTTAGCAATATAATTGCTGAATCAAATTATATTTAGAAAACCAAAGACTTTTAATAATATTTTTTAAAAAGGCCTTCACAAATAACTCTACCAATTATATATAGGTTCTTATTCCTCTGTTCCCTCATCTACAATGGATACTATCACCTAACAGTACTTTGCACAATTTGATAGATACAAGATTAATATGAGGAAAAGTACTCATCAAAAATCAATATTTCACACTGGGGCAATGAGGGCTTGCCAGGAGTAGGAATGGCTGGAGCGGGGATGAATTGGAGGAAAAGGAGACATATATAAAACTTTAGACAATAAATAAATAGAAAAAAACCAAGATGTCAGCATAAGGTATACACCTCTATATGCTGCCACTCACAACAACACCAAAACTACAACTAAAAGATAAAATGACTATCATCCAGAATCATGGGGAAGCTGGTAGAGTAGAAGTTCTACAACTAGAAGGAAAGAAAAAAGTGCATTGAGACTGGGTAGAAGGTGCAGAGGAGCGGAAGAGCGGAGGTACAGAAGTGCATGAATCTGGCTAGCAACGGGGTGCTCTATTTTTTTCAATCGGAAGGGAGATACAGTGGTACCTCGAGATACGAGTTTAATTCATTCCGTAACCTTGAGGCATGGGAAACTATGCGACGCTCGAGTCGCGGTAAACTGGTGGGTCGTGTGCAGCTGGCCGATCAGTACAATTACTCCTATCTCAAATGTTGCTCGTATTTCAAAGCAAAAATCGCTCGCTCAAAGGCTCATATCTCAAAAACCTCGTATGTTAGGGCACTCGTATCTCAAGGTACCACTGTACAAGATCCCAACTGCTCTAAACTCCAGTTTCTAGTGAGACTCTGGGGACACAGATTCCTATGGGGAGAAACTGGGCTATCTGACATCTGGTTGGAAAGTGAGGGTGGCTTTCTCATAGAGGTACTCACAGGAATCATTTTTATTGTGCCTGGGCTTGGGATGTGGCGACACGGAGATGCAGAGATGGCTGACTGGCAGCCATCACTGTTTTCTATGCCCTGGTGATTTCCTCAGACCTCACACACCCAATTTACAACCCTATACAAGCTGTGTGCAGCAGCTTCTGCATATGAATGGCCTGACCTTTGACAGCCTAACTTAACAAATTGCAGCTAGGTTACAGAGCTCCAAAACTTCATAACCACAAAGAAGGAGGATAAATCTGGAGATCTCACTTTAGCTCCTTCTGGATGACCTCAAGCAGTAGCTGACTTTGTACATCCTTGGAGATCCAGGAGCCAGTGTACCTGGTGGCCAGTTTGAGACAATACCAGATTTCAACTCCTCACATACATAAGTGACACACTCAAGAGGCAACTCTGTGAGCACCAAAACCCCACTGAAGCAAGTCTTGCCCCATAAAGGTGTCTCCAGCACAGCAGTTCTTCATTACAGACACAGCACTTCCTCACAGCCAATTGTCTTGGAGGTCAATTCATCCCAGTGATACTAACAGCAATCAAGGCTTAATTACAAGACTGTGTACCCTGCCCACAAAGGGGTGCACCAAGAGTGTCAACCTCAGGTGATTGGGGAGGCTGAGCCACTGGGCCCTATAGGACACCTATCAAACAAAGCCACACCATCAACACAAGGGAGGAGCCAAAATGTGGAGACAAAGAAACATGTCACAAATGAAAGAAATGGAGGAAAGCAAACTACTGTATATAGAGTTCAAAACCACAGTTATAAGGTTAGTCAAGAATCTTCTAGAAACCTCAGAGAAACTTAGTGAGAGATCTGAGAAACTTAGTGAAACCTTCAAGGATCTTAATTAGAAATGCCAAAAAAAAAAAAAATGGAAACGGACCAGTCAGAAATTAAGCATACACTGTCTGAAATAAAGAATAATATACCAAAATTCAACAGTAGACTAGAGGATCCCAAGAATCAAATCAAAGATTTAAAATATGAAAAAGCAAAAAACACCCAATCAGAAAAAAAGGAAAAAAAAAAGAATCCAAAAATATTAAGATAGTGTAAGGAGCCTCTGGGACAACTTCAAGCATACCAATATATGAATTATAGGGGTGCCAGAAGAAGAGAGAGAGCAAGATACTGAAAACTTATTCGAAGAAATATAGACAGTAAACTTCACCTATCTGGTAAAAGAAATAAACATACAAGTCCAGGAAGCACAGAAAACCCCAAACAAGAGGAATCCAAAGTGGACCACACCAAGAAACATCATAATTAAAATGCCAAGGACAAAAGACAAAGAGAGACTCTTGAAAGAATCAAGAGAAAAACAGTTAGTTACCTACAAGGGAGTAACCATATGACTGTCAGCTGATTTCTCAACAGAAGGGAGTGGCAGGAAATATTCAGAGTGATCAATAGCAAAAACCTACAACCAAGATTACTCTTCCCTGCAAAGCTATCATTCAGAATTGAAGATCAGATAAAGAGTTACACAGACAAGAAAAAGCTAAAGGAGTTCATCACCATCAAACCAAAATTATATGAAAGGCTGAAGGGTATTCTTTAAGAAGAGAAAGAAGAAGAAAAAGGTAAAGATAAAAATTATGAACACCAAAATGACAACAAATGCATATCTATCAACATTGAATCTAAAAATTGTCAATAAAAAATCTGATGAACAAAATAAACTGGTGAATATAGTAGAATCGGTGTCATAGAAAGGGAGTGAACTGACAATTCTCAGGGTAGGGTTGCATGAAGGATGTGGGAAGAGATTGGACAAAAGTCTTATACCTATGGATGAGGACAGTGGTGAGGGTAAGGGCATGGGCTGGGAGGGGGTGGGATTTGGATAGAGGGGAGCTATTGGGGGGAAATAGAGGAACATCTGTTATAATCTCTACAATAAAGATTTATTTATAAAAAAACTAAGCAAATAAATAAGAATAAAGGTCACATCTCCTAAAGGCATTTATATAGGAGTGGTCACATAAATAAAGCTAAGATCTTGTCTGTCCCGACCCACCTCCACTCCCCCGCAAAAAAGCAATATTTATCTGAAAATGTACTGTAAATTTCTATAATGAATTGCAAGAGGGCAATAATTTTTGTAAGGAATATTTTTACATTCAATTCCCTTGATTTATCCAAGAATAGTTCAGTAAGATCTCCTAAATCTTTTTGACAAAAAAATCTCCATATGATATATTTTTTTCTTTTTTATTTGCTATATTTATCTTGTATAATTTAATTATTTTTAAAAAAGTTAGGAGGAACCAAGATGGCGGCATAGGTAAATGCCTATACTTGCTGCCTCCCACAACCACACCAAAATTGCAATTAAAAAACAGAATAACCATCATCCAGAACCATGGGTAAGCTGGCTGAGTAGTGGTACTACAACAAGGAGATAAAGAAGAAAGCACATTGAGACTGATAGGTCTGGCACCCAGGTGTGCCGCTTTTTTAATTGGGAGGGAGACTGCCTCTATGGAAGCCACATGGAGGAGCAAGGATTGCCAATTCCACACCAGATCCCCAAACCAAGGTTTCAGAGCTGTGGAAAGAAGTCTCTACAGGCGATAAGAACTATGGAAAATAAAAACAAGTGCAGATTGGGGCTGAGTGACACACAGGCTGCTAGAGACTCAGCTGCTCCTCTTAAAAGGCTAGCACCATGAACTGAATTTACAAGCTCCTGCTTGCTCTGAGCTCCAGATCCTGGCGAGGCCCTGGGGACCCAGACAGATATGGGAAGAAACTGGACTGTCTGGCATGAGGCAAGAATGCAGGGGCAGTGTTTTTCCAAATGGAGGTGCTCACAGTCGTCATTAAGCCCATGCTGGGACCTCCCAGTTGCAGGGCTGACCTGCCAAAATTTCTGTTTACTCCTCCCTGGAGATTTCCTGAGACCCTGCCCCACCCAACTTACAGACCCACCTAAGCTGTTCATAGTGGCTTTTGCATATGAATGGCCTGTCCTTTCTCAGTCTGAAACCTGTCAAACAAGCTGCAGCTGGGTCAGGGATCCCAAAAGCTATCAATAAAAGGCTCAAGGCAGGCATCAGTACCAGCCTACCTTGCTTCACAGTTAGGTCTCATCTAAGCACTTACAGACTCGATACAAAGGGGAAGAATCTGCAGATCTCTGTAGCTCATGCTGGGTGGTCCCAGGCAGTGACTGACTTTGCACCTCTATGGAGATCCAAAAGCCAGTATTCCCAGTGGTCAGTGTGGGAACATACCAGGTTACAACTTTTCACATCCATAAGTGACACATTCAGGGGCAGACTCAGTGACCACTAAAGCCCCACTTAAGCAAATCTTGCCCCATAAGGGTGTCTCCTGACGGCAGCTCTCCCACTGTTGTCACAGTTAGTTTTCATAGCCAATTGGCCTGGAGATCAATATCTCCCAGAGATACCAACAGCAAACAAGGCTCAACTATCACAAGACTGTGCACACAGTGCATAAAGAGGTGCACCAAGAATGTTCACCTCCCGTGACTGGGGAGGCTGAGCCACTGGGCTCTATAGGACACCTACTAAACAAGGCCACTCTATCAACTCAAGGAGACTTAGCAATTACCCAAAACATAGAAACAAACACAGAGAAACAGCCAAAATGTGGAGACAAAGAAGCATGTTACAAATAAAAGAAATGGAAGAAAGCAAACTACTGTATATAGAGTTCAAAATCACAGTTATAAGATTATTCAAGAATCTTCTAGAAACCTCTGTGAAACTTAGTAAGGCTTTCAAGGATCTTAGTGAAAATACCAAAAAAAAAAAAAAGACCAGTAAAAAATTAAGCATACACTGTCTGAAACAAAGAATAATATACAGAGATTTAACAGCACACTAGAGGATCCCAAGAATCAAGTAAAAAATTTGAAATATGAAGAATCATAAAACACCCAACTAGAAAAGCAAAAATAAAAAAAAAATAATAAAAACATGAAGATACTGTAAGGCACCTTTGGGACAACTTCAAGCATACCAATGTCCGAATTATGAGGGCACCAGAAGAAGAAAGAGATCAAGATACTGAAATATTGACAGAAAATTTTCTCTACTTGGTGAAAAATATAGACTTACAAGTCTAGGAAGTACAGAGAACCCCAAACAATAGAAATCCAAAGAGGACCACACTAAGACACATCATAATTAAAATGCCAAGGGTAAAAGACAAAGAGAGAATCTTAAAAGCAGCAAAACAAACAAACAGAAAAACAAGCAGTTACCTACAAGGGAATACCCATGGAATGGTCAGCTGATTTCTCAAAAGAAGGGAGTGGCAAGAAATATTCAAAGTGATTAATAGCAAGAACCTACAACCAAGATTACTCTACCCAGCAAACCTATCATTTAGAATTGAAGGTCAGATAAAGTACTTCCAGAAAAGAAAAATGAGTTCAACACAACCAAACCAGTATTATATGAAATACTGAAGGGTATCCTTTAAGAAGAGGAAAAGAAAAGAAAAGGATAAAGATAAAAAATTATGAACAAGCAAATGACAAAAAATACATATGTATCTGTCAGCAATTGAATCTAAAAATCAAAAGAATAAAAAATCTGATTTATGGAATAAACTGGTGAATGGAATGGAATTGGGGTTATGGAAATGGAACAGACTGATGATTCTCAGAGAAAAGGGAGTATGGCAGGCGGTGCAGAGAGAGATTAGACAAAGATCTTATATGCATGTATGCACTTCCTATGGACAGAGATAATAGGGTGGTGAGGGTCTGAGGTGGGGCAGAAACTCCCTAGAGGGGAGCTATGGGGGAAAAAAGCAGGGCATCTATAATAATTTACTTATCAATAATAATATTAAACATAAATGGAGTAAATGCTCCAATTAAAATACATAAGGTAACTGAATGAATAAGAAAACATGACCCACATATTTGCTATCTGCAAGAGACTCACCTAAGAACAAAAGATTTAAACAAACTAATAGTGAAGGGATATAAAATATTTTTCAGGCAAATGGAAATAAGGAAAAATCTGGGATTGCAATATTGTATCTGACAAAGTATACCTCAAACTAAAGGCCATAACAATAAATAAGGAGGGCCACTTCATAATACTAAAGAGAGCAATTCAACAAGAGGACACAACTCTGGTAAACATATATGTACCCAATAGAGGACTTAAAACAACTTCTGGAAGATATCAAGGAAGAGATCAACAGCAATACAATCATTGTAGGGGACTTTAATACCTCACTGAAACCACTGGATAAATACCCTCAACAAAAAATCAGCAAAGAAACATCAATCCTAAATGACTCACTAGATCAGATGGACTTAATTGACAGCTTCATAATACTTAACCCCAAAGCCACAAAATATATATTCTTCTCAGGTGCACATGGAACATTTTCAAAGGTAGACCACATATTAAAACACAGGCAAAGTCTCTTCAAATTTAAGAAATTGGAAATCATAACAAGGATCTTCTCAGATCACAATGGCATAAAATTAGAAATCAACTACAATAAAAAAATAAAAAAGAATCAAACAGTTGGAGGCTAAAATCATGATATTAAACAACCTGAGGCCCATTGCATGAATATTTGTGTAAGAATAATCCTTCCTTCCCCTGGCTGCTGGCACCAGTTTTCCTCTGTCAACCAGGACCCAGGTCTTCAGTCCGACCACTGCCTTTGGCCTTCACTCTGGCCAGAGCCTTCAGTGTTCACTTCGGGCAAAGTGCAACTCCTGTAGATCCCTCTACCCCCCTCACCCTCTCCTTGATAGCAGGTGTCCTGTCCCACCTGGCTGCTCTGCACTTGAATATGCAAATTAACAGACTATCATTGTTGGGTTAATTTGCATGTTCAGTCCATATTGGCTGGTAGGCATTGTGGAGGTATGGTCTATTTGCATATTTCTCTTTTATTAGTATAGATGCTTCAGTTACCAAAGAGATCAAAAGAGAAATAAAAAATATCCTGGAAACAAATGACAATGAAAACGCAACAATCCAAAAATCTATAGGACACAATGAAAGTAATCCTGAAAGTGAAGTTCATAGCTTTACAGGCCTACCTCAAAAAAAAAAAAAAAGGAGAACCAAAATGGCAGCATAAGGTATACACCTATATGTGCTGCTTCTCACAACCACACCAAAACTACAATTAAAAGACAAAACTACTATAACCTAGAACCATGGGAAAGTTGGCAGAGTGGAAGTTCTACAACTAGAAGGAAAAAAAAAAAGTGCGTTGATACCTGGTAGGACATTCACAGGCTCAGAAAGGCAGAGGTATGGAGACACATGCAAATCAGCCTGATGTGCCCTGTTTGTTTGTGTGTGTTTTTCAAACTGGGAGGGAATTACAAGTTCCCTTCTGCTTTGAACCCATTTTATGGCAAGATTCTGGAAACCCAGACTCATTCAGGGAGAAACTAGACTGTCTGACATCAGGTTGGAAAGAGAGGATGCCTCTCTCACAGAGGTGCACACAGGAATCATTGTTTACTACACTGGGACATAGGGAGCAAGATGCAGGGATACATAGAGGGCTGACTGGCAGCCAGTACTGTTTGCCACACCCTAGAGCTTCCTTGAGACCTCACCCCTCCCAATTTACAAACCCATAGAGCTGTGTCCAACAGCTTTTGCATATGAATGGCCTGCCCTCTAATATGAATGGCTTAACCTAATGAATTGCAACTGGGTCACACAACTCTAAAACTTCCAAACTCCAAGCAAAGAGGACAAATCTGCATATCTCCCTGTAGTTTCTGCTGGGTGGTACTCAGACACTAGCTGACTTGCACCTCCTTGGAGATTCAGGAACCAGTGTACCTAGAGATCAGTGTGAGATGACACCAGATTTCAACTCCTCACATACATAAGTGACACACTCAAGAGGCAGACTCTGAGCACCAAAGCCCCATTAAAGCAAGATCTGCCCCTTAGAGGTATCTCCAGCACAGCAGTTCTTCCATTAATAGACAAAGCTAATCCTCATAGTTAATTGGCCTGGAGATCAATTCCTCCCAGTGTACCAATAGCAATCAAGGCTTAACTACAACAAGATTGTGTATCCTGCCCACAAAGGGGTGTACCAAGAGTGATTGGGGAGGTAATTTTCTGTGAAGCTCTTTATCAGATCTCCAATTATGAATGATAGCCTTGCTGGGGAGAGTAATCTTGGTTGTAGGTGCTACTGGGCCATAAAGGACAACTAGCACACAAAGCCACTCCATCAACATGGAAAGCAGTCAAAATGCTGAGACAAAGAAACATGTCATGAATGAAAGAAATGGAGGAAAGCAAACTACTGGACATAGAGTTCAAAACTACATTTATAAGGTTACTCAAGAATCTTCTACAAACTGCCAAGAAACTTAGTGAGACCTCTGAGAAACTTAGTGAGTTTCAAGGATCTTAATTAGAATGGCAAAAAACTGAAAAAGGACCAGTGAGAAATTAAGCATGCACTGTCTGAAATAATGAATAATATACTGAAATCCAACAGCACATTAGAAGACCCCAAAAATCAAACCAAAGATCTGAAAAATGAGAAAGCAAAAAACACCCAACCAGAAATACAAAAAGAAAAAGTCCAAAAATGTGAAGATAATGTAAGGAGCCTCTGGGATAACTTCAAGCGTACCAACATCAGAATTATGGGAGTGCCAGAAGCAGAGAGAGAGCAAGATACTGAAAACCTCTTTGAAGAACTAATGACTGAAAGCTTTCCCCATCTGGTGAAAGAAATGGACTTACAAGTCCAGGAAGTGCAGAGAACCTCAAAGGAATCCAAAGAGGACCACACCAAGACATGTCATAATTAAAATGCCAAGGGCAAAAGACAGAGAGAGAATCTTCAAAGAAGCAAGAGAAAAACAGTTATCTACAAGGGAATACTCATATGACTGTCAGCTGATTTCTCAACAGAAACTATAGAGGCCCAAAAGGAGTGGCAGGAAATATTCAAAGTGATCAATAGCAAGAACCTACAACCAAGATTACTCTCCCCAGCAAAGCTATCATTCATAAATGGAGATCTGATAAAGAGCTTCACATATAAGAAAAAACTAAAGGAGTTCATCACTACTAAACCAAAATTATATGAAATACTGAAAGGTATTCTTGGAAGAGGAGGAGGAGGGGGAAGGAGGAGAAGGGGAGGGGGGAGGAGAGGAAAGGGATGGGGAGGACAGAGAGGGGGAGGGGAGGAAAAAGGGAGGAGGAGGAGGGGGAGGGCCAGGGGGATGAGGAGAAGGAGGGGGAGGAGGGGAGGGGGAGGAGAAGAAGATGATAAAGATAAAAATTATGAACAACAAAGTGATAATAAATACATACCTATCAACAAGTGAATTTAAAAATCAAGTGATTAAAAAATCTGATGAACAGAATAAATTGGTGAATATAATAGAATGAGAGGCATAAAAAGGGAATGGACTGGCAATCTTGGGAGAAAGTGGGTGTGAGGGGTGTGGGAAGAGATTGTACAAAAATCTTACACCTATGGATGAGGACAGTGGTGGGGGTAAGGGCATGGGCTGGGGTGTGGGAAATCAGGTGGAGGGGAGCTGTGGAGGAAAAAAAAAGGAACATCTGTAATAAACTGAACAATAAAGATTTATTTAAAAAAAATAAGCAAAAATAAAGAAAAGAAAATGGTAAATTCTCTAACCTTACAACTTAAAATATTAGAAAGAGAGCAACAAGAAAAGCCCACAGATACCAGAAGGAAGGAAATAAGAAAGGTCAGAGAAGAAATAAACAATTTAGAGACAAAAACAAAAACAAAAACACAATACAAAAGATCAATAGATCAGTGAAACCAAGAGCTGATTTTTTGACAGATAAACAATACTGATGAAACTCTAGACAGGCTCACCAAGGAATAATTGGGATTACCCATAACAAAATCAGAAATGAAAGAGGTGAAGTAACAACTGACCCCACAGATAAACAAAAGATTGTAAAAAAAATACTATGAAAAACTCTACTCCAATAAACTGGACAACCTTGACAAAATGGACATATTCCAAGAAAAATACAAACTTCCAAAACTCAATCAGGAAGAATAAAAAAAAAAACACTAAATAGCCCAATAATTACCAATGAAATTGAAACAGTAATCAGAAAGCTTCTAGCAAACAGAAGTCTTGTACTGGATAACTTCAGAGGAATTTTATCAACATCCAAAGAAGAACTAAAACCAATCATTCTCAGATTATTCCAAAAAATACAAGAGGAAGTTACATTCACAAGCTCTTTCTATGAAGCCAACATTACCCTAATCCCAAAATCAGATGAAGACACTACAAAGAAAGAGAATTAGAGGCCAATATCCTAGATGAACATAATACCTCAACAAAATTCTAGCAAATCAGATTCAGCATTACATTAGAAAGATTATACTCCGTGACCAAATGGGATTTATTCCAGGGATGCAAGGCTGGTACAATATCTGCAAAACAATAAACATTATACATCACATAAACAAACTCAGAGACAAGAATCACAAAATCATATCAACTCATACAGAAAAGGCATTTGACAAAGTCCATCACACTTTTCTGATAAAAACGTTCAGCAAAGTGGGAATAGGCAGACCATATCTCAATATAATAAAAGCCTTATATGAAAATTCTACAGACAACATCAAACTCAATGGGAAAAAAAAACTAAAATTATTTTCCCTAAGAACAGGAATAAGATAGGGATGCCCACTTTTACCACTCCTGTTCTACACAGCACTGGCTGTGTTAGCCACAGTGATCAGACAAGAAGAAGAAAAAGAGGCTTCCAAGTTGGAAAAGAAGAAATAAAATTGTCCTTATTTGCAGGTGACAGGATACTGTACAAAGAAAACTCTAAAAATGCCATCAAAATTATTAGACTTAATAAATGAATTCTGAAATGTAGCAGGATAAAAAATTAATGCCAAGAAATCTATGGCATTTTTTATACACCCCTAGTGAACTTACAGAAAGAGATATTTAAAAAACAATCTGAGGAGGGAAGATGGCTGCTGATGGGAAAGCAGATTGCAAGATAGTGTGTGAGTCAGAGAACAAAGGGAGAGTGTGTGGTCACATGAGGAGTGTTTATTGGTGAGTAGAGGGATAGCTATACTCCAGGAGATTGTGGGGGACTGTGGGATGGTGTTCCCCTGACCAGGCATGACATATTGCTGGTGGGTTCCCGTCTGGAGCAATTGGCTCTGACATGGAGACTGCATTATCTTGAAGAGGAAAATGTATGTTATCAGAAGCCTGAAAATTCTGCGAATCTCAACTATGGTACCAAGCAAACAGCTGTGCACCCTAGAACAACACTCCCCAAATAGCATGAGCACTCAGATTCAGAGGAGCTTTGCACCCCCTCATGGAAAGGTCACATATCACCTGGGATAAGGTGAGATCTGTGGTCCAGGCAGGAGAGAGAAACATGTGCAGCGGGAGCTGAAGGACATGTGAAAATCTGTGCCCAGAAAAGTCCATGGTCTTTGGGACTGGTGTAATTGGTAAATGTGGAAGGGGATTCTCAGAGCTGCTAACAGAAGAGAACTCTAAAAAGCAATGCAGAGCTGAACTTGGCAAAAAAGGACAGCCAAAAAATTTTAAAAGTGTCCTCGGCTGCTTAGACCCAAGTGGAAAAAAGGACTGCACAGACTTATGCACAGAGCCGAAGTTTGTGCATTACTTAGGATCTTTTTTTTCCCTCTTTTTTTTTCTCTTTAAATCCTTGCTTTTGGATTACCAAGCCCAATATGTAGGATCACCCAATTAGGGACACTCTAAGACAGTGTTTGGCAAACTCACTAATCAACAGAACAGCAAACCATGGCTTGTGAGCCACAGTTTGCTGAACCACTGCTCTAAGAGACTTCAGGGGAAAGTTGTTTTTTTTTTTTTTTTTTGGAAATTGGGGATCAGAATAGGGAATAACAATCAGAAGCAGCTTTGGGGAAACCCATTCCCCCAAACCGGTATTAAATGCCACAGGGAAATCAAAAGCTAAACACTAGCTAGAGAGGACCTATAAACCTGGAGTTCAATCCAGAAACACTGTCACCCAGAAGTTGAATCACAAATTGACTTTTGTGTAAACACAAATAAAGGAGTATAAGAAATAAAGAAGT
Source organism: Lasiurus cinereus (assembly GCA_011751065.1). Classification (NCBI taxonomy): domain Eukaryota; kingdom Metazoa; phylum Chordata; class Mammalia; order Chiroptera; family Vespertilionidae; genus Lasiurus; species Lasiurus cinereus. The sequence continues at coordinate 54,945,237 of JAAGEH010000286.1, read as the reverse complement.
ACTGCATGCTTGAAAAACAACACTGAGAGCAGTGGAATGCAGGAAACTTCAATACTGTCATGACTAGGAAATAGGCATGTCAAACAGAACAGTAGAGGAAGTGAATTAGAGGAAGTGAATGACCTTCACACTTTTTTCATCTTTTACTTAAGAAACTAATTTTTTTTTCTTTTTTCCTCACTTGATTTTACCTTTTTAATTATTACATTTTTATTTTCAATCAGTATTATTACTATTACTATTTTACCATTAAAAAAAAGTGTTATTTTATTTTCTCTTTATTTTAATTTGGATTAGGGTTGTACATTATATTTTCATCTTTTCTTTAGCATCATTTTACTCTATCTTAACTTTACCTTTATGCTAATACTCTCTTCCTCACTTTTCCCTTTTTGTTGTTCTGTTTCTCTTACCCTATTCGTGCTTTAGATTTTTCCTATTCCATCCTTTTACACCTTTTTAAAAGTTTACCTACTTATATACCTACTTTCCAATCCCCTGCTCCAAGTCCATAGATACCCCTCTCTTTTCTTTCTTCATTATCCAAAAAATGTTTTTCTCTATCCTTTTGTTGTTGTTTGCTTAATTGTTGATTGTATCATTTTTTATACTTGTTTATGAGATTATTTCACTTTTCCTTTTTTCTTGTTGCTCCGTTTTTGTTTTTTTTTTCCTTCTATGTAGAAGAAATATACTACTACTCAACCTCTACTGTAAGATTGGAAGCTCTGAGAACTCCTTTCATGTAGCATGTTATGGAGGTATTCCTGCTCCCAAAGGAATGAGGAACATACATAAATTCACATGCAATGTTGTTCTGTTTTTTGTTTCTGTCTTACTGCACCTCACTTGATATTAGTTGTTGTTTGTAGTTTGTATTCATCTCCAGGTATTTGTTGCTGGCATTTGTTGGGGTTATTGGCTGTTCATTGGAGTTTTCTCCCCATATAAATAGTTTCTTTTCCTCTTCTTTCTTATTCTCTCTTTTTTTTTTTTGCTCTCACTTGCCCCCCCCTTTCCAACTTCATTTTTGCACTCTTTTTTCTTTCTTCTTTTTTCTTTCTTATCTTCTAATCCACCTTTCTCTGGAGATCACCTTTATTGGGTATAATTAGTATTGTAAATACATTTGTGTTCAGTGCCTTGTGCATTGTGCATTGTTGTGTAGTATTTTCTGCCTTTTAATCAACACAGGAGAGAGAGAACTATATAACCAGACACCCAAAGAAGAGAGATCATGGGGAGACAAAGAAAAACCACGCATATGAAAGAAAAGCAAGAATCACCAGAAAAGAAACTAAAGGAAATGGAGGCAATAAATCTGTCAGAGAAAGAATTTGGAAAAATAGTCATAAATTGAATGAAAAGAATGAAAGTTAAATTCAACAATATTTGCAAGAACCAAGAGGAAATAAAAAAGAACCAAGAAGAAATGAAAAATGACATTGCTGCTATGTAGAACTCAATAGTAAGCATCTACTAAAGAAAAGAAGCAGAGGACTCTCTCAGTGAGCTAAAAGACAAGATAGGAAAAAATAACCAAATAGAGCAGCTTCTTTTAAAAAAATATATTTTATTGATTTTTTATAGAGAGGAAGGGAGAGGGATAGAAAGTCAGAAACATCGATGAGAGAGAGACATCAATCTGCTACCTCCTGCACACCCCACACTGGAGATGTGCCCGCAAGCAAGGTACATGCCCCCAACCGGAATTGAACCTGGGACCTTTCAGTCCACAGGCCGACGCTCCATCCGCTGAGCCAAACTGGTCTCAGCTAGAGCAGCTTCTTGAAAAAAAAAATTAAAAGGCAGGAAGAGAGCATAAGGGAACTTTGGGACAACATAAAATGAAACAACATCCACATAATAGGATAACAGAAGGAGAAGAAACTAAGCAAGGAATAGAAAACCTATTTTAAGAAACAATGAAGAAAAACTTACCTGATATAGGTAGGGATGAAAAATCCCATACAAATCCAAGGAGCTCACAAAAGACGTATACAAATTCATATTATAATTAAATTCGCAAATACCAAGGATAAAGAAAGAATTTTAAAAGTGGCAAGAGAGAGACAGAAAGTTACCTACAAAGGATCCCTTATCAGACTAGCAACTGATTTCTCAACAGAAACAGATCAGGCAAAAAGAAAATGAAATATGCAAATTCATGCAAAGGAAATGACTGAATCTAAGAATACTGTACCAAGCAAGGCTATCAATCAAAATGGAGGGTGAAACCAGGAATTTCACAGATAAAAAAGGACTAAGGGAATGTATTACCACCAAATAATCAATGCAAGAAATGCTGAAATGTCTGCTGTAAAAAAAAAAAAAAAAAAAGAAATGGAAGCAAAGAAGGAACACAGGGCTAAAGAATAAAAATGGTGACAAATAAGCACCTATCAATAATAACTTTAAATGTGATTGAATTAAATGCCCCTATCTAAAGACATAGGGTAAGTGATTGGATAAGAGAACATGACCTATATATTTGCTATCTAAAGTAAACCCACCTCAGAAAATAAAAAGTTTTTCAAGTTAATGGAAAAGAAAAAAAGCTGGGGTACCGATACACATATCTAACAAATTAGATCTCAAAGAGAAGGACATAAAAAGAGATAAGAAAAGCCACTTTATAATACTAATGGGAGCAACCCAATAAGAAGAAATAACTCTGGTAAACATATAGGCACCTAATACAGGAGCACTGAAATAAAAAAAACAAAAACAAAAACAAAAAAAACTACTGGAGGACATCAAGGGCCAGATTGACAGCAATAAATCATAGTAGAAAATTTTAATACCCCACTATCACCATTGTAAAAATCCTCTACACAAAAATCAGTAAAGAAAGATCAATCTTCAATGATTCACTAAACCAGATAAAATTAGTTGACATCTTCAGAACATTTCACCCCCAAAGCCACAAAATATACGTTCTTCTCAAGTGCACATAGATCATTTTCAAAGATATACCATATATTGGGTCAAAGGCAAAGACTCTTTAAATTCAAGAAGCTAGAAATCATATTAAGCATCTTCTCAGAAAACACTGGCATAAAACTGGAAATCAACTACAATAAAAAACAATTTAAAAAATCTAACACATGGAGACTAAAAAGCATGCTATTAAAAATGACTTAGCTACCAGAAAGATCAAAGAAGAAATAAAAAGCATCATGACAACCAACAACAAAGAAAACACAACAATCCAAAATCTATGAGACACAGCAAAAGCAGTCTTGAAAGGGAAGTTCATAGCTCTACAAGCCTACTGCAAAAAAAAAAAAAAAAAAAAAACAAAACAAAAAAAAACAAGAAACAATGGTAATAAATTACCTAACTCAAATAAGTAGAAAGAGAGCAAAAAGGAAAGCACAATGTAAGCAGAAGAAAGGAAATAATAAAGATCAGAGCAGAGATAAACAATATAGAGAGAAAAAAATAGAAAATATTAACAAACCCAAGAGCTTGTTCTTTTAAAGGATAAACAAGATTGATGAACCTCTAGCCAGGCTCACCAAGAAACAAAAAGTGAGAACCCAAATAAATAGACTCAGAAATGAAAGAGGATAAATAACAACAGGCCCTACAGAAATACAAGGGATAGTTAAAAAAAATACTATGAACAACTCTATTCCAACAAACTACACAATCTGGGGAAAATGGACATATTCCTAGAAAAATGCAACTTCCAAAACTCAATCAGGAAGAATCTAAACATCTCAATAGGCCAATAACTATGGAAGAAATTGAAGAAGTCATCAAAAACCTTCCAGCAAACAAAAGCCTAGGACCAGAAAACTTCAAAGGAACATTTTACCAAACATTCAAGGAAGAAATGAAACCTATCCTCCTCAGACTACTCCAAAAAATTCAAGAAAAAGGAACATTTCCAAGGTCATTCCATAAAGCCAGAATCACCCTAATACCAAAACCAGATAAAAACAACAAATGAAAGAGAATTATAGGCCAATATTCCTCATGAACATAGACACCAAAATCCTCAACATAATTCTAGCAAATCAAATGCAGCAGTACATCAGAAAGATCAAACACCATGACAAAGTAGAATTTATCCCAGGGATGCAAGAATGGTACAATATATGCAAATCAATTAATGTGATCCATCACATAAACAAATTGAGAGATAAAAATCATATAGTGATATCAGTTGATGCAGAATAAAACATTTGACAAAATCCAACACCCTTTCTTGATAAAAACTTTTGACAAGGTTGGAATAGAAGGATCATACCTCAACATAATAAAAGACATATATGATAAACCAACAGTCAACATTATACTCAATGGGCAAATCTAAAATCATTTCTCCTATGAACAGCAACAAGTCATGGATGTCCACTCTCTCCACTCCTGTTAGACATAGTAGGGATTACTAACCATTGCAATTAGATAAGAAGAAATAAAAGGCATCCAAAGTGAAAAAGAAAATGTAAAACTGTCCTTTTATTACATGACATGATATTGTACATAAAAAACCCTACAGACTCCATCAAAAAAACTATTAGACATAATAAATGACTTTAGTGATGAAGCAGGATACAAATTAATGTCAAGAAATCTATGGCATTTCTTTACACCAATAGTGAACTTATAGAAAGACTAAAAAAGCAATCACATTTACCATTACACCAAAAAAATTATGATACCTAAGAATAAATTTTACTAAGTAGGTAAAAGACCTATATGCACGAAACTACATGACACTGAAAAAAGAGATAGAGGAAGACATAAACAGATTGAAGAACATACCATGTTCACGGACTGGTAGAATTAGCATCATTAAAATGTCCATATTACCCAAAGCAATCTACAGAATCAATGCACTCCCCATTAAAATACTAATGACATATTTCACATACCCAGAAAAAACTTCCCAAAAATCCATCTGGAATAAAAAAGACCCTGAAGAGCCACTGCAATCCTGAAAAAAATGAACAAAGTAGGTGGTATCTCAATACCAGATTTCAAGCTGTATTACAAAGCCACTGTTCTCAAAACAGCTAGTTACTGGCAAAATAATAGAATATAGACCAATGAAATAGAATAGAGAACCCATATATCAACCCAAACCACTATGCTCAATTAATATTTCACAAAAAGGCATGAACATACAATGGAGTCAAGACAATCTTTTCAATAAATGGTGTTGGGAAAATTGGACATATGCATGCAAAAAAAATGAAACTAGACCACCAACTTATACAACACACAAAAATAAACTCAAAATGGATAAAGGACTTAAACATAAGACAGGAAACCATAAAAATACTAGAAGAATCCACAGGCAGCAAAATCTCAGACATATCCCTAAGCAATTTCTTCACTGATACAGCTCCTAGGGCAATGGAAACTGAAGAGAAAATAAACAAATGGGACTACAACAAAATAAAAAGCTTTTGCACAGCAAGTGAACAAGAAAGCTCACTGTATAGGAGAACATATTTGCAAATGTTATCACTGATAAAGGTTAAATCTCCAACATTTATAGGGAACTCATACAACTTAATAAAAGGAAGATAAATGATCCAATTAAAAAAATGAGCAAGGATCTATATAGAAACTTTTGAAAAGAAGACTGAAGGAAGGCCAAGAATCATCTGACAACATGCTCAAAGTCACTAATTATCTGAGAGATGCAAATCAAAGGACAATGTAATACCATCTCACACCTGTCAGAATGGATATCATAAACAATTCAACAAAAGACAATTCCTGGGGAGGATTCAGAGAACAAAAGACCCTAGTACACTGCAGGTGGGAATGCACACTGGGTGCAGCCACATACACTGTGGAGAACAGTATGGAGTTTTCTCAAAAAATTAAAATGGAACTTACATTTAACCTAGTAATCCCACTTCTAGGAATATATCCCAAGAAACTAGAAAGACCAATCAGAAAGGATATATGCACCTCTATGTTCATATCAGCACAATTCATCATAGCTAAGATTTGGAAACAGCTTAAATGCCCATCAGCAGATGAGTGGATTAGAAAACTATGGTACATCTACACAATGGAATACTACACTGCTATAAGAAAGAAGGAATTCTTACCATTTGCAGCAGCATGGATGGACCTGAAGAACATTATGTTAAATGAAATAAACCAGGCAATGAAAGAAAAATACCACATAATCTCATGCATTTATGGAAAATAAAGAACATTATAACCTAATGAACAAAAAGATAGATACAGAGGCAATAAAACATACTGTCAAATTACAATGGGAATGCTGGGGAGTGTTGGGGAAGGGGGAAATGAGATCAATCGAAGATTTACATGCATGTGTATAGGCACAACCAATGGACACAAGACACTGAGGGGGGTTGGGATGAGGGCATGTGACAGGGGGTACTGGAGGCTGGGATAAGGTCAATGGGAAAAAATGGATATATATGTACTACTATATGTAATACTTTAAACAATAAAAATAAAAGTTAAATTAAATTAAAATAAATAATAAAAATAAATAAGTAAAAAAACCAATGCCATTTATCATCACACACACACAAAAATTAAAATAGCCAGTAATAAACTTAACTAAGGAGGTAAAAGACCTGTACTCAGAAAACTACAAGAAACTGATAAAGAGATAGAGGAAGACATAAACAAATGGAAGGACATACAGTGTTCATGGACTGGTAGAATCAGCATCATTAACAAGTCCATGCTACCCAAAGCAATCTATAGATTCAATGTGCTCCCCAATAAAATACCAATGGTATATTTCACAGACCCAGAACAAACTCTCCAAAAATTCATCTGGAATAAAAAAAAAACCCTGAATAGCTGCAGCAATCCTGAGAAAGAAAGGCAAAGTAGGAGGATCTCAATACCAGATATCATTTATAATGCCAAGCGAAATAAGCCCATCAGAGAAAGATATATATATATATATACATACTTAGATGTATATATATATATAATCACATGATCTCACTCATTTTTGGACTATAATGAACAACATAAACTGATGAACAAAAACAGATTCAGAGACAGAAAAGCCTTGACCAGATGTTCAAACCTCAGAGGAAAGGTATGGGAGGGGAGGGGCAAGGGGGAGAAATCAATCAAAGAACTTGTATGGATGCATATAAGCATAACCAATAGACACAGACACTAGGGAGTGTGGGTATGAATATGGATGGGGGGAGTAATGGGAGGATATGGACACATATGTAATACCTTTATAAAAATAAATTTGAAAAATTATACATTTCAATTAAACATTATCTTGTATTAGTTTCAGGTATGCAGATAGTGATTACACAATCATTCACTTTACAAGTGTCCCCCCTGATATATCTAGTACTTAACTATCACCCTACATTGTTATTGCAATGTTATTGAATACTAGAGGCCTAGTACATGAAAATTCATACACTGGATGGGGAGGTCCCTCAGCACAGCCTGATTCCTCTCACAGTCTCTGAGTCCTTAAGGATGGGGAGGTGACCCAGCAATCAGGGGAAGGTGACACCTCCATCACACCTTTTCTGCTGTCACTTCCAGCAGCTCAAGCCTCAGCTGTCCCTGGTTACCTGAGCCTTGGGCAGTCCTGGGCTGCTGGACAGCCACCATTCGAGGCTTGCCTATGCCTCCAGCTGGTTCTGGGTGGATGGGCAGCCAACAGCTGAGGCTTGCCTGTGCCTTGGGCTGTGCTGGGTGGCTGGGGTGCTGAGGGACCTGGGGGACTCTGGAGGCAGGCACATGAAGCAGCTGGACCTGCCTGGGGGTGAGTTCAGTTAAGCCATGCACCTGCTGAGGAGCTTGGCCACAGACATCCATGGCTCTGGGTGCTGCCATGTTAGAGGGTGTGGCAGTCAATTAGCATATTCCCTCCTTATTGGCTGTGAGTGCTGCCCTCTTTGTGAGGGCATTAGGGTTAATTAGCATATTCCCTCTTTATAGAGAGATTTCTTATGTTTTACAATATTTATTTTTTAATATTTAATGTGCTTGTCCTCAAGCCATTAAAAATTTTTAATCTATGGCCCTATTTTGGCCTTAAAATGAACTAAGTGGTTTTAGAAATTCCCTTTTCTTTTATGCTTTGTTTTGTCAACTGTGTCATCAGAGGCCTTTGATTTTTTATTGTGTTGACTTCTCTACTAGTAAATGGTGCTCTATGAATAGTCAATTTAAAAGTTACTGATAAGTGCAACTGTGTATAAGGACTATGGTCAGCTGATGTGCTCGTTGGTGACTATCCACAAAAACAACAAATATCTCAGAGGCATTAGTGTCAAAATACATGTATGTATAAATATAAGTGTGTGTGTGTGCGCGTGTGTGTGTGTGTTTAGTAAAAGTAGGAGTGAGGGAATCTATGTATATAAAAGCCAAGTGACTGGAATGGTGGAACCACTGGAAAGATTGGCATAACAGGAATAACCAGTCACTATGACAAACACTGCAGTGGCCAACTGGCCCAATGGGGGCATCAATTGGTCTCTCCAAACCCTCGCAGCTCCTCTCCCAGCCAACCCTGTCCCTGATCACACCCCTCACTCCAATTGTGGGTGGGGCTGGCTGGCCAACCTCCCATAGCCCCAGGCCAGCCCAGACCCAATAGGCCCCTACACCCTTAGTGGGGGTGAGGCCGCCAGCTAACCTCCTGCATTCCTTCCCCCACAACTGGCCCAGCCCTGATCAACCCCTATCAGGGTTGGCTGGCTAGACCCCATCCATGCACAAATTCATGCACCAGGCCTCTAATAGTGAATAAAAGTGAATAAACAATATAAATAAGATTCTATGTGAAATATTATTTTCTTGAAAAATAGTATGTGTTTTTACTTTATTAGAAATATTTTTTAAAAATTAAAAAAAACACACACTTCATCTGAGACACTTTTCCACTCACTGTAAATGTGATTTTCAGATTCCATAGCTTCATTAGCTAGTCCTTCTTAACCAATATATCATTTCAGGCCCTGTCTTTCCAACTCAGCAAAGTTCATGCTGTTCTCTAGTCTTTCTTTGTCCAAAAGCTCAGTTAGGAGCCTGCTGAACATATCAATTCATGAACATGTGGTACGTGTTACCTATCTTGTTTTTGTTAATGTATTCCATATGTTCTTGGCCCATTTTATGAAATAGTTTCCTTTATCTAGTCTATTTATTTCTATTTCCTACTGTTCTGAATATAGTCATTCTCTTTTATGTTATTTGCCACTGAGAAAACTTAATATAAATGTTTTCCATTCATGAATTTACATTACATATGAATAATGATGCTTTCAATAAAATTCAAGACTGCAGAGGGACATATGGTATAAATATGGTATAAATATCTTAACTGTAAATATAGGTTTTAAAGACAGATATTTAATCAGCAGGGAAATGGTCTATTGTAAATCTGTTACTCATATAGACACCAAGTAGAATCATTCATTATCATTTTCTATTAGCTGTTTGTGTAAAAACCTATTACATGGATAACCAATCATGTATGAATTTCAAAGCACTTTGCAAAATCATTTATTAAAACAAATTTGCCTACAGTGTCTCTGGAAAGATGACAAATAGGATGGATGTATTTATACACAAACATGGAGACACTGGCCCTTGACTCTAATACAAACTGGAGATCAAAAATTGAACATCTTTCATCTGATAGATGAATGTCATGCTAATTTTGATGCACTCCTGATTTATTACCTAGTCTGCCAAATAATATATCCTGTTAAGGTGTTAAAAAGAGAGGAGGAAGGACTAAATATTCTCCCTCTAAACCCTTCTTGACCTCAGATGTTTACATCTACTTAGGGCTCAGACTTTCTCAGCCAGAGCTGTCAGTCTCCATGATCACTGACTGGAGCAGCTTCCCAAGCAACTTTCAATGCCACTGAGATATTTGTCATTGAAGATGCATCTGGAGAGAACCCACACATGGGCCTGCTGGCCTTACCAAGCTCATGACTGGTCATGAAAGTATGTTTGTATTTCTAAGGAATACCTGCTCCCTTTCAATATCCCTCCACCTCCACCACATGGCCCATAGTGTAGCATAGAAATAGTTCTGGCCTGGGAATTTGGAATTTGATGACGGTAACCTTGGAGCTGCCATGATCTAAAGAAAATTCACTTCATTCTTTCGTTTTCTACAACTACTATATGGACAATAATTTTTATCTTGCCTTATTCACAAGGATAATGTAGAGATAATAATGGGCATAAAATATTTTGAATGTGTTCTTCAACTTTGTGCTTTTCTCTGTTTACCTTTTCTGCAATATATCCTATCTAATAAAAAAGTAATGTGCAAGTATATAAACATATCTTGACTAAAAATTAATAAAAAATATTTTCTATAAAACTGACATGGGGTCCTTTTTATTTTTGCCCAAATGACTTTCTTTTGGCTTATTTTGCCGCCATATGTGTTTTTCATGGGTGTCTTGCTGTTAGCATTACACATGAAAATTAATTTTCTAAAGTAAAAAATTTCTAGATGTAATTTACTTACTGGATATTTTTTCTTACATGATATTATCCTATTATCCCCCTTTTTTATTAATGGAGACTTTTGTAAATTTTTAAATGCAATCTTGATAACTTTAAATTTTAATTTTTTGCACAAAAATATGACTGCTTTATGTTCATAGCATGTTAAGCAATTTTACCATGAGGTTAACTACCAATAGAAATTTTAGTTAATAGTTTAGAAACAGCTTTTTGTCCAGTACAATTAAATTTTCTTGATTATTCATTTATTTCAATTAATTCCAAGATCAAGTGGACTCCTGCAACAGAGAGAAATTGAGAGGTCTGCTCCAACCACAAAGACAAGGGGAGAAACATCCAGAGATCGAAGATGCTGAAGACGCCTTCCCATGCTAGCAGTCAGCAGCTGTGCATTGCTGCAGGGATGCCTAGGATCAAACCAGAGAGGGTTGGACCTGCATTGCCACCATTTGTCCACCATCTGGATACCATTGCTGACATGTACACATAAGGGACTGTTTGACATTGAAACTGGGACTCAGAACTATTGGACATTGAAATTGGGACCCAAACATTTTTGTTCTTATAGGTTTATTTCTAGCCTCAGAGGCAAGATGTTTTTAAAGAAAAGAATCAGGGCGGGGGAATAAAACAGAGACAGAGGAAAAGAAGCAATGAACAGACTGTCATACTATAGCAGGAAGGCAAAGGAGGCTGAGAGGGGGCTGTAAGAGATCAACTGAAGGGAAGGGTCAGGTGAGGGCATGGACTGGGGTGTAGGGAAGGCCAGGGGAGGTCAATAGGGGAAAAAAGGAGACATATGTACTACTATTTGCAATACTTCAAACAATAAAAAAGAAAATATAACCTAAAAAAGAGTAATATGCAAATTGACTGTACCTCCACTATACCCACAAGGCACACCCACCAGCCAATCAGAGTGAGTATGCAAATTAGACGAACCAAGATGGCTATGGCCACAGAGAACAGGAGGGAGGCTTGGGTTGCCCCTGAAAATGGAGGAAGCCAAGCTTTCCGCACACCCTGGCCCACTCAGGCCTCTGCTTAAGGCAACAAAGTTTCAGTGTGTGTGCAAGCAGAAGTCTTGGCTCCACTCTGGGCTACAAAGTTTCAATTGTAGAAGATAAATAAACCCCAGATACCAGGGCCTCTGCTTGAGTTGCCAGAGATTGTGGCAGGCCTGAAAACCACCACAAGTCCTTCGCCCAGGCCTCCCCATGCCCCAAGGGAACACCTACCCTGATCTGGGACACCCTTCAGGGCAAACCAGCTGGCCCCTACCCATACAGCAGACCTCTATCCTATCTAATAAAAGAGTAATATGCAATTTGACCATCACTCTACACACAAGATGCCTGCCCCATGTAGTCAAAAGATCCTGCCCCCATGTGGACACAAGATGGCCATCACAAGATGGCCAGCAGGGGAGGGCAGATGGCAGGAACCAGGGTTGCAGGGAAGGGCAGTTCAGGGGTGGAGGGGGGATTTCCAGGCCTACAGGGGAGGGCAGTTAAGGGTGACCAGACCTGCAGGGGAGGGCAGTTAGTGGCAAACAGGCTGGCAGGGGAGTGCTTAGGGGGTGATTAGGCTGGCAGGCAGAAGCAGTTAGGGGCAATCAGGAAAGCAGACAGGTGAGCAGTTGGGAGCCAGCAGTTCTAAATTGTGAGAGAAATGTCCAACTGCCCGTTTAAGCCCAATCCAGGTAGGGGCCAGCTGGTTTGCCAAGGTAGGATCAGACTTAAATGGGCAGTTGGATATCTCTCAAGTGGTCCCAGATTGGAGAGGAAGCAGGCTGGGCTGAAGAACACCCCCCCTCTCCACCTGTGCACTAATTTCATGCACCGGGCCTCTAGTATACTAATAAAAGAGTAATATGCTAATTAGGCCAGGAGATCTTCTGGAGACCTTCCCAGATGTCCTTCTGAACAAAGCCATGGTGACAGGACTGAGGCAGGCATTTAGGAGTGATCAGGCTGGCAGGGGAGAGCAGATGGAGGTGATCAGGCCTTGGGGGACAAATTTGGGGTATCAGGCTGGCAGGGAGAGGCAGTTAGGGGAAATTAGGAAGGCAGGCAGAGTGATTAGAGGCAATCAAGCAGGCAGGTGAGTGGTTAGGAGACAGTGGTCCTGGATTGTGAGAGGAATGTCTGACTGCTGAATCGGGCCTAAACTGGCAGTCAGACAGCCCCGAGGAGTCCTGGATTGGAGAAGGTACAGGCTGGGCTGATGGAACCCCCGCAGTGTGCAGGAATTTCGTTCACCAAATCTCTAATATATACTGTGTGTGCGTATATATATATATACGCACACACACACACACATGTGTTTGTGTGTGTGTGTGTGTACACACATATCCTTGTGGGATCCCTATGGGTCAGGCTTAAACTGGCAGTCAGACATCCCACTTACAATCTGGGATCACTGGCTCCTAACTGCTCACCTGCCTGCCTGCTCGATTGCCCCTAACCCTCTGCCTGCCTAATCACCCCCAACTGTCCCCCTCTGCCAGCCAATTTGGTTCTGATTGGTCAGTTTCTATGCCAGTCTGTATCTCTGGGCCTATCAAAGGGGCCTAATCATAAAGGCAAGGATAATCAGCAGCCTCAGTGGAGGCCTGAAGAGAATTGAAGGCACAGCTTCTGGCCTTCCCAGAGAGAAAAAGTGTGACAAAATGGGAATAAGCATCAGGGCAGTTGTTTCATAAGCTATTACCTTGTGATAAGATTTTCTAGTTACCTTGTTCACCCATATATCAAAATCTAAGCACTGCCTTGGCTGGTTTGGCTCAGTGGATGGAGCACTGGCCTGCAGACTGAAGGGTCCCAGGTTCGATTCCAGTCAAGAGCACATGCCCAGGTCACAGGCTCAGTTTGTAGTAGTCGATCAATTATTCTCTCTTATCACTGATGTTTCTATCTCTCTTTTTCACTCCATTCCCTCTCTGAAATCAATAAAAATATATTTTAGAAAACTATATTAAAAAAACCCACCCTCAGCACCTAATATGCAAATCAACTGAACAGCAGAACAACCAGTGGAACCACTGTTCACTATGATGTGCACTGACCACTAGGGGAAGATGCTCAATGCAGAAGTTTCCCCCATCCTGCAGGCTCCAGGCCAGCCAGAATTGGTGTCAGCAGGGCCCCCCTGATCATCCTGCCAGTTGCCCCACAGAGGAGAATACCAGTGAGGTGGTCAGGGTTGGAGCTGGCCAGCAAATGGGTAGCAACAGGGGGTGAAGCCAATGAACAAGTGGGCCGGAACTGCCCCTGATTGCTCCAACAGTCATCTCCAAGGCAGGTGTCAGTGGGGGTCCCCTGATTTCCCTACTGGTCACAATTCAGATCAGCTCTGATTGCTAGCCAGGCCTTGGGAACCTACCTGTGCACAAAGTTCATGGACTGGGCCTCTAATGTTGAATAAGAGTGGTGAAAGTTTAAATCCTTGTCTTGTTCCTGTTCTTAAGGGAAACACTTTTAGTTGTTGACCATTGAATATTTTGTTGGCTGTAGTTTTGTCATATATGACCTTTATTATGTTAATATATTATCGCTCTATTCCCACTTTCCTGAGAGTTTTTATCAAAAAAGGGTGCTGAATTTTGTCAAATCCTTTTGTCTGCATCAATTAGTATGATCATGTGATTTTTATTTTTCAATTTGTTAATGTTATGTGTCACATTATTGATTTGTGGATATTGTACCAGCCTCGCATTCCTGGAATAAATCCCACTTGATTACAGTGTATTATCTTTTTAATATATTGCTGGATCTGATTTGCTTAAATTTTGTTGAGGATTTTAGCATTTATGATTATCAGAATATTGGCCTATTATTTACCTTTTTGTAGTGTCTTTGTCTGGTTTTAAAATTAGGATAATGTTGGTTTTGTCAAAAAAGCTTAGAAGTGTTCCTGCCTCTTGAATTTTTTAAAATAGTTTGTGGAGAATGTTGTTAGTTACTTTTTGAATGTTTGGTAAAATTCCCCTGTAAATCCATCAAGTCCAGGATTTTTGTTTGCTGGGAGTTTTTTAATTACTGCCCCAATTTTACCAGTTGTTATTGGCCTACTCTGGTTTTCTGATTCTTCCTGATTAAATTTTGGAAGATTGTATGTTTCTAGGAATGTGTCCATTTCATTGGCATACAGTTGTTCATAGTATTTGTTTATGCATTTTTATTTCTGTGATGCCCATTGTGATATCACCACTTTTGTTTCTGGTTTTATTTATTTGGGTCCTCTTTTTTTGTTTCTTGACTAGCCTTGCTAGGGGTTCATCAGTCTTGTAGCAATAAGACAAGAGTAAGTGATAAAAGGCATCCAAATTGGAAAGGAGGAAGTAATATTGTATATAGAATACTCTAATGACTCAATGAGGAAACTACTGACTTAGTAAATGAATTTGGCAAGGTAGCAGGATACAAAATCTACATCCATAAATCAATGGCATTTTTATACACCAATAATGAATTCTGAGAAAGAGAATTTTTTTTAAAAAATCCCATTTACCATTGCAACAAAAAATAAATAAATAAAATACCTAGGATAAACTTAAACAAGGAGGTAAAATACCTGTACTTTGAAAACTATAAGACATTGAAGAAAGTGACAGAAGAAGATACAAACAAATAAGTAAAAAGGTATACCATGGTCATGGATTGAAAGAATTAATATCATTAAAATTTCTATATTATTCAGAGTAATCTATAGGTTCAAAGAACTTCCTATTAAAATAACAATGGCATACTTCACAGAACTAGAACAAATACTCCAAAAATGTATATGGAACTATAAAAGACCCTGAATAGCTGCAGCAATCTTAAGAAAGAACAAAGTTGGAGGGATCACATTAACTAATATCAAACTATACTACAAACAGCTTATACCTAAAATGGGCTGGTAGTGGCACATAGACCATTGGATCAAAACAGGGACCTCCAAAATTGACCTACACCATTACAGTCAATTAATTGACAAAGGAGGAAAAGACATACAATAGAGTAAATACAGCCTCTTCAGCAAATGGTGTTGGGAAAACTAGACAGACACATGCAAAAAGATGAAATTAGAACACCAACTTACACCATACATAAAAATAAACTCAAAATGGATAAAGGGCTTAAATTTAAGGCATGAAACCATAAAAATCTTAGAAGAAAAGATAGGCAATAAAATTTCAGACATCTCATGTAGCAGAATTTTTGCTGATACATGTCCTAGGTCAAAGAAAACTAAGAAGAAAATAATGGGACTATATAAAAATAAAAGCTTCTGCACAGGAAAAAATAAATAAACAAACATAAAATTTAAAAGGGAACCCACTGTATGGGAGAACATATTTACCAATGATACATCTAATAAGGGGTTAATATCCAAGCTATATAAATCATTCATACAACTCCAAAAATCCTATTTAAAAACAGGCAGAAGACTCAGTCCCCTTTAGACACTTCTCCAAAGGTGACATACAAATGGCCAAGAGAAACATGAAAAAATGCTCAAAGTTACTAATCATCAGAGAAATACAATTTGAAACCACAATGTGATATCACCTCACACTGGTCAGAATGGCTATCATAAACAAATCAACAAATAACATGCTGTCAAGTATGCAGGGGTAAAGGGAACAGTAGTTCACTGCTGGTGGAAATGCAGATTGGTGTAGCCACTCTGATAAACAGCCTGGAATTTCCTAAAAAAATTAAAAATGGAACTCCCATTTGACCCAGAGATTCCAGTTCTGGAAATATATCCTAAGCACACCAACATACCAATCAGAAAGAATATATGCACTCCTATGTTATTTACAATAGTGTTATTTACAATAGCTAAGATTTGGAAACAGCTAAGTGCCAATTAGTAGATAAGGGGATGAAAAAGCTGTGGAACATTTACACAATGGAATACTATGCAGGCATAAAAATGCGGGATCTTTTATCATTTGGACAGCATGGATGGAGATGCAGAATATTATACTAAGAGAAAGAAGCCAATCTGAAAAATACAAGTATCATATGATATCACTTATTTGTGGAATCTAATGAACAAAATGAATTGACCAATAAAATATGAACCGAAGCATGGATGAAAGGAACAGACTGGCATACCTTGATGTAGGGTTGGAGGGATGAGAAGAGATAAACCAAATAAATTATATACTTCTATGCATTTTTCATGGACAGGGCAATAGGGTGGTGAAGATTTGGGGGGGTGAGGTAGGGACTGGGAGGAGGGAGGTAAAGGTAATGGTGGGAACAGGAGACATCTGTAATACTATCAATATTAAAAAATATATTTTTTAAAAAGCTCAGCATTGAGCTGTTGGAATTTTTGGAACAGAAATGTTTCTCTTTAGGCTGCAGATAGAAAATCCAGGGAGCTTAATGCTGCTGATAAATGAAGGCTAAGATTGGGACAATTTAAAGAACTTGACTACCTTGGAGGAAATGGGAATGAGAAGAGAGAGAAGAAAAAAAAAAGTAAAGCAGTCAAAAATCTGGGGTTAAGGTCCAGAGAGTAGAATTGACAAACTAAGACAGGATAAAGTCAATGACAGAAGTATGCTGGGAAGATGATCTGAAGAAATATCAATTATATATATTAATATATCTCCACAATTTTATGTCAGTGATATTGTTGATTGTGCAGAGATGTATATATAGAATTTAGTACCTAGTATAGTCCCTAGTATATGATAGATACTAAAAAAATTATGATAAAATTAAGAAATAATTAGATAATGTCACATTGGAGCACAACTCTTCTTATACATTACCAGTACTTTTTCTGAATGATTAAGTGATCAGAAAGAAAAATATAATGTATCTTCTTGTTATATTGACTTGGTAATATTTGTTCTTGAAACAAGTATATATATAATATTTATAGATCATCTCTGAGTAATGAATGTAATGACAAGGCAAGTTTTATAGAAAATTTTGAAAATTAGGTTTTCAGAAAGGAAAGAATCTTTATCTCTTCAAAGACAGGAGCATCTCATCTGGAATTAAAAAAAAAAAAAAAGACCCAAATAGCCACAGCAATCCTGTGAAAGAACAACAAAGTTGGAGAGATCACAATACCAGATATCAAGCTACAGTTCTCAAAACTACCCACTATTTGCACAAGAACAGACATATTGACCAATAGAACAGAACAGAGAACCTAGAAATAGACCTAAGCCATTATGTTCAATTAATATTTGGCAAAAGAAGCAAGAGCATACAATGGAATCAAGACAGTCTCTTCAATAAATGGTGCTAGGAAATTTGGTCAGCTACATGCAAAAAAAATGAAACTAGATCACCAGCTTATATCATACACAAAAATAAGCTCAAAATGAATCAAGGACTTAAATGTAAGATGGGAAATCATAAAAATCATACAAGACTCACTCCATAGGAAACAAAATAGTAGACATGTCGTAACAATATCTTTACCAACAGAACTCCTAGGGTGATGGAGACTAAGGAGAAAATAAACAAATGGGACTACATCCAAATAAAAAGCTTTTGCACAGCAAAAAACAAAAAACAAACAAACAAAACAAATGAACAAAAACCAAAAAATATCAATAAAACAACAAGAAAGCCCACTGCATGGGAGAACATATTGAACATATTTGCCAATGCTATTTCAGATAAGGGTTTAAACTCCAAAATTTACAGAGAACTCATACAACATAACAAAAGGAAAATAAACAACCCAATCAAAAATGGACAAACGACCTAAATAGACACTTTTGGAAAGAGGACATACAGAAGGCCAAGAGACATATGAAAATGCTGGAAACTGAACATTGTCTCATTAATAGAAAAATGTGGTCAGGAAACCACATCTAGTCAATCTTAGTTGCTCTTAAAGGTCAGAGCGAATCACTCATTGTTTAGTTGAGACATTGTTAGCTGAAGCAGCCTCCACCTGTTTGTCTTATGTAAATTTCTGCTGATTGGCTACTATTGGAATTTCCTGCCTAAAGACTATGGGTGTAATAAAAGGGATAGCAAGGCCAGAGTGAGAAGTAGTCCTCCCACTAGAGATGGGCTTCTGCCTGGATCCCCAATATTCCCAAATTAATACTTTTCTAGTCTCTTTTCATTTGTGTGCAGTCTTCTCCAAAACCCAAACCCTGAACCAGAACCCTGACCTATGCGGGATGTGAAAAGGGTTCCCACATGAAAACATGCTCCAAGTAACTAATCATGTGAGAGATGCAAATCAAAACAACGAGATACCATCTCACACCTGTCAGAATAGCTATCATCAATAAATCAACAAATGACAAGTGTTGGCAAGGATACAAGAAAAAAGAACCCTTGTGCATTGCTGATGGGAATGAAGACTGGTGCCGCTATTGTGGAAGACATTATGGAGTTTCTTCAAAACGTTAAAATAGAACTCCCATTTAGTAATCCCACTTCTAGGACTATATCCCAAAAAACGAGAAACACCAATCAGAAAGGATATATGCACCCCTATGTTCATAGCAGCACAATTTACCCTAGCTAAGGTTTAGAAACAGCCTAAGTGCCCATCAGCAGATGAGTGGATTAAAAACTATGGCACATCTACACAATGGAATATTATGCTGCTATTAAAAAGAAGGATCTTTTACCATTTTCATCATCATGAATGGAACTGGAGAGCATTATGCTAAGCAAAATAAGCCAGTCGGAGAAAGGTAAATATCACATGATCCTACAAATAATTACTAACATAATTTGATGAACAATAGTAGATCCAGAGACAAATGGCAGGGGAGGGGGCATTAGAGAGCAACCAAAGGACTTTTATGCATGCATATTAGCATAACCAATGGATACAGACACTGGGATGGTGGGGGCTTGCTCAGGGTGGAAATGGCTGGCAGGGCAGGGAGGGGGCAGTGTCAATCTGGGGAAAAAGGAGACATATGTAAAACTTTAGACAATAAATATATTAAAAAAAAGACAGGAGCATCTAAAGAAAACAAACAAACAAACAATGTACAAACTTTTGTTACTATTCTCAGCTAATGCTAGTCTCCCAGCCCAGGCATTTATAATTTCCTAGAACGTGGAAGATTCCAGACTATGCAGTGTACATTGCAAAGGTGTCTCATGATCCCTTAATGATAACCAGCTTCCCGAGGTTCAGGAAGGGAGAAGATCAGAACAGAATTATAATGTGATTCAATGGTGCATGTACTATAAGAATAAAATTTAGAAACAAGCAAAAATTTTATCAAGGCGATATTGAGGGATTTTAATAAATTAGGATATTATACTGGCAATGGAAGTGCCCTCTGTCTACAAGTTTACTTTGTTTTCTTTCTTCTGTCCCCTCCTTCTTTCTTTTACCTAGTTCTGATACAGCAAGTGACACTGGGGACTAACTGCAAAGTGAAGTAAGGCTAGAATGGAATGGAGTGTTAAAGATTTTCTTTTTAAAATTCATAGACATAACCATCTCAAATCAATGACCAGTGAATGATGTACTTCAGTCATAGAAGTGAGGAAATTAATTAATGGGTGTCAGAACACAGATTAAGAAATCAACACCCCAGAGCCAACAGTCCAGCAAAATGGCCAAATTCAACTGTGAAAGAGTTCTTGGAGACTCATAAGATCTGCTCCAGAACATTTTATTTTTTAGGTGTTTTTTTTTTTTGTTTGTTTTTTCATGACAAACTACCACATCAAATATTTGCCCTTCATGGCTGATTCTTCCTTTTATATCCAGAGGCCCAATGCACAGAATTTGTGCAAGGTGCTTGGCCCTCGAAGCCCTGGATGCCTTGGCCATCCCTCCCAGCCCCTCATAGCTTCAGCTGGAAGGTTGTCAGGAAGGATGTCTGGAAGGTCGTTCAGTTATTTGGTGTAATTAGGATATTAACTTTTCATTATATAAGATATGATACTAGTGTTGTTATTTCATTATTATTTCTACTAGAGGCTAGATGCATAAATTTGTGCATGAGTGGGGGTCTTTAAGCCCAGGCTGAGCCCTCTTGCCATCTGGGACCACTCAAGGGATGTCAGACATCCCTCTTGCAGTTTGGAACCTCTCGCTCCTTACCACCCAACTACAGCAGAGGTGGGAGAGGTTCCTGCCACTGCTGCTGCACTGGCCAGCTGTGAGCCTGGTTTCTGGCTGAGCAGTGCTCCCCCTGTGGGAGCATACAGACCACCAGGAAGCAGCTTCTGTTTTGAGCACCTGCCCCTGGTGGTTGGTGCACATCGTAGCAAATGGTCGATCAGTCAACTATCTGTCCCCTGGTGGTCAATGAAAATCATAGTGAGCAGTTGAGCAGCCCTATCATATTAAGCTTTGATTGGTTGAACTGCTGACCAGTCAACTGGACACTTAGCATATTAGGCTTTTATTATATAGGATTTTGTGACAAATCTAGAGATAGCTATTGAAGGTTTTGATCATTTTCACATCTTCTTTAATTGAAAAGAATAAATGATCCTATATAATAAAGAGGTAATATGCAAATTGACTGTCACACCCTTGCATAAGATGGGCGCTCCGATGTGATAACAAGATGGCTTTCTCCATGTGGCTGCCACAAGATGGCTGGCAGGGGAGGGCAGTTGTGGGTGATCAAGCCAGTAGGGGAAGGCAATTAGGGGTTCCCAGACCAGCAGGGGAGGGCAGTTGGGGGGACTAGGCTGGCAGGGGAGGGCACTAAAGGGTGACCAGGCTGGCAGGGGAGGGCACTTAAGGGTGACCAGGCTGGCAGGGGAGAGAAGTTGGGGCAACCAGGCCAGCAGGGGAGGGCAGTTGGGGTCAAACAGGCCATCAGGGGAGGGCACTTAGGGGGGACCAGGCTGGCAGGGGAGGGAAATTATGGGTGACCAGGGCAGCAAGGGAGGGCAGAGGGGGGATAAGGCTGGCAGGGGAAGGAAGTAGGGGCAATCAGGAAGTTGGGGGTGACCAGCCTGCAAGGGATGGCAGTTGGGGGGGACAAGGCCTGCAGGGGAGGATATTTGGAGGGGACCCAGGATGGCACGGAGGGCAGTTGGGGAGGAGAGCAGGCCTGCAGTGGTGAGCAGTTGGCAGTGACCAGTCCTGCAGAGGCAGACAGTTGGCAAGGGAGGGCAGTTAGGGGTGACCAGGCTGTCAGGAGAGGGAAGTTGAGGGGACCAGGCCAGCAGGGGAGGGCAGTTGGGAGGGATCAGGCCTTCATGGGAGGGCAGTCAGGGACAACCAGGCCTCCAGGATAGGGCAGTTAGGGGTGACCAGGTCAGCAGGGGAGGGAAGTAGGGGCAACCAAATCTTCAGGGGAGGGTGGGAAGTTGGGGGAGACAAGGCCTGCAAGGGATGGTCATTGGAAGGGACAAAGCCTGCATGGGAGAGCAGTTGGGAGGACCACACTGGCAAGGAGGGCAGTTGGAGGGAACCAAGCCTGAAGAGGTGGACAGTTGGCAGTGATAAGGCCTACAGAGGCAGTCAGTTGGCAGTGACCTGACCAGCAGGAGAGGGAAGTTGGCGGTAATGAGGGCAACTGCATGGGAGGGCAGTCAGTGGCAACCATGCCAGCAGGACAGCACAGTTGGGAATGACCAGGCCATCAGGGTAGGGCAATTGGGGGCAACTAGACCATCAGGAGAGCAGTTAGGCATTGATCAGCCTAGTAGGAGTGTAGTTATGGGGTGATCAGGCTGGCAAGCAGAAGCGGTTAGGGGCAATCAACAGGTAGTCAGGTGAGAGGTTGGGAGTGAGCATTCTTGGATTGTAAGAGGGATGTCTGACTACTGGTTTTGACCTGATCCCACAGGGATCGGCAGATTGGAGAGAGTGCAGGCTGGGCTGAGGAATTACTTCCTCCCCCCCAGTGCATAAATTTCATGTACTGGTCCTCTAGTATTGGTATAATAGAATATATTTAGGGCAAGGAATGTTAAATTTAATGTGTGCATAGGTTTTTCATATAGGAGAAAGAGGAGTTGGGGGTGTGGAAAGCTATGAGAAAATTATAGACACCAAAAAATGCAGACTGTACAAGAATTAATGGTCTGGTCTCTTGGCCCTTTCTTTACTCCATCTCATCTCATGTAAGGCTGTCTTCATGGGCATGTTACACATAGGACCATGTACTTGGTTTAATGCTCTATTGTTGCCATTCTGAAATTTTCAATTTCATCTTCGAGTTTTTGTGTTGTGAAGTTCAGTGAGACAATAGAGCATGCTCATAAGCAAGAGAAATACATGCAACATATGAACCCACCATTCCTTGATGCTTGTTTCCTATAGCTTATATATACAAACTTCCACTGCATTCTTTATTATGTGGGAGTTTAGTGAGGCTTAAAATTAATACAGGTAAGTGTGTTGTATCTACAACTGAGTAAGTAGAAAATGCTGACAATATCCAGAGGCTATATATATATATATATATATATATATATATTACTTCCTTTGCAGAAAAAGGCAATAGCATTCTAAGAAACACGAAGGACAAAGGGACCCTATTATATCCTTTCTTACTCTTACTCCCCTGTATCAGCCAATCACTTACACTGAAAGGTATTATATAGAAGGGAAGGGAAAGATACAGCAGTCTATAGTTCCTGTGTACTTAGTTCTTCTTCCTTATGCATCAGTAAAAGCTGAAGGCAAAGAGTATTGGAAAAATGTCTTTGTATCAAGAATATTAATAAAAACAACTGAGTTAGTTTTGAACACCGTTTCCACTCTTCTGGTAAGAATAAAATGCATCTATGTATGAACTATGAAATACTAGTTGTGTAATTTTGCCTACAAATAAATTCTGCCTACAAGTAAATGCTTTTATATTTGCATTTAAAAAGTGGCATTATTCAATATAAAATAAATGGAAAGATTTATGGTATTGATTTAAAAATAAAACTTAAAAAAATTAAGTTAGAATAATCCTATATAATAAAAAGAGGTAATAGGTAAATTGACCCTCACTCCATCACAAGATGGTGGCACCCACAGCAGAGGTGGAGTTCCTGTAATGAATGGTAATGGGTGATCAGCAGGGACCTGAGGCTGCATGGCACTGGGCTGGGCTGGGGACCTGAGGCAGCGTACCCCTTACCAGTAGGTCTTGAAGGGGGACCTCAGGCCTTCCCCCTCCCCCGGGGCAGGGCACCTGAAGCTGTGCTCCTCACTCTGGCGGGGCTTGATGAGAGACCTCAGGCCATACCCTCCCAGTGTGTCTTAACAGAGGACATCAGACCACATTCCCAACCCGGGGACAGGGGACCTGAATCAGCTACCCCTGCCCCAGTGCCAGGCTTTAGGACCTCAGGCTCTGCCCCCTGCCCTGGCTGCAGGCCAGAGGACCTCAGGTGGTGCCACACATCCAGGCATCAGGATGGGGGACCTGAGGCTGTGGCCCCCAACTAGTGAGGCTTGACAGGGGGCCAGAGGTTGTGCCCCCCCACCTGGCAAGACTTGACAGGGTTGGGGCTGGCAAATTCTGGATCTTGCTCAGTGAGGGTGGGGCTAGCTGTGTCTGGGTCTCACACAATATTGAGGTGCATGCAGGTGGGTGGGGACTTGACTCAAGGTCTCATGGCACACCCCAGACTCTGACAGGAGAGATTTTCATATATATCTTACTAATTTTCTTTCATCTCTGACACTTCTATTATAGAGAAGGAGCAAATAGCAATATTAAAATATTTCCTTAATTCCCTTTTAATGTGCATGAATTTTGTTCACTGGGCCACTAGTATTAAATAATAAGTAAAATAAAAATCATGACAAATCAAAAGAGACAATGAAACAAAAGAAAATATCTTATCTGTTAGGACCTTTAATGACACCTTTTTTGTCTTTTGAATTAGGAGCCACAATTTTATATTACAACTAGAGGCCTGGTGTATAAAATTTGTGCATGGGGGAGTGTCCCTCAGCCCAGCCTGCACCCTCCCTAATCTGGGACCCCTCAAAGGATATCTGACTGCCCGTTTAGGCCCTATCCAAGTAGGATCGGGCCTAAAAGGGAAGCCAGACATCCCTCTCACAATCCAGGACTGTTGGCTCCCAACTGCTCGCCTGCCTACCTTCCTGATTGCCCTTAACTGCTTCTGCCTGCCAGCCTGATCACGTCCTAACCACTCCCCTGCCAGCCTGATTAATGCCTAACTGATCCCCTGCCAGCCTGTTTACCCCTAGATGCCTTCCCCTGTGGGTCTGGTACCTCCCAACTGCCCTTCCCTGCTGACCTGATCGCCCACAACTGCTCTCCCTTGCAAGCCTGGTCCGTCCCATCTTCCCTCCCTTGCTGGCCATCTTGTGGTGACCATCTTGTGTCCACATGAAAGCAGCCATCTTTAACCATATGGGGGCAGCCATCTTGTGCATTGCAGTGACAGTCAATTTGCATATTACTCTTTTATTAGATAGGAGGATTAGATAGGATAGAGGCCTGGTGCACAGGTGGGGGCCAGCTGGTTTGCCCTGAAGTGTGTTTCAGATCAAGGTGGAGGTTCCCTTGGAGCAAGGGAAGCCTGGGTGAGGGGCCTGTGGTGGTTTGTAGGCCAGCAAAGCCCCCCAGAGACCCAAGCGGAGGCCCTGGTATCTAGGATTTATTTATCTTCTATAATTGAAACTTTGTAGCCTTGAGTGGAACCAAGCTTTCTGTTTTCTCTGTGGCTGCAGCCATTTTTGTTGGGATTTATTTATCTTCTATAATTGAAACTTTGTAGTCTTAAGTGGAGGCCAAGTCAGGCCAGGGTGTGCAGAAAGCTTGGCTTCCTCCATTGCCAGGGAAACCCAAACCTCTTGCTCTCACAATGGCCACACCCATCTTGGTTGAGTTAATTTGTATACTCTCTTCTGATTGGGTGATGGGTGTGGCTTATGGGTATAGCAGATTGTGGTTAATTTGCATATTACTCTTTTATTAGATAGGATAGGCCTTACAAAATGACTCTGCTTCCTGTTTCCTCTCTCTCCTTTGACCACTACATGAAATCCTTTCTTTCTTTCTTTCTTTCTTTCTTTCTTTCTTTCTTTCTTTCTTTTTTCTTTCTTCCTGTCTTTCTTTCTTTCTTTCTTTCTTTTTTCTTTCTTTCTTTTTTTTTTCTTTTTTTTTTATCAACTCTGTGGTTCTCTCTTGCCTCTAGTCCTTTCACTACACTTTTGTTCCTGCTAGGCCAGGTTTCTCATTGCCCTTCACCTGGGTCAGCTTCCTTCCCACTGAGTGAAGTTCACATTGTTCTCTATCACTATTAACTCAAAAAAATCATCTGCCCTATTACATTGTAACTCCCTAGGGAAAAATCCTATAATATTTTTTTTCATTAATGTGTACTCATATGGCTAGATTAGGCAACCAATTAATATTTGTTGAATGAATAAATTAATTAGTGGAAGTTAATTGAAGGAATTTTGTGCTCCAATAATGAGGGATGTAGCATTATATACCAGGGAAATGTTATTTCACAGATTGACTGTCTTTTAGGAGGGATACCGAAAAAAAAAATAGTATAGGACACCTAATTAAACATAATTTTTTATTTGCTACATTCTGTACCTCATTATGTCTTTTTATTAGTTCACCCTGGCAACTTTACCCTAAAACACTTTGGAAAAGGTTTGTGTCTTTATTTCTATCATATGTTTTATTAATGAGAGAGAGAGAGAGAGAGAGAGAGAGAGAGAGAGAGAGAGAGAGGCGGGGAAGGGAGAGAGAAGAAGAAAAAAATATATTGATAAAGGAGAGAAACATCAATCAGCTGCCTGGTCAATGCCCCCTATTGTGGGAGGGATAGCTCACAACTGGGGCATATGCCATAACAAGGATGATGATCAATCAATTGAGCCATACTGGGCAGGGCAGGTGTGACTCTTTAAATAAAGTATGAGTATAATACTAACAGAGTGTGTTAGTTTAAACCTTGTTTTCAATATAAACTTACTTAGAAATCTGATGAAAGCTATATATCATTTCCCCCAGAAAAATGTGTTTTCCTTTCTGGAGAAAGGTTTACAGACTTTCTAAAGCCCATTCTTGATCCCCACTACTTTCACAGTTCCACATAAAATTGATTTTAAAATCTCCTAAATATGCAGGGCCACTTAGTTCAAGGCATAATTTATCATTTGAATGAATATAGTGGTTTCTTAGTTTTTATCCTCTTTAATTCACATTCACATAGCTTCCAGACTAGAGATTTCTCTCTAACATGCATTGATCATTCCTCTCCCCAATTTAATATCATCACATTATCCATAAAAATGTATTTACAATGACATAGTAAATTTTAGCTCTTGCCTTCTTCCTTTCTATTTCATTTGTGATGGATCATTTGCAATTCCCCAATTCTTCTACACTGCTTTATAACTCTATTTGGTGAACATACTGTTTGCTAAGCCTGGAATGTACTCTCAATATATTGGTTAGGGGAGAAACATGTTTTTCTTGATATTTTAGTGTTCCTGGCTTGGTCTGAAAATTGGACTGACAAAGAGATAGATTAACAGGACAAAGCATACAAATTTATTCAATGTCAATTTCAGCCCTAGCCAGTTTGGCTCAATGGATAGAGTATCGATCTGCAGACTAAAGGGTCCTTGGCTGTGAGAAACCTGACCTAGCGGAAACAAAGGTGTAGCGAAAGGACTAGAGGCAAGACACATACCTTGGTTTTAGGCTCCCATCCAGCCAGGGCCATGGTCAAAGGATCATTCAGGAGGTAACAAATCAATGTGTTTCTCTCACATTAATATTTCTCTCTGTCTTTACCTCTCTTTCACTCTCTAAAAAAGAAAAAAATCAATGGAAAAATATCCTCTGGTGAGGATTAACAAAAAAAATAAAAATAAATTTTACATGACATGGGAACCGTTATAAGGAAATAAGACCTGGAGTAAAAGGACTAATTGTTTTTATGCTAGGATTGAGGATGATTCGACTATGGTAAAAATATGATAGATTAAGGATTGTGAGTCAGTGTTGTAAGCTGAAGAAATTTAGGGGCTTGTTTGTCAGGATTCTTAGCATCCCTTTGTCTTTAGAGATAAGGATGCTGTTTTTTATGTGCTACAGAGAGGGCACCTCTATCATGAAGTGTTTCAGAGGAGAAGGATGGGAAAAGGTCAGAGTGGCCTTCCTACTTTGACCATTTCCTCAAACTCCTTCAACTTAAAATGTTCACTGTGTCAATATGCCATATTTTGAGGTAGCATTTCCTGAATCCCATCTTTCTGTCAAGCAGCCATTTCTCTGTGAAGCTTTGCCTGAATTCCCTCCTAACATTTCCCTCCAGGTAAACTGACTTGGTTAATAAATGCACCAAACAATAAGGATTATTTACTCATCAGTGATTTTCTATAATCTCTGTACCACTTGGAGCAAAATCTGTAGAGGCTGACCTTATATCCTGGTGCAGAAAGTAAGACTAAGGAATGCATCCATTCATCCAATTCCTTAGTCCAACTTTCTGTACCAGGATACAAGGTCAGCCTCTACAGATTTTTCCTCCACCTTCTTTTCTGGGTGTTTGTATTTTTTTGTTTATCTGTTTATTCTATGGTGTTTTCTCCCCATCTATACTAATAATAGCCTAGAGTCATCACGACCAGATGGGAAAACAGAATACCAGGAAGTGGAGCACCTCTAGGTTCCTATCCCTCTACCTCCCCCCACTCCCAGGCTACCATCACTGGATGGCCAAAGGGGAACCAAGGGAAACCAGACAGGTGTCAATGGAGTGGGACTGGGGGACTGGTGAGCTGGCATAAGGCAGACCTCTGATCTCTCCCCATAGCTGGCAGGCTCCAATAAATCCTCAGTTTCTTCTGAAAGGAACATGGTGACTCCATTGCACAGCTTCCTGGGATGTGGACTCACTGCTGTGAAAGGCTCCAGAACAGAGACTTCACAAGGACTTTGGTGCCTGCAGCAACCCTCAACCTTCATTGCTGGAAGGTGGACAGAGAGCATCAGCTTTAAAGCACAAGCACCCTCCTTGGAAAAAACCACCACTTCCCTACTCCACAGCTTCTTCCCTGTCTGCAAGAAAGTGTGCATGCTCCTCTCTGTGGGATGAATGGGGACAAAACCTGAGTTGAGTGGCTCTGTGAGGAGAGGAGCCAAGCCAGGTGGCTGGGCCTGTATAGGGATGGAGGGAGGGAGCATGGTGCAGGAGAAAGGGGCAGCCCTGGTTTTAAATGATATCCTTATCTCCATTTTATAACTGGGACAACTAAACTACAAGGAGACAGAGAAGTGTCCCAGGAGAAAGGGGAGCAGCCTCACCCACCAGCACCCTTGCACTCCATCTGCCAGGCATCCTCAGGTTTTCCCTGGTGCAGAACCAGGTGCTCATTGGAAGCTTAATGGGCGTCCCTGGGATTATAAACACTCATTGTGTTGGGTGACATGGGAGGGATGGCCTACCAGGGGCCATTAGCCAGGAAATCAGCTTCAGGTGCCAATTTGCACTGGCCCACCTAGATCAAGGAGGCAGGCTCTGGGCCTCCCTCCACCCTAAGAACCAGATGATGTGGCTGACAGACCAGGCTCCGCACCCCCAAAAGCAGCAGACTTGGATGCCCATACCTCTGGATAAAGAGTCACACAGCAGCACTCAGCTGGCCTACCCCACCCAGTGGTTATTGCCCACTGGGCTTTAGACAAGGTGGTCTCCCTGGAGCCAGGTATCGGTGAGGTAGGGTCGCGGGAACTCAGAGGTGGCAGCACATGGTATGGGGATGACGGTTTTAGCTGTTTGCTTGGGTACAAGAGCACAGCTATCCTCTGATCTCAGCTCAGTGCGTGGCTGAGGAGTGAGGACCAGGCTGGCCTAGCAGTGGTTTGAACATAGCCCTGTATGAGAAAGAGGGCATTCTCCTTGCCACGTGGGAGCTGCTTTCAGTGCCTGCTCTCAGGCATTGCTACCTAATTGTGCAGGTAAGTCAATGAAGCACAGAGTGGGGTAGGCCAGCTGAGTGCTGCTGTGTGACTCTTTATCCAGAGGTGTGGGTATCCTAGTCTGCTGCTTTTGGGGGTGCTGAGCCTGGTCTGTCAGCCACATTGCCTGGTTCTTGGGGTAGAGGGAGGCCCAGAGCCTGCCTCCTTGATCTAGGTGGGCCAGTGCAAATTGGCACCTGGAGCTGAGTGTTTATAATCCCAGGGATGCCCATACCTCTGGATAAAGAGCTACACAGCAGCACTCAGCTGCCCACCTGGTGTACGCAGGGCTGGGAAGCAAAGCAGACTAGATGTGAATGAATGGCCCTTCATCTATAGCTTCTGCCTTCAGGCCCCTGATTCAGCCCCTTAGAGTCTTTGTTTGTTTGACCCTAAACCTAAAATAATGATACCAGTCTTACAAGTTTGTGAGAAAGGTTAGAAATAAGGGACACAAAGAACCCAGAACAATGCATGTTCATTGATGAGAATGGAATACATGGTGCCCATGTACCCAAGCAAACAGCTTAAACTGTCATCCCCACACCATGTGCTGCCAGCTCTGAGTTCCCGTGACCCTACCTCACCGATGCCTGGCTCCAGGGAGACTACCTTGTCTAAAGCTCAGTGGGCACCAACCACTGGGTGGGGTAGACCAGTTCTCTCTGTGCCTCACTGACTTACCTGCACAATTAGGTAGCAATGTCTGAGAGCAGGCATTGAGAGCAGCTCCCACATGGCAAGGAGAATGCCTTCTTCCTCATACAGGGCTATGTTCAAACCACTGCTAGGCCAGCCTGGTCCTCACTCCTCAGCCACGCACTGAGCTGAGACCAGACAATAGCTGTGCTCACAGCTGTGCTCTTCATACTCCCACCAAGTCCCAGAAACTGGCACGCACCACCTGGAGTCTGGCACCCACTTCTCAGAGACTGACAACCACAAAAGCCAAGCTGTTCTTCTGGCTCCTCAAATATTGCATTCATTTGCCTAATATCCATTAAGAGCTTTAGAGGTTCACTCAGTAGAAAATGAAAACAACCCAAACTAAAGAAACAAAATAGTCACTGTATCCCCAGAAAAGTATCCTTTTTAAATCTGTGCACCCTTTCAGATCCTGCTTTCCCTATGGAGTAAGGTAAAATGTTCTCAGAACCCTTCTCTTGACCCCTTTGGGAAACATTTCTGGAGCCCACAGAGTATTGGCCCTAAGCCAGGCCCTACAGGAAAACACGGGGAGGCTCTCCCAGATGCTGAAGAGCTCTCTCTGTGATCAGAGCAGGACTGGAAAATGCATCTGTCCTGTGTGCACTGAGATAAAAAGCAACCAGATGCAAACCATGTTGAATCTAAAACACATTCCTGCTGGGACACCCCACACTCCCATGGGAACATCCCACATCTCCTGCTGGGACATCCCATGTGTTCCTGCTGGGACACCCATGCTCCCACAGGACACCCCATCAGCTCCTGACGGGACACCACACACTCCCACGGGAACACCCATGCGCTCCTGCCAGGATACCCCACGAGCTGCCAATGGATAAAGTCAATAACCATGGCAGCATGCACACTCCCCACTTCCAAGTTTAGAATTGTAAGACATTCAGCTCTCTAGATATCATGTGTGATAATAAAAGCATTATATGTTAATTAGACCAGATAGCTGAATGACCTTCTGGACATCATTCTGGTTGTCCTTCTAAATAAAGCTGCTGCAGCATGGGCTGAGGCAGTTAGGGATAATCAGGTAGGCAGGTGAGTGGTTCAGGGCAATCAGGCAGGCAGAAAGGCTTTAGAAGCCAGTGGTCCTGTAAGAGGGATATCCAACTGCTGGCAATCAGACATCCCTCGAGGGGTCCCAGATAGTGACAGTGTTTAGGCCAGGCTGAGGGATCTAAACCTTCCCTCCGCCCCCATGCACAAATTTCATGCACTGGTTCTCTAGACTATACTAATAATAGACTAGGGCTGTCACAACCAGATGGAAGACCGGTCCAAGTGGGATTTTTGCGCAGGCACACTGGGCCCACTACCAGGCATGGGAAAGCAGAGTCCAGGCAGGAGCTCCACACAGGTGCACTGGGCCCACCATCAGGTACAGGAAAGTGGAGTTTGGGAGGTAGCAGCCCAAGCACACTTGGCTAGGTGGCCTCGGGGGCTGAGCAGATGGATGGACCATCCTGGACAGCGCCAGCGAACTTGCAGAGGGCCACAGAGGTACAGAACTATTAAGGCAATGGCCCACAAGGTCAGTGAGACTGGAATGCCATGTAGGCCCTGGGTCCTCAGGCACCACTGGGAGAGCATGACCATCCAAAGTGGGAGAAAAAGCCCTTCTTTCCAGAAGAACACAGATGGTTCAAATGTACATAGAGAAACTGTGGTGGTACTGACATAGCTATTTCAGTTCCCTAAGCTTCCTGTCTGTCCCTGACTGCAGGCTTCACCTTGGGGCATAGGCCTGGCTGTGAGCCAGGACATGGCCTTGGTAGCTGGACACTTCCCTGGCATTGCCTCAATATCACAACTTCACAATGCCACCTGCAAATGGCCATCACTGTTGGTCTGTGGGTTCTGGTGAGCTGGCACCATGCATGCTCATGGCAATGCTCTCTTGAGTTTCCATTGAAAGGACACTGTATATGATGGGTCTGTTGATTCCTTAAGGTTAAAATGGGCCAGCCTGAACTTGTTTATGATGCAATCTTTTCTCCATATTTTACTGCACAGTCTTCTCAGGTTCAGGGAACTGGCAGCCACTGGAGCGCCAACTTGGCCATCCCACACAGCCAGATGCCACCAGGAAGTACAGAAATGCCAAAGCTCCAATGGAACCCATCGCAAAACAGACCCAGGTTCACATTCTGGAGTGGAAATAAGAAAACAGAGGCAACCTGTTGGACTTCAACTGGGACTATGCCCACAGGTCTGTCTGCAGGGTTCCTGTACCCTGCTTGTTGTCCAATGGCCAAGGAAGCTCTGCAAGCCTTGATTCTGGAGTTATGGATCTTAGCAAGTAGGCAGGTGCACAAAGGTGGAGTCAACAATTGCAAAGTTATACTGTGTGTGTGTATGTGCATTTATACACATATATGACCCATGTCCCCCAGTCTTTTTTCTGAGTTGTTTGAGAGCATGCTCTACACATGAGAGGAGGCCCAGATACTCCCCTGTATATTTCCTAAAAGCAGATACTTCTACATAACTATTCTTTACCCAACCACGTGGGAAATCTCCATTCAAATGGTATTAAGGTTCAATCTACAGACCCCATTTGAGTTCTGACAACTGTGTAAATAATGTTCCCCACCCCCTACCAGGATCCCATCCACCTAAGAAGGGTCCTCTGTAATTTTTGTTCCTGACAGTTTTTCAGTTTTAATTAAAAATAATAGACTTTTGCCCTAAAAAATTTAAATAAATAAAAATAAAGAAAGACCCACTGGCACTCTGAGTTAGGAGCCAGTGGTCCTGGATTGTGAGAGAGATCCAGATTGGAGAGGGTGCAGGCCAGGCTGAAGGACACTAGCCCTCCCATGCCCTGTTCATGAATTTTGTGCACCAGGCTTCTAGTATATATATATTTTTTCCTTTTACTTCTCTATCTTTCCATTTTCTCTCCTTTATATCATTTGTACTCTCTTTTCTTTCCCCTGATTCTCTTCTCTTTGGTGGTCACTTATATTGGGTTTATCAATATCGTGAGCACATTTGTGTTTTGTTCCCTTTGTGTTGTGTCTTGTTGAGTTAAATTTTGTCCTGTTTGGTCAACGTGGTAGAGAGTGAGCCACATAACAAGACACCTGGAGAGGAGACTTCATCTACAAATGGGTCAATAACCTTTTAGACCCAACTATAATAGCAGGAAGATCTCAGCAGTGAGAGAGAGAGAGAGAGAGAGAGAGAGAGAAAGCAATGAGAGAGAGCAGTGAGAGAGAGAAAAATTGGAGTGTGTGTGTGTGTGTGTGTGTGTGTGTGTGTGTGATTACAGGGACAGTTAAATCCTGCAGGACTTTCCAGGTCAGGCAGACTGGGTTTGCCTATCCCCATGGTCAGAAAACTGCAGCTTGCAAGCCACATGTGGCTCTGGCCCCTTGAGTGTGGCTCTTCCACAAAATACCATGGCATGGGCAATTCTATTTTGAAGAAGTGGCATTAGAAGAAGTTTAAATTTAAAAAGTTTGGCTCTCAAAAGAAATTTCAATCATTATACTATCAATATTTGGCTCTGTTGACTAATGAGTTTGCTGACCACTGGCCTACCCAAGCAGCCTCTGCTACCATTGCAAAGAGTCCCAGTATGGCCAGCTCTACCACAGAGGCTCTGTTTTCTTGAAGGGGAGAGCTGCTGTGACTGAAAGTCCAGCCTCACTTCCACCCAGGGTGCCTTCAGCCAACCCTGCCAGGTACCTGCAGCCTTGGTTGTGGTCCCATGGTCACCGAGACTCCAGCCACCTTGGCCATGGACTCCTGTGAGTTATGAAGCACCCTCCCCGCTGACTGGCACAACCCTTTAGCCCAGGGCACCACAACCATGTGATCAGCAGCTGCACAAGCAGCCCTCTCCCATTCAAGGAGCAGCAACTCATGTGGCCTGCCCCAGTCTGAGGTGCAGCAGTTATGCCAGCATCCCAGTCTATTCTGAGGAACAGAAGCCACACAAGCTACCTACCCCTGTCCAAGGAGCAGCAGTCATGCACAGCCAACCCCCCATCCAAGGAACAGCAGCTGCATTAGCAGCCTGCCCCCGCCAGCTAGAGGAGCTACCATTGCTGTGAGCAGCACCCACCAGAGGAGCATGAGCCAACTGAGAAGCCATTGCTGTCTGAGGAGCAGCCCCCACAAAACTTGATACTTTTATCCTTTGGTGAGAGCAAAAATGGGGAGACAAAAAAAGGAAATAATAAAAGAATGAATCACTAGAAAAGTGACTAAGTGAAATGGAGGCATGCAATATGTCAGAAAAAGAATTCAGAATAGCAGCCATACAGTTTATAAACCAGTTAATGAAAAAAAATCAACAAATTATGTAAGAATCAAGAGGAAATAAAGAGTGATAGAGCTACAATAAAAAACACTATTGAAACTTTCAACAGTAGACCAGGAGAAGTGGAGTACAGATTTAGCAAAACAGAAGACAGGGAAGCAAAAAATACATCCAAACTGAAATGCAGTTGGAAAAATACATTAAAAGACAGGAGAAGAGCCTAAGGGAGCTTTGGGACAACATGAGACAAAGCAACATGTGAATAATAGAGGAAAAGACACAAACCAAGACACAATGGCAAATTTTCAGGACAAAGAGACAATCTTAAAGGCTGCAAGAGAGAGATGGAGAGTTATGTACAAGGGATATCCCATTAGACTATCAATGATGTTGCAAAAGAAACACATCAAGGCAGAAAGCAATAGAAGAAAGTTTACAAAATAATGAAAAGCAATGGGCTAAATCCAAGAACACTCTATTCACCAAAGTTATTCAAAATTAAAGGGATTTCACAGACTTAAAAAAAAAAGTCTAAGAAAGTTTATCACTACCAAGGCAGGAATGCAAGAAATGCTAAAGGGACTGGTGTAAAAAGAAAAAAGAAAAAAGGAAGAAGGAACACAGACACAGAAAAAATAAAAAATAGCTACAAACAAGTACCTATCAATAATAATGTTAAAGGTAAGTGGACTAAATGCTCCAATCAAAAGATATTGAAAGGCTGAATGGATAAGTAAACATGACCCATGTATATGCTGTCTGCAAGAGACCCACCTCAGAGCAAGTTATTCACATAGACTGAAAGTGAAGGGATAGAAAAAAATATTCAGGCAAATAGGAAAAAAAAAAGCTGTCATAGCAATACTTATATCTGACTAAATAGACTTCAAAATGAAGGACATAAGAAAAGATAAGGAAGGCTACTTCATAATACTAAAGGGATTAATACAACAAGAGGATATAGACCTGTTACAAATATATGCACCCAATACAGGATCACCCAAATACATAAAGAAATTCCTAGAAGATATCAAGGGAGAGATAAACAGCAATACAATCATAGTAGGGGATCTTAATACCTCACTGACATAATTTGATAAATCTTCTAGACAAAAAAAATAGCTATTTTAAATGACTTACTAGATCAGATGGACTTAATGGACATCTTCAGAACATTTCATTCCAAAGTTACAGAATACATATTCTTCTCAAGTGCACATGGGATATTTTCAGAGATAGACTACATTGGGTCACAGGCAAAGTCTCTCAAAATTCTAAAACATTGAAATCATATCAAGCATCTTCTCAGACCACAATGACATAATATTAGAAATAAACTACAGTAAAAACAATCAAGCAAATTCAAACACTTAGAAGCTGAACAGCATGCTATTAAACAATGATTATGTTACCAAAGAGATCAAAGAAAAAATTAAAACCATCCTGAAAATGAATGACAATATAAATACAACAATCCAAAAATCTATGGGACACAGTAAAAGTCCTGATAGGGAAGTTTATAGCTTTCTAGCTATAAAAAAAAGTAATTAATTATCTTTTGCTGAAACTTAGAGAATTAGAAAGAGTGCAACAAGAGAAGCCAAGCGTGAGCAGAAGGAAAGAGATAATAAAGAGCAGAGCAGAAATAAATGATATAGAGACCAAAGAAACAATATAAAAGATCAATGAAAGTAAGAGCCAGTTCTTTGAAAGGATAAACAAGATTGATGAACTTCTAGCCAGACTCACCAAAAGTAAGAGAGAGGACCCAAATAAACAAAATCAGAAATGAAAGAGAAATAACAACAGACCCCACAGAAATACAAAGAATTGTTAAAAAAAAAACTATGAAGAACTCTATTCCAACAAACTAGACAACTTAAAGGAAATAGATATATTCCTAGAAAAATACAACCTTCCAAAACTCAATCAGGAAGAATCTAAACATCTCAATAGGCTGATAACTATGGAAAAAATTGAATCCTATGGGGTTGTAATTTTCTATTAAGCAAGAGGAAAGTGTAGAAAGTCTTTTAAAGCTAAAATAGTTGTCCTCATCCCAGTGGTACTTGAAGAACTCATCTGATCTAAGCCATTGGTAACTGACTTTTTCAGACTTCTGACACATGTATATACCTAAATTTTGTAAAGCTCTTTACCTGGGTAATGTCTCTACATTCTTTGCTATAACTGGCCTCATATTGGTAGTGTACCCCCTGACTGGCTTCTGGCAGGTATGGAATTCCCTCCAGTTCTGAATAAGGGAGGGATCCACTATCTTTGAATATGGTACACAAGTCTGTAGTGAAGAATATATCCCCCACACCCTTGTCTGATTCAGTTACATTAGTAAGGATTTCCCCAGTGATTCCATTCCTGAGTTCCAAAATCCATTTCTGAGATGGTTTATGGGGATTGCTAACCCATTCAATTAAAAATTGTCCTTCTGTCAGTTCTATAAAGAGGATTAATAACATGGCAGGCATGAGAGTTTTATCTTTAAAGAGTTCAAATTGTCCTGGATTTTCTATGCTGTCTGTGCTGCCTTAAGCTGGGTGTGATGAAGCCATGTTGGGATCTCATGGACCTTGACTGCTGTGGGGTGGTCAGGATGATGGTGTGTGGTCCTTTCCAGGTAGGAGTTAGTCTTTGGATGGTAAATTTCTTCATCCAAATAGAGTCACCAGGGAGAAAGGAATGAGCCAGATCAGAAGTTGGAATAGGCAGAGCATCTCAGAGGTGCTTCTGGATTGCTTTCTGGGTGGACTGTAAATCCTGTAAGGACTTGAATAACGATTGGTTATGAATATCAGCTTTTATTTCTTCTCTAAGTTTTCGGAGTATTGGAGGGGGTCTCCCAAACATAATTTCATATAGAGAGAACTCCCCCCCCGCACTTTTGGAAGGTTAAAGAGTAGTAAAGTGGCCCAATTTTCACTGGTTTCTGAGGGCTGAAATTAAATTTGACGATGCCCTTCTTTAAGGTCCTATTCATGCATTCTATCTGCCCACGCTTTGAGGCTGGTAGGCACAATGTAGTTTCTAATTAATACTTTATGCCTTTGCTATATCCTGTAAAATTTTGGCTATAAAAGCAGGCTCATTGTCTGATCCTAAAGTTACAGGTAAGCCAAATCTGAGGACTATTTCCTGAAGTAACTTCTTAGCTACTTCTGTTTCTGTTTTAGTTGGGTAAGATTCTACCCATTTTAAGAAGTTGTCTATAAAAACTAAGGGATATTTATACCCTGATGCCAGGGGTCTGATTTCTGTGAAGTTTAACCTTAACCAAAGGCCTGGACTGGTGCCAGCACTGATAATTTTGTCTGCAGAAGGTTTAATGGCCTCTCTGGAGTGAGAGTAGTATCTTTTCCCTTATTATTTAATCAAGAAAACATTTACAGAAGCCACATAGCAGGGTTAAAATTTCATATAGCAGTTTTTATAAAAGATGCATGCTTTGTTCCCCACTGGTTTTATGTACATGAGTCAAATCACTCTTGGTCATTGTCAAGAAGAGAGTTATATTTATCCCTGAGGACTATAACTTTAATTTTCTGCCTAATGAAGTTATTGGGCCTGCTTATACAATAAGGGCTCAGAAAGAGGGCCAGGTATAATTTTTAGAGAGTCTGAAAAGTCCTGGACTCTCTATTTTTCCTGGGCTGTTTTAAGCTGGGTGTGATGTTCGGATTCCATTGACCTTGAGTGCCGTGAAGGTGGTCCTTTCCAGGTAGGAGTCAGTCTTTAGGTGGCAAATTTCTTTACCCAAATAGTCACCAGGGTGGAAGGGATGAATCGGATCAGAAGTTGGTACAGGCAGAGAGTCTCAGATGTGCTTCTGGATTGCTTCCTGGGTAGACTGTAAAGTTTGTAAGAACTTGAATAAAGACTGGTTATGGATTTCAGCTTTTCTAGATTGGGTAGATCAGGGTCTGGAACAGTCACTAGAATCTGTTCAGGTCCCACTGGTTTTAGGGCACCTCCAGGGCAGCTTCATCTGTGGCCCACTTCCTGCTTGCTTCTGTGGAGACCCATTACCTTGTAAACAGCACTATGTATGTGAGCCATTGTAAATGCGTACCTACTATCAGTATAAATTGTTAGTTATTTTTCTTTTGTCTACCACAGAGCATGAAGCTGGGTGACTCGAGCATTTGACATCCAGTGCTCTCCTGTGTTCCGGAGTAAAGCCTCGACCTCATGTGGGCAGTTAGGATTAGCTTCTGCCCTAGGGTTAACTTATTTACTTTTTCAATAAGCATAACTGTGGCTCCTACCACCTGGAGCCAAGTATGTCATCCAAATGCAAAGGGGTCATGTCTTTTGTACAAATAAGCCACTGGCCTTTTCTAAGGGCTGAAACTTTGGGTAAATACCTCTTTGCTATGCCCCTTGTCTCACATACATAGCAGTGTAAAGACTTAGTTAAATCTGGTAGCACTAGTTGGCCCATCATCCTTGCTCTGCTTATGTCTGGTTAATTGCCTAATATATTACCTCAAGGATCCTGGTTCTGAATTCTTTTAGAAAAAAATGGATGTTGAATTTCTTCTATAGCTGCTTCATGCTGAGGATGAACGGAGTTTTCCCCAGAGCCAAGAGATTATTGCTGTCTGTCAGAGGGACAATGAGGCCTGGGCACAGGAGGAAGTGGGCTTGTGACCTGGCAGAAAGAAACTGTAACAAATGGTCTGGTGGAAGGGAAAGAAACATTTCAGTTTTAATAACGTGTATTGAAATATAATTTTTCTCCTTAAAATTATCTCTATGCTTACTAAAAGAGCCAAATCAAGACCAATTTACCTATTGTATTTAACTTGGCCTGATTGTTTGCATAAACACAACAAGAATGGTAACTAACAACCTTTGCCAGAATTTCATGATTGAATCTTAGTGTGCTCCATAGGGTTAGGAAGCCAAGCCATCCAGCTGCCATCTGGCCTTTCCTGCAGTATCTGCTGAGTTAGATGAATCCCTCACTGCAGTGACTCCACCTGGGCCCACGACCTAGGTTTTAAGGCCCATTTCAGTAGCCCTCCTAATCATTGCATCCCTGAGTGCTTGGGGGTTTCACAGGGACACAGAGTTGTCCTTATTGGTCCTCTACTCTGACTAACCACCAGTGATGATAGGGCATGGGCCTGATGCTCCAGTGCCAGCCATTTTCAGGGCTCCCAAGCAGGATGCCAGGCTTTTCCTTGGCACTCTTATTGGCTTCAAGTCTTCAGAGTTCAGACAGGGCTCCTTAAAGCATGATACTCCAGTCAAAGTTTCCGGTCAATAAAACAACTATTGGAAACTGGTCTTATGAAATTTATGCAAAGAAATGTATTGCCATGATTCAATAAGCATTGCCAAATTTCAGAGGAATTATATAAAGAGAAAAATATACTGACCTGCTTTAAGATCTTCTAATTTTCCTTGACAGTCCTTTCTATGAATTCTTCAGTAATTATCTTCAAATGACAAGGAGGAATTCAAATGTGTCTATATTCAAGTATAAAATTATAGGTGTCCTAGTAGTAGGGTTCCCCCTACTTTACTTGTCCTTAAAATTTCATATGGTCTCTGGGAGGGATGACATGCCCACTAAGAAATGACTAAGGGAGATTTATTGCTCTACAGGATCTCACATGTCACAGGACATCACAGGATCTGTAATTCCTGTAACAAAGGACTGGTACTCACCACTTCCCTCTGTTCCAAACAGGCTTTTCCCAGTTTCCTAAAGTTGAGGTTTGTGCTAGACCTGACATGATCACACAGGCTTGCAAGACAGTATAAAGGCTCCCAACTGTCTTTCAATAGAGACCAAAACCAGATGGGTATTTTCCTTTCCCAGTTGGGCACTTGCCCTTTTGGCAACTGCACTCAAATCTGTAAGGTTAATGCAATATTATTAACACAATGAAGTACAATATTGGCACTGTGGCCACCTTAGGTAGCCAAATCTTCTGCTACCATATATGACACATGGTAGGGCTCTACAAATATCTTCGGGAGATGACTAAAGTCTATTCTTGATCTTACCACACAAAGCAAAATTGTCCTTGTCTTTCTGGAGTCATGTCCATGAAGACACAGGCATCATCTAAGTCTATTATGCAGTTTTAAGGAGACCTTTGTCAGGGCTCTGCATGGTGGCCAGTTCTTCTTTCTAGCCACAAACAGGGCCTGTTTAATCTCCCTAAAATTTATTCTGGCATGGGATAAAGTTGTTTTGTTGTAACAGGCAGCTTAACCCCTACATAACTGGGCTTGGACATCTGCCTAGAAAGCCATAATTTATAAGTTCAATATGTAGCCTTAAGTCCTTTCAACCCAACAGGGTCTCTGCCATGTCTCAGTCAGACTCCTCCACTCTTGGAGAATCTCAAGGTCCTGAAGGCTTTCCAGTCCAGGGAGAGTGCCTTTCCTTTGCTCTCTGACTTTAAGCTGCCAGTCTTAAGCAGTCAGAGTTGCAGTTAGAAACAGCTTTGCATATTGCAAAGCCCCTTGTATTCCCATCAGTCCCCTTTGTGGCAGAGAAGAGATCAGGATTTTCCCAAGGGAATGCACTGGAAAGTGATTTCAGCCTCTCCTCTTCCAGCAGCAACAGGTACTTAACCCTTTCAATACATTTGTAAACAGGGAGCTTTCACTAACTATCTGCTGCTTTTACAGATACTGGGTTCCCTGCTCTATTCCTGGTGCTGCCAGAAGGCCAGTAGCAGTCACTGGCCTCTGGTTTAACTGTTGTAGCCAACAAGCCAAAGTCCTAAGTCTCGTATTGCTTGTTGTAAAATGCTCATTACTCATTGGGAAGCAGCTGGGAAGCTCTAGTGTCAGGTAAATTTCTACTGCATCCACTTTTCTCACCGCTGTGGCTTCTTCCAGGGTCACTGCAGGCAGCTCAGGTATCCAGCCAACCTTCTGTCACCTGACTTTTGGGGACTGAGTCTGCCTAGCAACCAGTTTTCAATCACCAGGGCAGCTATATTAATTATGCTTGCAGAAAACTTTCAACCTTGAATCTAGTGAAGTTATGATAAGATACCTGGACCAGACCCCTATGCCATCAGAGTGGTCTGCAGCCAGTATAAATCAACAAAAGCCTATCTCTCCCTGCTTCATAATTAACTGCTGACACCCTCCCTCCCCACTTCTCTGCATTAACCATTTACTCTGTCCCGAAACAAGGCAAATGATCTGAGATTCTGTATATTTTGTTTTTTTTTACATTTAAGGATACTATTTTTTTCCTTTCTGTAGACATTGTTTTCCCTCATAGATTTTTCCTTTATTCTAAGACCCTAGAGTATCTTAAACCTTTCTTCTTTACCACTCTTGATTTCTTCTAACATTTCCATTCCCCATTTCAGTTGCTTGTCTCCTGTCCCTATTGTGAGTCAGAGGAAGACAATTCCTACAGAGGGGAGAAATATAAACAGTGGGAGTTTCAGAGAAAACTACAGTCTACCACTGTAGTAGTCCTCCTTTTCAAAGGCTGATGTCCAATGTGTGGAGCAAAATGACTCTTAGTCAGCCTGGAAAGTTAGCGAATAGTGATAAAGGTATGTAGGGAGATTTCTTGAGAATTGAAAGCCTGGATGGCCTCCTGAAAGAAAAGATCTTTAATCCAGTTACAGATGCTATTGAAATCAGGATGAAAGAGGAAGGGACAGACCAGGTTATGTCCTCTATGAGGATCCTAATAACTGAAAACAGCAAGTCAAAAAAAAAACCCACAAATAACCACGAAGACAACAGCCACACAAGACACACAACTAGGGTTAATGGGATCCATAGACAGTTAATAATAACTTCAGCCTTAGTTCTGCCTCATGTGGCTCCCATCAGACTATGATGTCACAGGCTGGGACAGGGCCTGTAAATCTCTCCACCCTGCAGAACTGTAAGCTCTGTCCCTGGAAGTCTCCCACCACCAAAAGAGATAAGAAAGACATAAATAAAAGTTCTTTGTTCTTTGAAATGTCACAAATTTATACCTTTAAATTAACCCAGGGTCTTTATAATTTATATTTAATATAGCAAATTCACAAATCAGAGCAAACTGAAACCCTTACTTACACAAAGTGAGGGAGAAATTTTTATTAGCTAAATGAGCTGATTCCCTCTCTGACAGAGAGCAAGACTCAGAAAAATTTCAGCAGCTGCTAAAGACTTTTGCATTCCATCACAGCAGGTCCACCCTATCTTTAAACAGATTAAACAATAGAAAGATATAACAAATACTCTCCTGTGTACAGTCAGAATTCACAAAGTAGCTTTCACTTCACACAGACCAGTTAATGAGCAGATAATTATGCCAAGATAGACAAAGATCCATACTCACACTCTCTCAGTAGACTAGCCCAGACTGGAGCTGATCAGATAAACAAAACAATGCCCAACTCCCTAGACAAGCTTGGGGACACTCCCAGCACCCCTGCTCCAGAACAGAATTCTCCACCGAGGTCATGGTGAGAACTTACTGGAGGAGTTAAGACTGTGTCCAGTCCCCCTTCTTGGTAGAAAATTGGCTAGTCCCACACAAACAAATAGCAGAGTAAACTCAAATTCCTTAACTGAACCTGAATTTATTCACCTCTAGAGTCCCACATGCATATACTAGCTATTCCAAGTTTCTTATTTCTACCAGATATTTACCCAGAATTTAAACAGTCCACCAGACACCTGATTCCTGATTAATTTGCCTAAGAAAGCTATGTCTTCTGGGAAGGCGATCAAGCTCTCCCTTCCACTCACTTGGAATGGGCTGAACTGACGGGGCCCCTACCTTACTGACTCTGTCAACAGGTACAGAAGTATCTGTCCACTCTCTCCAGATGCTGGCTGGGTGCTGGGCTGAGCTCTGAAGAGCCTTGAATCCCCAGTTCAATTCTGGTAAACAGCAGAGTGATATGTCCTGGAAGCCTATCCAGCTCCCCAAGGCCCCAAACCCAGTCCACTCACCAGAGGTTAAAAAGCCAAGCATGGGTTGGTTTTCCCAGAATCTCAGGGAACCAATAATGTTAGAGATAACCAGAATAATCTAACAATGCTTGGGGAGTTTGGAGTTACATTTATTATGTGCGGGTCCAGAGGAAAATGTCTCTCAAATTTTCGGCCCCAATATGCAGGAATTTTCCCTATATATGTTTTTACCTTCTTTGTCTCCCAAATATGGGATGTTTCCCACCCCTTTGCAAGTTTTTAAATAGCCCCTACGTGCCGGGACCTTGAGACCTCAACCAAAGGTCTGGCATGGTGCCAGCACTGATAATTTTGTCTGGGAAACATTTAATGGCCTCTCTGGAGTAAGAGTAGTATCATTTTCCCTATTATTTAAGCAAGCAAACATTTACAGAAGCCAAAGAGCAGAATTAAAATTTCAAACATCAGTTTCTATATAAGATGGATGCTTCAGTAGGCCCATAATCTCTTCCTTATTTTGATGTCCTTCCTGGCTAAAGTCAAAAGTCCCTGTTCTTTGTAAATAGCACTGTGTATGTGAGCCATTGCAAACACATGTTTGCTATCAGTATAAATCCTTACTGACTTGTCCTTTGCCCACCAGAGAGCATGAATAAGGGTAATTAATTTGGCATATTTTGCTGATGTCCTGCAAGTGAGTGACTGAGACCAGATGGTTCAATCTTAAGCAACAACTGATTCCTTCCTGGACAAAACTGCTCCCATCCGTGAACAGTACCTTGTCTGGAGATGCCAGTGGGGTGTCAGTGAGGTCCAGGCTGGCTGTATGTATGAAGTCAATGACCTCTAAACAGTCATGTAGAGGTTCTTCAGGGTCATCATCCAGGAGGAGGCTGGCAGGGTTGATGGCAAGA
Source organism: Lasiurus cinereus (assembly GCA_011751065.1). NCBI lineage: Eukaryota > Metazoa > Chordata > Mammalia > Chiroptera > Vespertilionidae > Lasiurus > Lasiurus cinereus. Next base: position 54,901,034 of record JAAGEH010000286.1, on the reverse strand, counting down.
ATCCTGTGGAATCTGATTCGGGGCTGGTCAAGCAGCCTGAAACGGGGTGGCTTGAGCATTTGACATCCAGAATTCCTTTGCGCTCTGGAGTAAACCCTCAACTGCATGTAGGGCGGTTAGGAGTTGTTAACTTGTCTCCTTTTTTGACAAGTATAGCTGTGGCTGCTACTGCTCAGAGATAAGCAGGCCAACCGGATGCAGCAGGGTTGAGACTCTTGAATAAGTAGGCTACAGATTTTTTCTAAGACCCCTTTTGCTATGCTCCTTGTTCCACATATGTAGGATGGAAGGGCTTGGTTACATCTGGCAATACTAAAGCAGAAGCTGATGTTAAGGCAGTTTTAAATTTTTTTAAATGTTTGATGCTCTGTCTCAGACCATTCTGGTGGCTGCTTTTCCCCCATGCTGGAGTATAAGGGCTTGGCAATGTCTGCAAACCTTGGGATCCATAGGAGGCAATATTCAACTGCCTCTAGGTACTCTTGTAACTGTCTCTTATTCTTTAGAGTGGGAATTCACAGGATTCCCTCAATCTGACTCAGGGAGAGAATCTGCTTGCCTTGACAAATATTGTATTCTAGATATATAACCTTGGGGTGCAGAGTTGACCCTTTTGGCCAATACTCTGTACTCAAAGTCTGTAATGTGTCTAAGAGACTTTCAGGAGCTTTCCAACACTCAAACCTCAGTGTCTGTGGCAAGGAGAAGATCATCTACATATTGCAGTAAAGTACACTTGATGTTTGTATGCCAAAAAGTGAGCAGGTCTGAGCTTAAGGCTTCATCAAATAAGATGGGGGAAATCTTGAACTCCTTTGGTAGTTGAGTCCAAGTTAGTTGCCCAGAAAACCTGCCTCAGGGTCGGTCCTTTCAAATGCAAAAATGGGCTGGCTTCCAGGGCTAAAGGGATACTAAAGAAGGCTCCCTTCAGGTCTAAGACAGTGTAAAATTTACACTCTGGAGGGAGGAGTCTCAGGAGAGTGTAAAGGTTAGGGACTGGTTGTACAACCAAGAATACTCTATCCAGCAAAGCTATCACTCAGAATTGAAGGGCAGATAAAGAGTTTCACAGATTAAAAAAAGCTAAAGGAGTTCATCAAAACCAAACCAGTATTATATGAAATGCTGGAAGGTACTTTTGAGAAGAGGAAGAAAAAAAAGTAAAAGATAAAAAATTATGAAAAACAAATACATATCGATCAACAAGTGAGTCTAAAAATTAAGTGAATAAACTGATGAATATAATAGAATCAGAAGCACAGAAAGGGACTGGAATGATAATTCTCAGGGGGAAAGAGGAGAGGGAGGTGCAGGGAGAGACTGGACAAAAATTACACACCTGTGGATGAGGTCAATGCGGGGGAGGTAAGGATAGAAGAAGGGGTGGGAGCTATGTGGAAGAGAAGCTATGGAGGGGAAAAAAGAGAAACAAATGTAATAATCTGAATAATAAAGATTTAATTAAAAAAATAAAAATAAAAAAGCACTAAAAAACACAAAAACAAACAAAATTCTCAATGATGCATTAAAAATAAAAGGTTAGGGACTGTCAGGTGAATAGTTTCAACTCATTTGTTTACTTCTCTTAGGTCCTGTACCCACTGGTAGTCTTTTGTTTTCAGGATCAGGAGTAAGGTGGTATTCCAGGGTGACTTGACAAGGAATAAAGACACTTGCTTTTTTTTAAAATTTTTATTAATTTTTATACATATCTCCTCATTGCCCCTGTCCCTCCCAGGCATACGCCAACCCCCCAGTGTCTATGTTCATTGGTTGTGCTTATATGCATGCATACAAGTCCTTTGATTGATCTCTTATCTACCTCACCTAACTTTAATCTTCCTGCTGTAATTTCACAGTCTGTATGGAGCTTTACTGTCTCTGTATCTATCCTTTTGTTCGTCAGTTTATAATGTTCTTTATTATCCACAAATGAGTGAGATCATGTGATGCTTCTCCTTCATTGACTGGCTTATTTCACTAAGCATAAGGCTCTCCAGTTCCAACCAGGTTGCTGCAAATAATAAGAATTCCTTCTTTTTAATGGCAGCATAGAATTCCATTGTGTAGATGTACCACAGTTTTCTGATCCACTCATCTGCTGATGGGCACCTAGGCTGTTTCCAAATTGTAGCTATTGTAAATTGTGCTGCTATGAACATAGGGGTGCATAAATCCTTTCTGATTGGTGTTTGTGATTTCTTAGGATAAATTCCTAAGAGTGGGAGTACAGGGTCAAAGGGGAGATCCATTTTTAGTTTTTTGAGGAAACTTCATAGTGTTCTCCACAGTGGCTGCACCAGTCTGCATTCTCACCAACAGTGCACAAGAGTTCCTTTTTCTCCGCATCCTCGCCAACACTTGTCCTTTGTTGATTTGTTGATGATTGCCATTCTCACAGGTGTAAGATGGTATCGCATTGTTGTTTTGATTTGCATCTCTCAGATGATTAATGACTTTGAACATGTTTTCATGTGTCTCTTGGCCTTCCTTCTGTCGTCTTTTGAAAAGGTTCTATTTAGGTCGGTTGCCCATTTTTGTTATTGGGTCGTTTATCTTCCTTTTATTAAGTTGTATAAGTTGGCTGTAGATTTTGGAGATTAAACCTTTATCAGTGATAACATTTGCAAATATGTTCTCCCATACAGTGGGCTTTCTTGTTGTTTTGTTGATGGTTTCTTTTGCTGTGCAAAAGCTTTTTATTTTGATGTAGTCCCATTTGTTTATTTTTTCTTTAGCTTCCATTGATTTTGGAGCAGTATCAGTGAAGAAGTTCTTTCGGCATATATCTGAGATTGTGCTGCCAGTGGCTTCCTCTAGTATTTTTATGGTTTCCTGTGGGAACCTCTTTCCACGTCCCACGTGGTTCAGGGTTCCCGGGTCAGGGTTCGGGTTCTGAAAGAGGCCGCACGCAAATGAAATGAGAGACTAGAAAGCATAAATTTGGCGATATTGGGGAGCCTTCCTCTAGTGGAAAGGACTGCCACTTGCTCTGGCCTTTTTCTCCCTTTTATTAAGGCTTTGGGACACACCCCTAGCCTTTAGGCAGGAAATAACAAAAACAGAAATTAACAAGAAACAAACATAGAGGTTGCTTCAACCAATAATGTTTCAACTAAACAGTGAGTAATTAGCTCTGACCTTTCAGAGCAATTAAGGTTGACCAGCCTTCTGGCTTCCTGTTTACATCCATTTAGTGAGAACAATATTTGGTTTCCGACATCTCCCCCGTTTTCTTTCCCTCTAAAAAATCTTGCACCTACAGACTAGAAATAAATATTAAGAACAAAAAATAAGACAAGCAACAATGGCTATGCTAAGAGGTAAATGAATAGTCTATAGTATCTTTCTTTCTGGATCAACAGTCCTTTGAGTCCCAGTTTCAATGTCCAACAGTTTTTTGAATGTACATATTAGCAATGATATTTCAATTCTGGAGGGTGGACAAATGGTGGCAATGCAGGTCCGACCCTCTCTGGTTTGGTCCTGGGCAATCTGCATCGATGCACAGCTGCTGACTGTTAGGATGGGAAGGTGTCATCAGCATCTTCCATCTCTGGGCTGTTTCTCCTCTTGTCTTCATAGCTGGAGCATTCTCTGTTGTAGGAATTCACATGGTCTTGGAGCTGTTTTTCTGAAAATATATAAACATTCTCGACCAAAATTTAGTAAAGGAATTTTTCTATAAATTTGACTTTGGATCCTTTTTATTTTTGCCCAAATGATTTTCCTTTGACTTATTTTAATACTATGTGTGTTTTTCATGGTGTCTTGCTGTTAAGTAAAAAATTTTTTAGATGTAATTTGCTTACAGGATACTTTTTCCTTACATAATATTACTGTACTATCCCACCTTTTTATGTAATTATGATGCTTTTGGAAAATTTTTTATAATGCAATTATGACTGCTTTATGTTTATTGCATGTTGAGTAATTTTACCATGCAATGAACTACCAATAGAAATTTAAGTTAATACTTTAGGAACAACTGTTTTCCAGTACAATTAAATTTTCTTGAATATTCACCTATTTCAATTAACCAATTAAATTAATTTGAAAATTTAACTACTATTTTATTATTAAATTTAATATTCTAATAACAATCTTAGTTTTATCCTGTAAATATTAGTGGAAAGGATTATTTGCATTCTTGAGTAGGCCCTGAGCATTACTGGTGTTAAGTGGGATTTAGAATATAGGGCAGCTGTCAGCCAAGTCTGTCTGTTGCTGGGTCCCGATCTGAGCTGCACTAAATCTTTGTCTGTCATTTGTGTCCCAAATGGAGCTGGGCCAAGTCTCTGTCTTGTCACCTGGATCCCGATGGGAGCTGGACGTGGGAAGTGAAGCAGCCATGGGGCAGGAGACATCCCTCAGAAGAGGCAAAGGTTCAAGCCTCTGCAATGCTGGGGGGTGAGGATCAACCTCTGTTGATCCCCAAGTTTTTTTTTTTTTTTTCCTGATGGCCCCTCTGCGACTGTGCCTGTCTTAGGTCAGGAACTACCATACGGTACCAACCCACCTTACCCATCATTGGAAAGCAGGGCGGCATAAGGCCCAGTTCCTGGCTTAGGCGGTGGTCAGTGTAACGTATAAGTTCCAGTTGCCTGTCTCTGGCTAACCAGCCTTCCTCCCGGGCCAAGCAGGTTGATGTGAGGTTCAGTTCCGTCTCCTTGGACGCTGATGCCCTTGTGGCCTCCACGCCCAGTACCTGCCTTGGGATCCCCTCACCTGCTGGCAGGGTCCCAGCACTGATCACATATCTTGGGGAACCCAGGTTTCTTCTCCAGGAAGGGCCCAGCTCACACCACTGGATGAGAGACAGATTCATGGTACCAGCCAACACTAGGCTTCAACCTCAGCATGAACAGAAAGCTCAGGCGACAGTTGTGGGAGGGTCTTTCTTGGCAAAAAGAGCAAGAAAAGCCAATATAGAATGCTCAAGTGCCTTCTCACTGTCTTAATTCCTTTTATGTTATTTATTTATTTATTTATTTATTTATTTATTTATTAAATTGCTACCAAATATTCAGAGGATTAGATTGTAAGTTTGTTTGGGATATTTGTCAAAAAAAATTATAATGACATTGTAGAATAATATTATGTAAGGAAATTCTTTTGTTCTAGGCCATAGCAATTCAGTTTTAAACTGGCTATCAATTTCTTTTTTGTATAGAGAAGGTCTTAGTTACTTTATTAGAATATTTAATCAAATTGCTTACAAAAATATTGGCTCTTTATTTAGCTGAAAAGTTTGATTTTTATTTAAAAAGCTAATTTATTAATTAAAGTAGGTATCTCAATTTAAAAAGCAAAGCAAATTTAGTAAATGGTTATGTCTGATTCACAAGCCACAAATGTTGCCTCTCCTCTAGCTTAAGAATACAGGTGGCTTTGGGCTTTTTGTCATTTTAAATTCTAATGTTGGAATTTTAAGAAATATTTACTTAATTTTGCCCTTCTTAGAGACTACAAGAAACAGGGGAATCAGTACACCTAACGGTTCTTACCCATGAAGGGTCAGGAATATAAGTCAAAAATACTTCCCCATGTGCCCCAGGAAGTATTACCATACAGCTGGTAACTGTTGGAATTTTAAGAAATACGTTCTTAGGCATCTGTACCGTCCTCTTTACCATGCTCCCGGTGGCATAGGACCCCAAATTCCTGTAGGAATAGCTTGCAGAGCAATATCAGGAGTCAAAGTGACCGTTATGTTGCTGTTAAGATCCAGGCCTGCGCTTCCTGGAGTTGCTCAGATGAGGGAATCCACTGTGGGCCTTGCAGGGCAGGTTTCCCCTATTAATAACGGGGCTGGAGGGCACCCCTCTGGCCGTTTCCCGGCAGTTGATCTTGATTTAGAGGCTGCCCATTTCTATGAAATTTTGATTTACACTGTCTGGCCCAATGGTTACCTCTCTGACATCTAGGACACCGAGAGACTGGATCTCTCAGAGGCTGAGTGTTTATGCCTCTCCCTAGAGTGCTACCTTGTTTCCTTCTTAGAGGCCAAAACCTTCACAACATTTAAAATATAGTTATTAATTCTTATTTGAGAAAGCTTTCCATGAAATTTCAAGTATATTAGATCGGTTAAATTTAAGAAGATGTCCTTTAAAAAGAGAGAACAAATTTCTTGTATTACTCTGGGCCCATGGAGCTTTACAAGAATCATCTCTGTTAAAGCCTTGAAATTTTAACATGGAAAAAAACCATCAAATATATATATTCACATATGATTTAAAGATTATAATATTTTTTATAATTATCTTAAGATATCAATTATATTTTAAACTGTCAGTTGGGAATCACAGAATTAATCCTTTTTTATTAGACCAATCAACAATGTATTTTGAATTCCTAATTATTAGAGAAATTTTATTTTCTCCCAATTTAATTTGCATTTAGCTGAAAACCTTGATTAATAACACAAAATCATCTCCTTTTGGTTCCTTTACGCCATTTTTCTTAAAAAATAAAGACCAGTTCTGGTTTTTCTTTTTCTACAGCTTTTGCGGAGAGATTCCAGCTTAAAACCCTGTCTAATATGTCCAAAAAGGTGGACAATTGCGCGCATTTCTTTTGAAGCCGGGCTTCTCTCCTCACGAGTACAGAAATTCCAGACACATCTCTAAATTTTTAAAACTTTTTCATGGCGAGAAAGGAGACTTTGGATTAGTATACTGGGAGAGTGGACTTTCATACTGGATTGCCACAGTATCTCTCTTCCTCCACATCCTGCTTACTTCAGGGGAAAGCATCTGTAACAGATCTGGCCTAATTTCTTTTCATGCTTAAAAGATAAAGACAGATCTTAAATTTTTTCTTTCTTTTTCGCTTTCCGAAGTAATAACTAGCACCTAATTTGGCCAAGATTAGCATTTCCCTGCAATTTCTCTTATAATTTTTAAATGAAACCTTCAGTAATCTCATTGCAGGAGAGCAGATAGCCTTGCCCTCTCCTGCCACCTTTGAATTTCTCCACACCAGAGGCGGTTTCAGCAGTGGAGTTTCACTTATTACAGATTTCAGATTCCAAATGCAAACGAAGATTTTAATTTGAACAAGAAACCACATTATTTAAGCTTGCAAACCAAAAGTCTATAATACAGTTTACTTTATATTTATAATCTAATTCTTCCCCATTAGCCTGGCTGCAAAAGACGTTCCCACCCTACTTACAGATCCATACTCTGTAGTTAATCCGTGGGCTTTGCTTACGTTGAATTCCCCTCACCTTTTCCTAGGTGAATCTGCCCTCACCATTTTCCTTGGTGAATTTTCTTTCCTTCGGTCTTAGGCGAATAATACCTTCTCCTCCCGATGTCCCGCGGTCAGGCCAGATGTGGGAACTTCTTTCCACGTCCCGCGTGGTTCAGGGTTCCCGGGTCAGGGTTCGGGTTCTGAAGGAGGCTGCACGCAAACAAAATGAGAGACTAGAAAGCATAAATTTGGCGATATTGGGGGGCCAGGCGGGAGCCTTCCTTTAGGGGAAAGGACTGCCACTTGCTCTGGCCTTTTTCTCCCTTTTATTAAGGCTTTGGGACACACCCCTAGCCTTTAGGCAGGAAATAACAAAAACAGAAATTAACAAGAAACAAACATAGAGGTTGCTTCAACCAATAATGTTTCAACTAAACAGTGAGTAATTAGCTCTGACCTTTCAGAGCAATTAAGGTTGACCAGCCTTCTGGCTTCTTGTTTACATCCATTTAGTGAGAACAATATTTGGTTTCCGACAGTTTCCCTTCTAATGTTTAAGTCCTGTATCCATTTTGAGTTTATTTTTGTATTTGGTGTATTTTGGTGGTCCAGTTTCATTTTTTTGCATGTATCTGTCCAATTTTCCCAACACTATTTATTGAAGAGGCTATCTTGCTCCGTTGAGTGTTCATGCCTCCTTTGTCAAATATAAGTTGAGCATAATGGTTTGGGTAGATATCTGGGTTGTCTATTCTATTCCATTGGTCTATATGCCAGTTCTTTTGCCAGTACCAGGCTGTTTTGATAACAGTTGCTTTGTAATATAGCTTGAAATCTGGTATTGAGATCCCACCTACTTTATTCTCCTTTCTCAGAATTGCTGTAGCTACTTGTGGTCTTTTTTTTGTTCCAGGTGAATCTGTGAAGAATTATTTCTAGGTCTGTGAAATATGTCGTTGGTATTTTAATGGGTAGTGTGTTGAATCTGTAGATTGTTTTGGGTAGTATGGACATTTTAATGATGTTGATTCTCCCAATACATGAGCATGGTATGCTATTCCATTTGTAAACATCTTCCTCTATCTCTTTTCTCAGTGCCCTGTAGTTTTCTGCATATAGGTCTTTTACCTCTTTAGTTAGGTTTTTCCTAGGTATCTTAATTTTTTTGGTGCGATGGTAAATGGGATTGCTTTTTTAGTTTCTCTTTCTGTAATTTCACTCTTAGTGTATAGAAATGCCACAGACTTCTTAGCATTAATTTTGTATCCTGCTACATTGCCAAATTCATTAATTAAGTCAATTAGTTTTGGAATGGAGTCCTTTGGGTTTTTTATGTACAATATCATGTCATCTGCAAATAAGTACAGCTTTACTTCTCCTTTTCCAATTTGGATGCCTTTTATTTCTTCTTCTTGTCTACTTGCAATGGCTAATACTTCCAGTGCTATGTCGAACAGGAGAGGTGAGAGTGGGCATCCCTGTCTTGTTTCTGTTCTTAGGGAAAATGATTTTAGTTTTTTTCCATTGAGTATGATGTTAGCTGTGGGTTTATCATATAATACTTTCATGATGTTGAGGTATGCTCCTACTATTCCCACTTTGCTGAGAGTTTTTATCAAGAAAGGGTGTTGGATTTTGTCCAATGCTTTTTCTGCATCAATTGATATGACTATGTGATTTTTATCTCTCAATTTGTATTACTTGTATTGATTTGCAGATATTGTACCATCCCTGCATTCCTGAGATGAATACTGCTTGGTCATGGTGTATGATCTTTCTGATGTACTGCTGGATCTGATTTGCTAGAATTTTGTTGAGGATTTTGGCATCTATGTTCATGAGAGATATTGGCCTATAATTCTCTTTCATTGTGTTGTCTTTATCTGGTTTTGGTATTAGGGTGATGCTGGCCTCATAGAAGGTGTTTGGAAGTGTTCCTTCTTGAATGTTTTTGAATAGTCTGAGGAGGATAGGTTTTAATTCTTCCTTAAATGTTTGGTTAAACTCTCCTGTGTAGCCATCTGGTCATGGGCTTTTATTTGCTGGAAGCTTTTTCATGACTGCTTCAATTTCTTCCATAGTTATTGGACTATTGAGATGTTTGGCTTCCTCCTCATTGAGTTTTGGAAGGTTATATTTTTCTAGGAAAATATCCTTTTCTTGCAGGTTGTCCAATTTGTTGGAATAGAGTTGTTCATAGTATTTTTTTAACAATCCTTTGTATTTCCGCAGGGTCTGTTGTTATTTTTCCTTTATTTGGGTCTTCTCTCTTTGCTTCTTAGTGAGCCTGGCTAGAGGTGCATCAATCTTGTTTATCCTTTCAAAGAACCAGCTCTTTGTTTTGTTGATCTTTTGAATTGTTTCTTTGGTCTCCAAGTTGTTTATCTCCACTCTGATCTTCACTATTTCCTTCCTTCTGAGTACACTGGGCTTTTCTTGTTGCTCACGTTCTAGCTCTTTGAGTTGTAGGTTTAAGTGATTTATTACCATTGTTTCCTGTTTTTTGCAGTAGGCTTGTAGGGCTATGAACTTCCCTCTCAAGACTGCTTTCACTGTGTCCCATAAATTTTGGATTGTTGAGTTGTCATTGTCATTTGTTGCCATGATGTTTTTTATTTCTTCCTTGATCTCTCTGGTTACCCATTCGTTTTTTAATAGCATGCTGTTTAGTCTCCATGTGTTTGACTTCTTTCTATTGTTTTTATTATAGTTGATTTCCAGTTTTATGCCACTGTGGTCTGAGAAAATGCTTTGATATGATTTGTATCTTCTTGAATTTGAAGAGACTTTTTTTATGACCCAACATATGATCTATCTTTGAAAATGACCCATGTGCACTGGAGAAGAATGTATATTCTGTGGCTTTGGAGTGAAATGTTCTGAAGATGTCAATTAATTCCACCTGGTCTAGTGAGTCATTTAGGATTGATGTTTCTTTGCCAATTTTTTTTGTTTAGAGGATTTGTCCAGTGGTGACAGTGGGGTATTAACATCTCCTACTATGATTGTATTGCTGTCAATCTCTCCCTTAATATCCTCCAAGTGTTTTTTTATGTATTTAGGTGCTCTTATATTGGGTGCATATGTTTTTACCAGAGTTATTTCTTTTTGTTGGATTGTTCCTTTTAGGATTATGAAGTGGCCTTCTTTATCTCTTATCATGTCCTTTAGTTTGACATCTAATTTGTCAGATATAAGTATTGCAACCCCAGCTTTTTTTTCATTTCCATTTGCCTGAAATACCATATTCCACCCCTTTACTCTTAATCTGTGTGCATCTCTTTTCCTGAGGTGAGTTTCTTTCAGAGAGCAGATATATGGATCATGTTTTCTTATCCAATCGGTTACCCTATGTCTTTTGATTGGAGCATTTAATCCGTTTACATTTAAAGTTATTATTGATAAGTACTTATCTGTTGTCATTTTTAGTCCTTACCCCCGAGGTCCTTCTTCGCTTCCTCTTTCTTTTTATTACAGCAGACCCTTTAACATTTTTTGCATTGCTGGTTTGGTGATAATATATTCCCTTAGTCCTTTTTTTGTCTGTGAAGCCTCTGATTTCACCTTCAGTTTTGAGTGAAAGCCTTGCAGGGTACAGTATTCTTGGATTCAGACCCTTCCTTTGCATGACTTTGTATATTTCATTCCATCACTTCTGGCTTGATGAGTTTCTGTTGAGAAGTCAGTAGCTAGTCTTATGGGGGTTCCTTTGTAGGTAACTTTCTGTTTCTATCTTGCTGCTATTAAGATTCTTACTTTGTTGTCATTGTTTGCCAATTTAATTATAATGTGCTTTTGTGTTGGTTTGTTGGGGTTAATTTTTCTTGGGACTCTATGAGCTTCTTGGATTTGTGTGGGTTTTTTCTTTCCTATATTGGGGATTTTTTTCTGTCATTATTTCTTCAAACAGGTTCTCTAATCCTTGTTCAGTTTCCACTCTTTCTGGAACCCCAATTATGCGGATGTTGTTTTGTTTCATATTATCCCAAAGTTCCCATTGGCTCTCCTCTTGCTTTTAAACTTTTTTTTTTCTAGAAGATGCTGTACTTGGGTATTTTTTGCTACCCTGTCTTCTAGCTCACTGATGTGGTCCTCTGATTTTTCTAGTCTACTTTTGATGCTTTCTACTGAGTTCTTTATAGCAGTGATGTCATTTTTCATTTCTTCTTGTTTATTCTGCACCTCCTCTAGATTCTTATGCATTTCTTCTTGCTGCTTCTTCATATCCTCTTGGCTCTTACTCAGATTGTCGATTTTGTCTTCCATTCTTTTTATCCACCTTATGATCATTTCTCTGAACTCTTTCTCTGGCAGGCTTATTTCTGCTTCTATTTCGCTTACTTCCTTTTCTGGTGAAACCTGCCTTTCTGTCTTATTTGGGCTGTTTCTTTTTCTGTCCATGGTCTTTCTTCTCCGGGTGTCTGGTTATTTAGTTCTCTCTCCTATGTTGATTGAAAGGCACAAACTACCACACGACCAGGTACAGCACACAAGGCACTGAGTAGAAATGTATTCAAGATGTTAATCATCACAAATAAGGTGACCACCAATGAAAGACAAATTAGGGGTAAATAGAGAAAGAAGAAGAGGTAAATGAGGAAAAAAGAAAAGAAAGAAATGCCAAAGTCAAATTTGGAGAGCGAGAAAGAAAAAATAAATGAACAAAAAATAAAATAAAATAAGAAAATATAAAGGAGAAGAAGGAGAAGAAAAGAGGAAGAGAAAAAAGTCAGAGAGAAACGGGGAACAAAATAGAGATGTCAGGAGACAACTCTAATAGAACAGTCACTAATCCCAATATAGGCCAGCAGCCAGTACCTAGAGATTAATACAAACTGCAAATAGCAACTGGTATCAAGGGAGGTGAGGGAAAAGAGAAATAAAAAACAAAGCAAGCAAAAGGCAAAATAAAACAAGTAGAATAAACTAAAACAATCTCACAAAAAATTTCAAAAAATCGATATAATCACTTTTCAGGCAATTAGCAACAAAAGGAAATAAAGAAAAAACAACTTTTTGGCTAGGGAAGACAAAAAGACAGAGGTTTGTGTGGACTTGTAGTAGGGGATTTGAAATTAGATATATAAATGGGGTGAAATTTTAACTAGGTAAAGATAAAGAATAGGGGAATCTAAAGTTGGAAAAGGGAAAGAGAAATAAGACAACAAAATGGGGAAAGTTAGGAGGAAAGTGTTGGTATAAAGGTAGAGTTGAGTTGGAGTAAAATTATGCTAAAGGAAAGATGAAAATAGAATGTAGAACTCTAATCCTGAAATAAAATAAAGAGAAAACAAAATGATACTTGTTTTTTTCCAAAAAGGTAAAATACTAGTAGTATTTAATAATACTAGTGTAAAACAAAAATGTAATAATTAAAAAGGTAAAATCAATTGAGGAGGAAAGGAAAAAAAATAGCCTTTTAATTAAAACAGGTAAAAATGAGAAAAAAAATAAAAAAAAAATAGAATGGTCCTTCTCTTCCACTATTATTCTTCTTGGCACTCCTGTTTCCCAGTAGGGAAGATATTGCAGTTCCCTGTGTTCCCCTCTAGGTGTTTTAATCTCTTTATTCTTTTGTGGTTATGGGAGAGTCAATTTGTGTGTCATCCACTGGGTGGCAGTGTTTCAGAACCTCTCTAGGCTGTGCTCAGATCCTGCTACTCTGTGGTTCTCAAAGCCAGTTTGTGGGGATTTGCAGCTGGGACACTGTAGTAACTCCCAGGCTGTTCCTCTGCCCCAGAAAAAAACGAGTCATTTTCCAGAGCTCCCCTCTGTCTACAGCTCAGAATGTTTGCCTCCACACTTAGGGATCACGCCTTGACCACCTCTGCGGACCTCTCCAGAGGCAGCTTTCCCGCAGCCCAGTTCAGTGTTCGCGTCTCTGTTGTGCGGGTGTAGGAGACCTCACCCTGTCCCAGGCAAAATCTGACCCTTCCGCTCGCCGTGTGGATCTCGGAATCCGCCAACCATGTGTCGGCGCCACCTGGAAAGCTGTGCTCTGGGTCTCCGGCTGCTCGGTGGGTGCCTCCGTCAGCTGCAGCTTTCAGACTTCTGTAGACATCCACCTCCAGGCGAAATCTGACCTTTCTGTGTGCTCTGTGGATCTCTGATTCCGCCGCGTGTCTGTGCCAATTGGACAGTGGAGTTCTGGGTCCCCGGGTCCCCAGTTGCTCGATGGGTGCCCCAGCCGCCGGCTTCAGACCGCTGCAGACATCCACCTCCCTCTAAGGATGGCGCAGTCTACGCATTCATGCTGGTGGCTCCGGTGGACAAAAACCCCATGGCAGTGGGGCTGCCTGTCCAGCAGAGCCCCATCCAGCAGTCCCCCACCTTCTCCTGGAGGATAACTGACTCTTAACTTGCCAACAAACACTCCCAGTGCGACTCTCAGCCACTCTCTCTCCCTCTGCCCAGCGACAAAGCTCCAGACGCATTTGTCTACTCCCCCGCCATTTTCTCTCCCCGATACTTGCTTTTGTAGTCTGTGGATGTGTAGCAATTCCCCTCTTAGCTTCTAGACTCATAGGATATTGTCTTACCTAAACCGGCATTCCAGTGGCCATTAGCTGGACTATGGCTGGAGTTTGATGGCTTGCCAGTCCTGGAGGGTTGCTCTCTACCCATAAAGTGGAGAAAGCTGCTGAAGTCTCTTTAGGTATGCAGAACGCTCACTGGCAGGTGAAGCTTCTGGAGGCAGTTCTTCCTGTAAGAGATATTCCTCTGACAAAGGGCAAGTGAGTAGGTTCTTGGTAGTAAAAGAACCTTGGTCTAGAGGGCCCAGGGTAAAGTGTGCCTCATCCCCTTCGAACAAGATTGTGGCTTGTAGTTTCTGAAAAAGGGACATTCTGGGATGACTAGGAATGAATGGGTTACATTGCTTTTCCCAAGATCTACTTCCTTTTTGAAGTCCATGGACAGAGAATTGACTTTGCCATGACCCCATGAATGAAAGTTTTCTTGGATAGGTAGGCTACAGTTCTTTTCTAAGACCCAAGACACCGGGCCATCACTGTTCTCCTTGCCCCTCTTGTGATGGAGCCTCAGTCAGGATGGAATAAGTAGCACCAGTATCTACTAGGACACTGACAGGCTTGCCCCCTATCTTTAATGTAACCATGGGCTCTGGAGTCTGGGTGGGATAGAGCCCTGGCTGTATCAATCCTCCTCTAGGTTCAGTATCCTCAGGGACTGAGACTGCCTTTTCATTTTCCTATGGGATTGGTCTAGTTTGGGGCAGTTTTTTTTCCAGTGTCCTTTTTTTACAATAGGCATATTGGTTTTTCCCTAATGCTTCCTGCATTCTGTCTTATCAATCCTTCCTTTGAGGGTTCAACTACTTTAGAGCTGCTGCAGCTGCTACAACTGTGTCTACTATTCTTTTGTCCTGTTTCCCACATATTGGTTATTAAATACCTTTTGGGCTATTTCAATTAATTGAGATAAATTCATGCAATGGAATCTTCAAGTTTTTGAAGCTTTCTTTTTATGTCTGGAGCAGACTGAATTACAAAGGCTAAATTAAGTGCTCTTTGATTTTCTGGGGCTTCTGGTTCAATGGGAGTATAAATTCTATAAGTCTCACAGAGGCATTCCAGAAAGTTATGGGTGATTCCTAGGCTCCCTAAATGACTTCAGTAACTTTTGATAAATTTGTAGGCTTCCATGTGGCTGCCTTGATACCAGCTAAGAGTATACAATGAAAAGTATCCCTTCCCTCCCCTAAGTTAGAGTCCCATTAAGCCAGAGGGATAGGAAAATCCCCTCTACCCAATGCCTGTTCTCTTCCAGTGAGCCTTCTCTCCTCCACCCTCCCTTCCTAAGTTGGCTTTCTTAGCCTCAAGCTGAATCCTGTGTCTCTCTTCTGAAGTGAAAAGAGTAACTAGAAGCTATTGGCAATCATCCTAGGCGGGTCAGTAGGTATGAAAGACAGATTATAGGAGGCCTTTTAGGGCCTGGGACTTTTCATAAAAAAGGAGGTTTTGTGTCTTCCAATTACAGAAGTCACTGATGAAGAGATGGCACTTAGACCAGGAAGGGTTGCTCTCCTAAATTTGCCTCTTATGGGGGTGCCTCTCTCAAGGGCAGAAGGGCTCCCTTGGGCTTCGGATTCCCAGTGCTGCTTTTCCTTGCCTGGGTGCAACTCTGAGTGGTGGAAGGGGAGAATGAGAGTCACTGTTCCCCTTTGCCCCTCTTGTGATGGAGCCTGAAGATTTTCCCCACTTTGTGACTGGGGATTTTAAGGTGGAGGAAGGTCTGCTTCCTCTGGTATCAGGCTTGGAAGGTGTCTCCCTGTTTACACCTCCCTTCACAGTGTTTTCTCTTGGGCCAGCAACTAATACCCGTTCCCCGATTTGTAAGGCACAACTCTTCAAACATTGTGAGGAATTCTGAACTAAATCTAATAATTTATTTATGTAAGGAAATTGGGCTGGGTGTCTGGGATCTCCTTTAACTTTATTCCAAACTGCTTTCACAAGCCCGGAATCGAGCAATACTGTGTCTGGCCAGCCCACCTCAAATGTGAGCCATTCTAATTTGCATAAAGTTTGTAACTTTTTCTCTGAGAACTTTATGCCACATTCATCCTCTGAGAAACATTCCCTAAAATGCCTTAGCATTCATTCTAAGGGGGTTTTGGCTGTGCTGGCTTCCCCTCCCATTGTGAAACAGAATCAGAGAGAATTTCCACAGAGAGAAGAAATAGTAACAGCAGGAGTTTTGGAGAAAACGACAGGCCATTGCTGTAACAATATTCCCCCCTGGAAGCTGGGTGTGACCTGTAGAAAAAAAATGACTCCTAGCCTGAAGGGAAAAGATAGAGGATGAGAATAAGGGTGTGTAGGGAGATTTCTCATGGATCAAAATCCTGGAAGTTCCCCTAAAGGAAATGGTTTTCAATCCAATTACAGATACCTTCACGGGTATATGAAGAGGAACCAAGCTATGTCTTCTAGGAGGGCCCTAATAAACGACTGAAAATGGCAAGTCAAACAAAACTCACAACCACGAAGACAACGGATCACACAGGACACACACCAGGGTTAATGGGTCCATAGATAGTCATTTATAAAAACACTAGTTGGATTCTCTTCTCTGATGTCCCACAATTTATTTTGCTAGGCTTGAAGCCAGAAACTCCTACTTCAGCCTTAGTTCTGCCTTTGGTGGCTGACATGGAACTATGATGTTACAAGCAGGGGCAGGGCCCTGAAAATCTCTCCGCCCTGCAAGAGTTTTTGTTTTGTTTTGTTTTACTTTGTTTTTGGCAAGCCCTGCTCTTGGAAGTCTCCATCCACCAAAAGAAATAAGAAAAGTTGTAAATAACAAGTTCTTTGTTTTCTGAAATTTACTACTTTGTTGCAAATAACTAACTTGAAAATACTTCTCTCTTGCTTTTCTTACAAGCATTCTTGAAACCAAGCCGGGTTTTGTTTTCTCTGGGCAAAACACTTTCACCAATTTATACCTTTAAATCTAACCCAGAATTCCAAAATTTCAACCTAATACAAATTACAAATCAGGGAAGAGCAAATGATAGAAATTTTTACTAGCTAAGTAGGCTAATTTCCTCCATGATAGAGAGCAAGCATCTCATCTTTGAGTAAAATAGATCTTTACAGCACTGCTTGAGACTTTTGCAGATTATCATGGCACTCTGCCTTTAATAAATGAAATGTTTTTGCCCAGATGAATCAACAGAAGTGTAGAATAAATCAAAGCAGCTTTTGTTTTTACACAGGCTCTCACACTTATATTTAGAGACCAGTTAATGAATAGATAATTATGCCAAGATAGATAAGTGTCCGTACTCATACTCTCCCCGTAGACCAGCCCAAATGGAAGCTGAGCAGATAACTGAGACACTGCCCAATTCCCCAAATGGACAGTGGGGGCACTCCTGACAGCCATGCCTCAGAACAAAATTCTCAGCCAATATCTTGGTGAGAATCTACTTGAGGAGTTAAGACTGTGTCTAGTCCCCCTTTTCAGTAGCAAAGTGGCTAGTCCCAAGTAAACAAACAGCAAAGTGAACTCAAAATTCCTTAATAGAATTTGAATTCCCTTACCTCCGGAGTTTTTTCTTTCTGATGACTCCAAAAAAAATGCAGGGGCATGTCAGTTGTCCCTTGTTTGGCTGTCACAACCACAGAGAAGCACCTCTGGGGCCCTGAAATTCCACCAGGTGGCACCTCCCCTAGAGATCCTTAGGGCCTGGCAGCCAGGCAGGGGAGGCCGTCCATCTCAGGTGTCTGAGACTAGGTGCAGAAAGGAACCTGTCTCTTATCTCATGGGGGCATCCGAGTGTTGTATCGCAAATGAGATACAGGATGGCTTAATGAGCCAATTAATTAAAAGTCATTTATTGCACATGGCCCAGAGGGAGGTATCTCTTCCAAATCTCTGAGCAACGCATACAGGAAGTTTCCAGTAATTATACTTTTTGAGCTTCTTTGTTTGAAGATATTACAAAGGGCTCTGTGTGAATTATTGTTACAGACAGTTGTAACCTTGAATACATAATGAATTAGTACTTGACATAAGAATATGGGAATTATTGTCAGTATTAGTCCATATTAGTCTATTACATTGGATGGCTAGCTTGAAAAGTCAGATAGTTAAGTTTATTTTTTTCTATTATTTGAACTAAAAAAAAAAATTATAGAATAAAAGGCTGTCTTAAAGTGACAGAGTTTACAAAACAAGGGATTATCTAATAACTGGAGGCCTGGAGCACTAAATTTGTGCATGTGGTATGGGTCCCTCAGCCTGACTTGCACTCTCTCCAATCTGGGAGCCCTCAGGGGAGACCTCTCCAATCTGGGAGCTATGATGGTGTAGGTTCACTCTTTGTGGTTCTCTGCTCTCTTCAGGGCCTGGCCACTCTGTGCCCACTACCCAGAGGCTCTTTGCTGCCCAGAGGCCCTCCACGCCTGGGGCAGAATGCTTGCCTCATTCATTGTCGTGGTAATGAGGCAAGCATTCTGTTAGGCTGCCCAGGATGCCCCCTCTCAGTGGACACCCCCTGAGGACTGGGGGACTCAGGCAGGGCTGAGGGGATTTGGTGCCTTCATCTTTGTGATGGTTAATTTGAATATTACCCTTTTATTAGATAGCATAGCAGAGAATTTCAAACAGCCGTTTTTGTTTTTGTTTTCAATACAAGATGGAGATTACTATGCTTCAGGGTCACTGACATTTAGAGTTCAGAAGATGAGTGGGAATCAGCAAAATGAATGCTGAAGGGGCCAGGAAAACTTGAATATGGGTAGTCAAGGAAAGAAAGGATTTCAATAAAGCAACTTACCAGTTTTGCCAAATGTCAGTCAAATAAGTTAAGGATTGAACATTGAGTGTTAAGTTTCATTATGTCAAGGTCGTTAAAGACTTTGACAATAGCAGTTAGGTACACTGTGGGAACAAAAACAAAGTCACTCCAAGCAATAATAGGCAAGCTGGAGAAGAAAGTGAGTTTTGGAGCCTTTTTTAAGTCTTCATTATTATAAATAGTTTTTATGGCAATTAATAGAGGAATTATTACTAGTATTAATATTTTATTTTTATGTTAATTATAAGCAACCTGATATTAAGGAAAAGCAAATGATTGGGAAAAGGGGGAAATATCCTTTGCTTGAAAGAGAGGGGGTTGTATTTAGTATACATGAGATGAAGTTAGGCTTAGAACATAAAGATTTTATTTATTATC
Organism: Lasiurus cinereus; assembly: GCA_011751065.1. NCBI lineage: Eukaryota > Metazoa > Chordata > Mammalia > Chiroptera > Vespertilionidae > Lasiurus > Lasiurus cinereus. The sequence goes on along the minus strand of JAAGEH010000286.1, from coordinate 54,882,130 downwards.
ACATATTACTGTCAGGAGAAAAGATAAAATACATAGTTACAGATATAGGAAAGTTTGTGAATGTGGAATTTCCTAATCAGTTAAAAATGAAGCAAATAAAGCAGGACATGGGTGTGAAATTCCATCAAAATGAAAACTCAGTGGAAATGGCAACTTAGAAACAAAAATGAGCATGAAATCTCCTAAGAATTCCACAGAAACATTGGAAAAGCCATTAGATTTTCTTAGCTGACATTGGGTGTGTTTTAAACATAGATACACACACACACACACACACACACACACACACACACACACACACCTGTTGTTGTGTACAATGAACATTTGATCTCATGGCAGAAAATTTGATACAAGGGTTAATTGACCATGATACCTTATGGAAAATTTAATCTTCTCTCTGAGCTTCTATTTCAACTACAAAATAGAGGTAACATTACATTTACATATAACTTTTGAACACAGAACTATATCTGTCCAAATTCCTTGTGCATTTGATTTACCATATGTATCCCAGTAGTCAAGACTGAAATTATTTTGCCTCTAATTTCTCCACCATATCCCCACATTCAAATGAACAGATAATGTCATGTGCTGAGTTAACTCTTTCAAGCCCCATTATTTTACCCAGACCTCTCTTCCACTCTCTCACCATGTAAAGTTTAGTTGATAAATAAGTCCCAAAAATTCTACCCCCTAAATATGTCCCTTTACCATAAATTATGCTTTTTATATCTGAACTTTAGGTCTTTGTAAACAAAAAGGCACAAGTTCATACAATTTTCTTTAGATTCTGTTTTAATTTATTTATTTTTTCTGAATTGTGTTTATTGTTATCATCATTGCTATGTTATAATATTTTTCTTCATCTATACAATACTTTGCTTTTATTTCATTAGGTTTTTTAAAAATGAATTATCAGACATTTTAGCATTTCTGGTTCCATTTTTTACATATAGCTTCTCACGTTTTTCATAAAATATTTACCAATATATACTAAATATAAGAATATCTTAGATTTTTCTCAGCATTGTAAAGTATTGTTCTTGAACTTTGAAAAAGTGTTTCTCATCTGCATTTCCTTCTCACCTCTGCATTTGAATAATGAGTCAAGTAGCCTGATGAGTAATTGGATCTTTTGTGCAATAAGAACTTTTCCCTTTATAGTATGGTTGAAATGAGCGATATGTGATGAGTCATTTTAATGAGACGTTTAAGGAAGTTATTTCTAAAGGTCTGCTTAAGAAGGTAAAATATGTCTGAATTAAAAAGAATTACAAACTACAATCATGACTATAAAATAAATGTGCTCTATTATAATCAAAAAGTGAAGGAAACGCATCTCTGTCTTATGTGCAGAGACAGAAGAAATGATGAATACCTTAGGTAATTCATTCTGTGCAAAATCAATCTTTTGCTGTGAATTTTAAATGAACTAATTTGTTCACAAATCTGCTCAGTCAGTTTGGAGCATATTCTGTTCCTTCATATTAGAAAATTCTTTTATTTTGACAAGTCCATTGGGTAAGACATCTAGGAATGTGTTAATATGATTGGACATATGTAGTAGGATAAGAATTGATTATTTTAATTATTGTCTGCTCAAGTTAGAGTCCCTTTCTGGGCTGAACTATTGGACTACTAATACATTAAGAGATTATTTTTTTAAATTAAATCTTTATTATTCAGATTATTACATTTGTTTCCTTTTTTCCCCTCCATAGCACCCCTCTACCCAACTCCCACCCTTCCCTCTGCCCTTACCTCCCTCCCATTGACCTCAACCATAGGTGTATGATTTTTGCCCAGTCTCTCCCTGTACACCCCTCCCCCCTTTCGCCCTGAGAATTATCAGTCCACTCCCTTTCTGTGCTCCTGATTCTATTATATTCAGCAGTATATTCTGTTGATCAAATTTTTAATTCCCTTAATTTTTAGATTCACTTGTTGATAGATATGTATTTGTTGTTCATAATTTTTTCTCTTTTACCTTTTTCTTCTTCCTCTTCTAAAAGAGTACCTTTTAGCATTTCATATAATACTGGTTTGGAGTTGCTGAACTCCTTTAGCTTTTTCTTATCTGTGAAGCTCTTTATCTGCCCTTCAGTTCTGAATGATAGTTTTGCTGGATAGAGTATTCTTTGTTGTAGGATCTTGCTATTCACCCTGTTGATTATTTCTTGCCACTCCCATCTGGCCTGCATCGTTTCTGTTGAGAAATCAGCTGACAGTCGGATGGGTGCTCCCTTGTAAGTAATGAACTGTTTTTGTCTTCCTTCTTTTAATATTCTCTCTTTGTCTTTTGCTCTTGGTTTTTTAATGATGATGTGTCTTGGTGTAGTCCTCTTTGGATTCCTTTTATATGGGGTTTTGTGTGCTTCTTGGACTTGTAAGTATATTTCTTTTACCAGATGTGAGAAGTTTTCAGTCATTATTTCTTTAAATAGGTTTTCAGTATCTTGCTCTCTCTTCTTCTGGTACCCCCACAATTCTGATGTTGGTACTCTTGAAGCTGTCCCAGAGACTCCTTACATTATCTTCACATTTTTGGATTCTTTTCTCTTCTAGATTTTCCAGTTGAGTGTTTTCTGCTTCTTTATATTTCAAATTTTTGACTTGATTCTTGCCTTTCTCTAGTCTGCTGTTAGGACTCTGTATAATATTTTTTATTTCAGTCAGTGTGTATGTTTAATTTCTAGTTGGACCTTTTCCATCTCTAGTTGGTCCTTTTCCATCTCTAGTTGGTTCTTTTCCATCTTTAGTTGGTTCTTTTCCATCTCCTCTTGGTTCTCCCTAACTTTATCCAGCTTTTCTAGGATATTCTTGAAAAACCTTATAAGTGTGGTTTTGAACTCTATACCCAGTCATTTGTTTTGCTCCATTTCTTTTGTTTGTGATTCCTTCCCTTGTCTCAGCATTTTCACTATGCTGGGAGAACTTCTGTGTTGGATTCAGCCTTTTGATAGCAGACTTGCAAAACTGCAAAAGCCTCTCTGTTGAGCATGGGATGGGTGGAGTCTCAGGGCTTAAGGGACCGCCTTGCCTTCCAGTCAGCCCCGCCTGCCACGGCCCCTGATTCTCACTATACTGGGTAATCGCTGGAGCGGTCCTTGTGCATGTGCACAGTGCCTCTAGACCACTGCCTTTCCGGCTCCCCTGCGCTCCAGGACCACACGAGTCTAGGTCCCCAGGGTTTCACCCGAAACAGGGGCTTAGTGGAGCCAGAAGTGGCACAGTTGGGAGGGTCTGTTTCCCGCCCATGTGAAAGCCATTGGCACAATCAGCAATCTGTCATCTGTGCAGTGTCGTGCACGTCACCAGACCTCTGATCTTTTGCGACTCCCTAAATTTCCATGCACCTCTCCCTTTTCACAGTCCAAATTCCCCCTGTATGACTTTTGGCTGGATCTGGGGTTTAGTGTCATAGGATAAGAGGTTCAATGTCTTTGTGAGTCTCCGTTTCCCTCTTGCCAGAGAAACCAAGTCAAGTACTCCAGCACCTGCTCTCTCTACGCAGGCATCAATGTACCTCAGCTTGTTGCAGCTCCTCTGGGTCTCCGTGAGCCCCTCTCTTTCCCTCTAGTTGTAGAATTTCTACTCAGCCAGCTTTCCTGTGGTTCTGGATGATGTCCTTTCTGTCTTTTAGTTGTAGTTTTGAAATAGTTGTGCGAGGCAGCAGTGTAAGTGTTTACTTATGCCACCATCTTGGTTTCTCAAGATATCATTTTTTTATGAACATACTGTATATGCAAAGTTCAATTTAACTCTTTACCAGTCAATACTACAGTAAAATTGCTAGAGATTCCAGTCTTTTATTTTGTGTTCAAGGAATTTTTAGTTTTAGATGCTATAAGGAAAACATACATATATAAATATTTGAACATTAATTCTTTGGATCACAACTTATTTACAAATTATGTATTAATATTGCTATCACTGTGGAATGCAAGTTATTTATAAATTCATTGGTCATTTATTCAAATTAAAAGATGTTATTATAGAATAACATGAGAAATAAATCTAGATTTTTCGAAAATGGCGGCGGAGTAGACGGATGCTTCTGGAGCTTTGTCGCTGGGCAGAGGGAGAGAGAGCGGCTGAGAGTTGCATTGGGAGTGTTTGTTGGCAAACTAGGAGTCAGTTGTCCTCCAGGGGAAGGCGGGGAACTGCGGGAAGGGGCTCTCCCGGCCAGGCAGCCCCACTGCCACGGGGTTTTTGTCCGCCGGAGCCACCAGCGAGAACGCGGAGCCTGAGCCATCTTGCAGTGGGAGGTGGATGTCTGCGGCTCTCTGAAGCCTTCAGCTGGGCACCCATCGAGCAGCCAGGGACCCGGGGACCCAGAACTCCGCTCTCCAATCGGCGCAGACACGCGGTGGAATCAGAGATCCACAGAGCACACGGAAAGGTCAGATTGCGACTGACTTAAGGGGGAGGTGGATGCCTGCTGAGGTCTGAAAGCTGCGGCTGACAGAGGCACCCACAGAGCAGCCAGGACCCAGAGCTCGGCTTCCCAGGCGGCACAGACGCGCAGGTGGAGGATTCAGAGATTCACAGGGCGCACGCGGAAGGGTCAGACTTAGCCTGGGCCAGGGTGCGGTCTCCTACCCCCGCAGGGCAGAGACGCGCACACTGCAGGAGCCAGGCTGTGGGAAAGCTGCCTCTGGAGAGGTCCGCAGAGGTGATCAGGGCGTGATCCCTGAGTGTGAAGGCAGACCCTCTGAGCTGTTAACAGAGGAGAGCTCCGGAAAACGACTTTTTTTTTTCTTTTTTTCTGGGGCAGAGGGACAACCTGGGAGTTATTGCAGTGTCCAGGTTTTAAAACTCCCACAAACTGGTTTTGGGAACCACAGAGTAGCAGGATCTGAGGACAGCCTAGAGAGGTCCTGTGCTTTCTCTCAGAGATCAATTCCGAAACACTGCCCCCCAATGAATGACACACAAATTGACTCTCGCATAACCACAAGAGAATAAAGAGATTAAAACACCAAGAGGGGAACACAGGGAACTGCAATACCTCCCCTACTGGGAAACAGGAGTGCCAAGCAGAATAATAGTGGAAGTGAAGGAACATTCTATTTTTCTTCTTTTTTATTTTTTTTTATTTTCCCTTTTTTCTTTTTTTTTAATTTTTAATTCTTTATTTTTCATTTTCACATATTTTAATTAAAAGAATATTTTTTTTCTTTCTGCCTCAATTGATTTTACCTTTATAATTATTACATTTTTGTTTTAAACTAGTATTATTAATTACTACTAGTACTTTACCGTTTTTGGAAAAAAAAGTGTCATTTTGTTTTCTCTTTATTTTATTTTGGGATTAGAGTTCTACATTCTAATTTCATCTTCCCTTTAGCATAATTTTACTCCAACTCAACTCCACTTTTATGCCAACACTTTCCTCCTAACTTTCCCCATTTTGCTGTCTTGTTTCTCTTTCCCTTTTCCAACTTTTGATTCTCCCTATTTTTCTCTTTACCTGGTTAAAATTTCACCCCATTTATATATCTAATTTCAAATCCCCTACTACAAGTCCACACAAACCTCTCCCCTCTTGTCTTCACTAGCCAAAAAGTTGTTTTTTCTCTATGTCCTTTTGTTGCTATTTGCCTGAAAAGTGATTATATCGATTTTTTGAAAAAATTTTTTGAGAGACTGTTTTAGTTTATTCTACTTGTTTTATTTTGCTTTTTGCTTGCTTTGTTTTCTACCTCTCTTTTCCCTCATCTCCCTTGATACCAGTGGCTATTTGCAATTTGCATTAATCTCTAGGTACTGGTTGCTTGCCTTTAGTGGGATTAGTGACTGTTCTATTGGAGTTGTCTCCTGACATCTATATTTTGTTCCTCTTTTCTGTCTTATACACTTTCTTTTCTCTCTGACTTTTTTTCTCTTCCTCTTTCCTTCTCCTTTTTCTCTGTTTTATTTTCTTATTTTATTTTATTTTATTGTTCATTTATTTATCTTTTTTTTCTCACTCTCCCAATTTGATTTTGGCACTTCTTTCTTTTCTTTCTTCCTCATTTTCCTCTTCTTCTTTCTCTATTTACCCCTAATTTGTCCTTCATTGGTGGTCACCTTATTTGTGATTATTAACATCTTGAATACATCTCTACTCAGTGCCTTGTGTGCTGTACCTGGTCGTGTTGTAGTTTGTGCCTTTCAATCAACGTAGGAGAGAGCACTACATAACCAGACACCCAGAGAAGAAAGACCATGGGCAGAAAAAGAAACAGCCCACAAAAGACAGAAAGGCAGGTTTCACCACAAAAGGAAGTAAACGAAATAGAACCACAAATAAGCCTACCAGAGAAAGAGTTCAGATAAATTATCATAATGTGGTTGAAAAGAATGGAAGACAAATTTGACAATATGAGTAAGAGCCTAGAGGAGGTGAAGAAGCATGAAGAAGAAACGCAGAAGAAACTAGAGGAGGTGCAGAATAAACAAGAAGAAATGAATAATGACATCACTGCTATAAAGGACACAATAGAAAGCATCAAAAGTAGACTAGAAGAAGCAGAGGACCGCATCAGTGAGCTAGAAGACACGGTAGGAAAAAATACCCAAGTACAGCAGCGTCTAGAAAAAAAAGTTAAAAAGCAAGAGGAGAGTCTAAGGGAACTTTGGGATAACATGAAACAAAATAACATCCGCATAATTGGGGTTCCAGAAAGAGTGGAAACTGAACAAGGATTAGAGAACGTGTTTTAAGAAATGACAGAAAATTTCCCCAATATAGAAAAGAAAAAACCCACACAAATCCAAGAAGCTCACAGAGTCCCAAGCAAAATGAACCCCAACAAACCGACACAGAGGCACATTATAATTAAATTGGCAAACACCGACGACAAAGTAAGAATTTTAAAAGCACCCAGAGAGAAACAGAAAGTTACCTACAAAGGAACCCCTATAAGACTAGCTACTGACTTCTCAACAGAAACTCGTCAGGCCAGAAGAGAATGAAATGAAATATACAAAGTCATGCAAAGGAAGGGTCTGAATCCAAGAATACTGTACCCTGCAAGACTCTCAATCAAAATTTAAGGTGAAATCAAAAGCTTCACAGACAAAAAAGGACTAAGGGGATATATTACCACCAAACCAGCAATGCAAGAAATGTTAAAAGGTCTGCTGTAATAAAAAGAAAGAGGAAGCGAAGCAGGAACTTGGGGGTAAGGACTAAAAATGGCAACAGATAAGTACTTATCAATAATAACTTTAAATGTAAACGGATTAAATGCTCCAATCAAAAGATAGAGGGTAACCGATTGGATAAGAAAACATGATCCATATATCTGCTGTCTGCAAGAAACCCACCTTAGGAAAAGAGATGCACACAGATTGAGGGTGAAGGGATGGAACATGGTATTTCAGGCAAATGGAAATGAAAAAAAAGCTGGGGTTGCAAAACTTATATCTGACAAATTAGATCTCAAAGTGAAGGACATAACAAGAGATAAAGAAGGCCACTTCATAATACTAAAGGGAACAATCCAACAAGAAGAAATAACTCTGGTAAACATATATGCACCCAATATTGGATCACCTAAATACATAAAAAAACACTTGGAGGATATTAAGGGAGAGATTGACAGCAATACAATCATAGTAGGAGACTTTAATACCCCACTGTCACCATTGGACAAATCCTCTAAACAAAAAATCAGCAAGGAAACATCAATCCTAAATGACTCACTAGACCAGATGGAATTAATTGACATCTTCAGAACATTTCACCCCAAAGCCACAGAATATACATTCTTCTCCAGTGAACATGGGTCATTTTCAAAGATAGATCATATGTTGGGTCATAAGAAAAGTCTCTTCAAATTCAAGAAGATAGAAATCATATCAAGCATTTTCTCAGACTACAGTGGCATGAAACTGGAAATCAACTATAATAAAAACAATAGAAAGAAGTCAAACACATGGAGACTAAACAGCATGCTTTTAAACAACGACTGGGTAACCAGAGAGATCAAGGAAGAAATAAAAAACATCATGGCAACAAATGACAATGACAACACAACATTACAAAATTTATGGGACAGAGTGAAAGCAGTCTTGAGAGGGAAGTTCATAGCCCTCCAAGCCTACTGCAAAAAACAGGAAACAATGGTAATAAATCACCTAAACCTAAAACTCAAAGAGCTAGAACGTGAGCAACAAGAAAAGCCAAGTGTACTCAGAAGGAAGAAAATAGTGAAGATCAGAGCGGAGATAAACAACTTGGAGACCAAAGAAACCATTCAAAAGATCAACAAAACAAAGAGCTGGTTCTTTGAAAGGATAAACAAGATTGATGGACCCCTAGCCAGGCTCACCAAGAAGCAAAGAGAGAAGACCCAAATAAACAAAATCAGAAATGAAAGAGGAGAAATAACAACAGACCCTGTGGAAATACAAAGGATTGTTAAAAAAT
>JAAGEH010000286.1:54677432-54873701 GCA_011751065.1 Lasiurus cinereus | reverse complement strand
CCAAAACTCAATGAGGAGGAAGCCAAACATCTCAATAGTCCAATAACTATGGAAGAAATTGAAGGAGTAATTAAAAAGCTTCCAGCAAATAAAAGCCCGGGTCCAGATGGCTACACAGGAGAGTTTTACCAAACATTCAAGGAAGAATTAAAACCTATCCTCATCAGACTATTCAAAAACATTCAAGAAGAAGGAATACTACCAAACACCTTCTATGAAGCCAGCATCACCCTAATACCAAAACCAGATAAAGACAACACAATGAAAGAAAATTATAGGCCAATATCTCTCATGAACATAGATGCCAAAATCCTCAACAAAATTCTACCAAACCGGATCCAGCAGTACATCAGAAAGATCGATCATACACCATGACCAAGCAGGATTCATCCCAGGAATGCAGGGATGGTTCAACATCCACAAATCAATAAATGTGATACATCACATAAACAAATTGAGAGATAAAAATCACATAGTCATATCAATTGATGCAGAAAAAGCATTTGACAAAATCCACCATCCTTTCTTGATAAAAACTCTCAGCAAAGTGGGAATAGAAGGATCATACCTCAACATCATAAAAGCCATATATGATAAACCCACAGCTAACATCATACTCAATGGGCAAAAACTAAAACCATTTCCCCTAAGAACAGTTACAAGATAGGGATGCCCACTCTCTCCTCTCCTGTTCGACATAGTACTGGAAGTATTAGCCATTGCAATTAGACAACAAGAAGAAATAAAAGGCATCCAAATTGGAAAAGAAGAAGTAAAGCTGTCCTTATTTGCAGATGACATGATATTGTACATAAAAAACCCAAAGGACTCCATTCCAAAACTAATTGACTTAATTAATGAATTTGGCGATGTAGCAGGATACAAAATTAATGCTAAGAAGTCTGTGGCATTTCTATACAGTAACAGTGAAATTATAGAAAGAGAAACTAAAAAAGCAATCCCATTTACCATCGCACCAAAAAAATTAAGATACCTAGGAATAAACCTAACTAAAGAGGTAAAAGACCTTTATGCAGAAAACTACAGGACACTGAAAAAAGAGATAGAGGAAAATGTTAACAGATGGAAGAGCATACCATGCTCATGGATTGGGAGAATCAACATCATTAAAATGTCCATACTACCCAAAGCAATCTACAGATTCAACGCACTACCCATTAAAATACCAACGACATATTTCACAGACCTACAAAGAATTCTTCATAGATTCATCTGGAACAAAAAAAGACCAAGGATAGCTACAGAAATTCTGAGAAAAAAGAATAAAGTAGGTGGGATCTCAATACCAGACTTCAAGCTATACTACAAAGCAACTGTTCTCAAAACAGCCTGGTACTGGCACAAGAACAGACATATAGATCAATGGAATAGAATAGAGAACCCAGATATCCACCCAAACAACTATGCTCAATTAATATTTGACAAAGGAGGCATGAACATTCAATGGAACCAAGATAGCCTCTTCAATAAATGGTGTTGGGAAAATTGGACAGATACATGCAAAAAATTGAAAATGGACCACCAACTTACACCAAATACAAAAATAAACTCAAAATGGATACAGGACTTAAACATTAGAAGGGATACCATAAAAATGCTAGAGGAATCCACAGGCAGCACAATCTCAGATATATGCCGAAAGAACTTCTTCAATGATACTGCTCCAAAGGCAATGGAAGCTAAAGAAAAAATAAACAAATGGGACTACATCAAAATAAAAAGCTTTTGCACAGCAAAAGAAACCATCAACAGAACAACAAGAAAGATCAATGCATGGGAGAACATATTTGCAAATGCTATCACTGATAAAGGTTTAATCTCCAAAATCTACAACCAACTTATACAACTTAATAAAAGGAAGATCAAGGATCCAATAAAAAAAATGGGCAACGGACCTAAATAGAACCTTTTCAAAAGACGACAGAAGGAAGGCCAAGAGACACATGAAAACATGTTCAAAGTCGTTAATCTTCCGAGAGATGCAAATCAAAACGACAATGCAATACCATCTTACACCTGTCAGAATGGCAATCATCAACAAATCAACAAACGACAAGTGTTGGCGAGGATGCGGAGAAAAGGGAACCCTTGTGCACTGTTGGTGGGAATGCAGACTGGTGCAGCCACTGTGGAGAACAGTATGGAGTTTCCTCAAAAAACTAAAAATGGATCTCCCATTTGACCCTGTAATCCCACTCTGAGGAATTTATCCTAAGAAATTACAAACACCAATCAGAAAGGATTTATGCACCCCTATGTTCATAGCAGCACAATTTACAATAGCCACAATTTGGAAACAGCCTAGGTGCCCATCAGCAGATGAGTGGATCTGAAAACTGTGGTACATCTTCACAATGGAATTTTATGCTGCCATTAAAAAGAAGGAATTCTTACCATTTGCAGCAACCATGTTGGAACTGGAGAGCCTTATGCTTAGTGAAATAAGCCAGTCAATGAAGAAGAGGCATCACGTGATCGCACTCATTGGGGGATAATAAAGAACATTATAAACTGATGAACAAAAGGATAGATACAGGGACAGTAAAGCTTCAAACAGACTGTGAAATTACAGCAGGAAGATTAAAGTTAGGTGAGGTAGATAAGAGATCAATCAAAGGACTTGTATCTATGCGTATAATCATAACCAATGAACATAGACACTGGGGGGTTGGGGTATGCCTGGGAGGGAGGGGGGGCAATGAGGAGATATGTATAAAAAATTAATAAAAAAAACCAAAAACTTCCTTCAAAAAAAAAAACAAAAAAAAAAGAGAAATAAATCTAAGTATCATGCGAATATAAAATTTTCTCAAGAGACATGAAAATAAGATGCATGTGACTCTCTTTTGGTTATTTTACACATATTGGTAGTTACTGAATAGTCATGTACATTTTCATTCAGAAAATGAACAAATGGAAATTTTGTGTAAAATGAATGTCTATTTCAAACCTACTTTAGTTTTACTGCAATATACTTAAAAATGTATGCTTAAGTGAATTATATCTTCCTATATTAAAACTGAAATGGAAATATTGAAAACCATTTTATACATTCATACACACATTCCATAGTAATTTTTAAAAACATATTTAAAATATTATCTATGACACTGCAGTCAGGTCCCCCAAGCCCAGCACCCAGGCAGGTGGACACTGTTATGTTTTTGAGCCACTGATAGATGCATGCATAACCAACCAAAGGCCATGGCCCCTGCAGCAATAAGTGAACTTTTCCCTGTATTATAATTTTATAATTATAATTTATAATTCCCCCTGCCTGGCTGCTGACCTCTGGACACCACAGTCACACTAAACCAGTACACAGACCCCTGAGCCTGTTGACCTGGCAGGTGGTCCCAGGCATTTATGTGAGCCACTGCTAGATGCACACACACATATCCAACCAAGGATGCACAATCCTGGCAGCAGAAATTTGGACTTCCAACACCCCAGCTGCCAACATCCAAACACTGCAGTCGCAGCAAACTAGTGAGTGGATTCCCCAGCTGTCCACCTAGGCAGGTGGCCCCCAGGCATCACAGGGAGTCACTAAAAGGTTAAGTGTACCCAATCAAGGACACACTGCTCCTGCAGAAGAAGCTGGGACTTACATCTCCCAAGCTGCCAGCATATTGTCTCTGCAGTCACACTACTGCAGTATATGGCTCCATGAGCACACAGCTTCTTCAGACAGCTTCTGGACCTCTCTGTGAGATTCCATTGGGCATGTGCCATTCCAACAAAGTGGCTATGGCTCCCTCAGCAGGATTCATGACTTTCTCCTCCCAGCTTCTTGCTTCTGGACACCTTAGTGACTTACAGAGGACTTGCCTTCCTGCACAGGTCCCACTGCTTCAATCACAGACTCTGAGGCTCCTACATCCCCACCTCTTAAACCCGCTCATGATTCACAAAGGGAAACACCATGGCCAGATTTCCACTGCCTCATCTGCAGACTATGGGATGGCTGAACTCCACCATCATGACTGCATGACCCTTGTAGTGAGTTTCAGAGTGATGCTACTCGCAAGAGTCACATAACACCAGCCAAAGTCCCAGTACCAGAGCCTCAGGCCCTGAGACCCCTTGCTACAAAGATATGGACTCCAGGAACTCACAGTGAGCACATACCAGTAAGACCCCAAGCAACCCTTTCCACAAGAACAAAAACCACAATCACATCCACAACAGCTTGCATAACAAAGTCAGGTTAAGTCACATTGCCAGAAAATTTGTGGCCAGACTTTATCCATTTATGAGAAACTAACATTCAAAACCCAACTACATCAGGAGAACCCAAATAGCATAAATAAGGGGCTGCACTAGATCAACAAGCCCAGGGGATTCAAGAGACTGCACCATTGAATCCCAAAAATCACCAACTACATAGCACCACCCCTAAAAGAACCGGTGTAGCAAAGCAGTTGGATCTGATAACAGGAACAATTAAAATATTATAGCAAAAAAAAGGGGGGAGACAAAAAAAATCCCCACAGGAAAAAAGAAGAATCACCAGAAAAGGAATTAAATGAAATGAAGGCAAAAAACTTGTCAGAGAAAGAATTCAGATTAATTGTTATAAGAGTGCTCAAATGTCTGGATGACAAATACACATAATTCAATGAGAATTATAAGGAGCTTAAAGAGAATGTCACCAACATGAAAAGGAATGAAGATGCAATAAAGAATGACATGGCTGCAATAAAGAACACAATGGAAGGCTTAAAAAGTAGACTAGAAGAAGCTGAGGACCACATCAGTGAATTAGAAGACAAAGTAGAAAAACACACACAAACACAGTAGCAACTGGGAAGAAAACTTAATAAGCCAGAGGAGAGCCTAAGAGAGATTTGGAATGACACAAAACAAAATAACATTTGCATAATAGGGGTGCCAGAAAGAGAGGAAGCAAAGCAAGGAATAGAAAACCTGTTTGAAGAAATAATGACAGAAAACTTCCCCGATGCTAGGAAGAAAAAATCCACACTAGTCCAAGAATCATATAGAGTCCCAAAAAGATGAACTAAAAAAGAACGCCATGAAGACACATCATAATTATATTGAGAAACATCAACAACAAAATAAGAATCCTAAAGGCTGCCAGAGAGAGACAGAAAGTTTCCTACAAGGGATCTCCCATTAAAGTATCAACCGTGTCACATAGGTTGATACTTTCTCAAGAGAAACATATCAGGTCAGAAGGAAATGGAATGAAATATACAAAATAATGCAAAGCAAGTGACTGAGTCCCAGAATACTATACCCAGTAAGGTTATCAACTAAAATTGAGAATGAAATCAGGGACTTCACAGAAAAAAGGGCTAAGCCACAATGCAAGAAATATTAAAGGGACTACTGTAAAAAGAAAAAATAGGAAGGCAAGCAGGAACACAAGCATAAAGAATAAAATGGCAACAAAAAATACCTATCAATAATAATCTTAAATGTAAATGGGTTAAATGCTCCAATTTAAAGACACAGGGTAGTTGAATGGATAAGAAAACATGGCACACATATTTGCTGTTTACAAGAGGTCCACTTCAAAACAAAGGACTCACACAGACTGATAGTGAAGAGCTAGAAAAAAATTTTTTTCAGGCAAACAAAATGAGAAAATATCTTGGGTAGCAATACTTATATTTGACAAAATAGACCAAAAGGTGAAGGCCATAACAAGAGATAAGGAGGGCAATTTCATAATACTGAAAAGAGCAATTCAACAAGAGGATATAACGCTGGTAAACATATCTGCATCCAATACAGGAGCACCCAAATACATTAAAAAAAAGTCTAGAAAATATCAAGGGAGAGATTGACAGCAATACAATCACTGTAGGGGACTTTAATACCCCATTGACACCCCTGGATAAATACTCTAAACAAAAAATACACAAAGAAACAGCAAACCTAAGTAACTTACTAGATCAGATGGACTTAATTGACATCTTCAGAACATTTCACTTCAAAGCTGCAGAATATAAATTATTCTCAAGTGCACATGGGACATTTTGAAAGATTGACCACATATTAGGACACAGGCAAAATCTCTTCAAATTCAAGATAATATAAATCATATACAGCATTTTCTCAGATCATAGTAGCATAAAATTAGAAATCAACTGTGATAAAAAACAATGAAAAAAATCAAACAATTGGAGGCTAAATAAACAATGATTGGATTACAAAAAGAGGTAAAAAAAAATAAAAAGCTCTGGGAAACAAATTACACTGAAAACACAACAATCAAAAACCTATGTGACACAGTTAAAGCAGTCCTAAGAGGAAATTTCATAGCTCTACAGGCCTACCTAAGAAACAAGAAAACATGGTAATAAATTACCTAATCCTGAAACTTAAAGAATTATAAATAGAGTAACAAAAAAAAAAATCCCAGAGTAAACAGAAGGAAGGAATTAATAAAGATCAGAGCAGAGATAAACCACATAGAGAGAAAAAAAATCAATAAAACCAAGAGTTGGTTCTTTGAAAGGATAAAAAAGATTGATGAACCTTTAGCCAGGTTCACCAAGGAGCAAAAAGAGAGGACCCAAATAAACAAAATAAGATATGAAAGTGGTGAAGTAACAACTGACCCTTCAGACATATAATGGATTGTAAAAACACTGCTAACCACAACCTGGACAACACAGATATATTCCTAGAAAAATACAACTTTCCAAAACTCAATCAGGAAGAATAATAAACCTGAATAAGCTTATCACTACTGATGAAATTGAAACAGAAATAAAAATTCTAGTAAACAAAAGCCTTAGACCACATGGCTTCACAGGGGATTTTTACCAAACATTCAAAGAAGAATTAAAACCTATCCTTTTCAGATTACTCCAAAAAATTTCAAGAGGAAGCCACATTTCCATGCTTTTTCTATGAAGCCAGTATTACCCTAATCCAAAAACAGATAAAGGCACTACAAGGAAACATTATTACAGGCCAATGTTTGTGATAAAAATAGATGCTAACATCCTCAACGAAATTCATAACAATTGGATCTAACATTGCATTAGAAAGATCATACATTATGACCAAGTGGGATTTATCCCAGGGATGCAAGGCTGGTACAATATCCCCAAATCCATAAATGTGATACATCACATAAATTGAGAGACAAAATCACATAATCATATTAATTGATGCAGAATAGGCATTTGACAAAATCCAACACTCATCCTATCTAACAAAAAAGTAATATGCAAATTGACCATACCTCTGCTACACCCATAAGCCACACCCACCAGCCATGCCCACCAGCCAATCAGAGTGAGTATGCAAATTAACACAACCAAGAGGCTATGGCCACAGAGAGAGCAGAAAGGAGGCTTTGGTTGCCCCTGGTGATGGAAGAAACCATCTTTCCATAAACCTTGGCTGGTACAGGTCTCTGCTTAAGGCAACAAAATTTCAATGGCTGCCACCATGAAGCAAGGCTTGAGTTGCCCCTGGTGATGGAGGAGGCCAAGCTTTCTGCATATACTGGCCAGTCCAGGCCTACACTTCAAGCAACAAAGTTTCAATGGCTGTGCAAGCAGAAGGCTTGGCTCCACTCCAGCTTACAAAGTATTAATTATAGAAGATAAATAAACCCCAGATACCAGGGCCTCTGCTTGGTTTGCTGGTGGTGGGGGGCATGGCTGGCCTGAAAACCACCTGATCCAGGACACTCTTCAGGGCAAAATCGCTGGCTCCCACCCGTGCACCAGGCCTCTATCCTACCTAATAATAGAGTAATACGCAGATTGACCATCACTCTAACACACAAGATGACTACGCCCATGTGGTCAAAAGATCCTGCCCCCATGTGGACACAAGATGGCCACCTACAAGATGGCCAGCAGGAAAGGGCAGTTAAGGATGACCAAGCTGGCAGAGGAGGAAAGTTGGGGGTGATTGGGCCTGCAGGGAAGAACAGTTAGGGGTGACTAAGCCCACAGGGGAGGTCAGTTAGGGGCAAACAGGCTGGCAGGGGTGCAGTTAGGCATCAATCAGGCTGGCAAGGGAGTGGTTATGGGGTGATCTGGCTGGCAGGCAGAAGTGCTTAGTGGCAATTAGGAAGGCAGACAGGTGAGCAGTTGGGAGCCAGCAGTCCTGGATTGTGAAAGGGATGTCCGACGGGCAGTTCCCAGATTAGAGAGGGAGCAGGCTGGGCTGAAGGATACCTCTCCTCTCCCCATGCACAAATTTCATGCACCAGGCTTCTAGTTTTTAATAAATACTCTCAGCAAAGTGGTAATCGAAGGATTATACCTCAAAATAAAAAAAAGCTTTATATAACAAACCTACAAACAATATAATACTTAATGAGCAAAAATTAAAACCATTTCACCTAAGAACAGGAAGAAGACTGGGATACCCACTTTGACCACTCCTGCTTGCCATAATACTGGAAGTGCTAGCCATAGTGATCAGACAAGAAGAAGAAATAAAGAGATCCAAATTGGAAAAGAAGTAAAACTGTCTTTCTTTGCAAGTGACATAGAACTGTACATAGAAAACTCTAAAGACTCCATTAAAAACTACTAGAATTAATAAATGAATTAGGCAATATAGCAGGATACAAAATTAGCATTCAGAAATCTATGGATTTTTATATATCAATAATGAAATCACAAAAAGAAAAACTAAAAAACTAAAAAAAAAAGAAAAAAAGAAAAAAAAAGAATCTCATTTAACATTGCAACAGAAAAATTAAGATACCCAGTAATAAATTTAACAAAGGACTTAAGGACCTGTACTGAGAAAATTACAGGATGCTGAAAAAAGAGATAGAGGAAGGTAAATTTGTGTTTATGGATTGATAGAATCAACATCATTAAAATATCCATACTATCCAAAGCAATCCAAATATTCAATGCAATTCCCATTAATATATCAGGGGCATATTTCAAAGACCTAGAAAAAACTCTCCAAAAACTCATCTGGAATTAAAAAAAAAAAGCCCCCGAATAACTGCAGCAATTTTGAGAAAGAAGAAGAAAGTTGGAAGGGTCACAATACCAGAAATCAAACTATATTACAAAGGCATGCTTTTCAAACTGCCTGGTACTGGCATAAGAACAGACATATAGACCAATGGAACAGAATAGAGAACCAAGAAATCAACCCAAGCCATTATGCTCAATTAATATTTGACAAAGGAGGCAAAAGCATACAATGGAGTCAAGGCAGTCTCTTCAATAAATGGTGTTTGTAAAATTAAACTAGATCGCCAGCTTATGCCATACCCCCAAATAAACTTAAAATGGATAAAGGACTTAAACGTAAGACAGGAAACTATTAAAATCTTAGAAGAAGCCATAGGCAGCAAAATAGCAGATATATGTTGTAACAATATCTTTACTGATACAGATTCTAGAATAATGGAAATTAAAAGGAAAATAAACAAATGGGACTATACCAAAATAAAAAGCTTCTGCACAGCAAAAGAAACAATCAACAAAATAACAAGAGAGCCCAATGCATGGAAGAACATATTTGCCAATGTTATTATCTCCCATAGGGTTTAATCTCTAAAATTCATAGATTTAAGTTTATACAACTTAACAAAAGAAAGATAATCAATAAAAATTGGGCAAATGACCTAAATAGACACTTTTTGAAAAAGGACATACTACTGGTTAATAATGGTGGATTTTGTAATGAAAGAAAACACAATAATTTCAAGAGAAATATCAAAAGTGCTTTATTCAAAGTAATGTCCATCACTAACTACACATTTCCCCCATCAATTTGTGGATACTGTCCCAATAGAACTTTCCTTGTTTTGAGATAAAACATTCAGAGTCCCAACTATTTCTCACTTCTTATGTTTTGAAGTGCTAGTCAGAAAGTGTGTATAACATTTATTGGAACAAGTGGTAATCTGAAGGAGCAAGGTCTGGTGAATAAGGCAGCGAGTAAGTTAATACTTCACAGGAAAGATCTTTTAACGTGTCTTTAACTGGTTTTAAAGTGTGTGATGGTGCATCATCATGAAGCAAAATTACTTTGCCATGTCTTCTGGCACATTCTGGTTATTTCACGATCAAACTATGGTTCAAAATGATAATTTTTTTTTTGTTGGTAGTGATCAGTATTAATGGTTTCACCTGGTTTAAGAAGCTCATAAAACATCCCACCTTCCTGATATCATCAAATGCAGAGCATTGTCTTCTTTCTGAAGCATTTTGGACTTGGAGTCGATGTTGACGGTTGACTGGATCAACCCATGATTTTGTGCATTTGGGATTCTCAAAATAAATCCACTTTTCATCACCAGCCACAATTCAATGCAAAAAAGACCCTTTCATGCTATTGAAGCAACATTTTACTGATGGCTTTCCGGTTTTCCATTTAATAAACTTTTGTTCAATTGATATGGCACCCATTTTCCTTCCTTTAAAACCTTTCCCATCACTTGTAAATAATCGGAAATTGTTTGCTGAGTAACGTTTAATCTTTCTGCAAGTTGTTTTTGTGTTTCACACCCATCATTATCTAATAGTGCTTGTAATTGTTGGTCTTCAAACATTTTCAGCTGACCTGGACATCTTTGTCTTTCACATAGAAATTATCACGTTTAAAGCGTTTAAACCAGTGTTCACAAGTATCTTGAGATGCAACATGTTCATCATAAGCTTTCCAAAGTATACAATAACTTTTTCTTCAAAATAAGGTAATGAATTAAAACTTCTGGGGAAGGCCTTTTTTGGCACAATATTTGACATTTTTAAGCATAAAAATATCTATGGTGTTAACACCTTCATCAAATTTGACATATGAAGTTCTGAAGCTTACTGTCAATATAACAAAATAGCATATATATCAAATCACATATTTATCACATATGTGTAACTCAATCTATTAAAAAAAAATCTGCATGATTAACTAGTACACTGGTACTTAAGGCTGAGAGACATAAGAAAACATGTTCAAAGTCACCAACCATGTGAGAGATGCAAATCAAAAGAACAATGAAGTAGCATCTTCCATCTGTCAGAATAGCTATCATCAAGAAATCAACAAATGACAAGTGCTGAAAAGGATCTGGAGAAAAAGGATCCCTCTTGCACTGTTAGTGGTAATACAGACGGGTACACCCACTGTGGAAAATAGTATGGTGTTTCCTCAAAAAATTAAAAAATGAAACTCCTATTTGACCCACTAATCCCACTTCTAGGAATATATCCCAAGAAGCCAGAAACACCAATCACAAAGGATACAGACACCCTTATGTTCATAGCAGCACAATTTACAATAGCTAAGATTTGAAAATAGCCTAAGTGCCTATCAGCAGACAAGTGGATCATAAACTGTGGTAGATATACACAATGGAATACTATGCTGCTGTAAAAACAAGGTATTCTTACCACTTGCAATAGCATGGATGGAATTGGAGAGCATTATGGTAATCAAAATAACCAGAGAAAGATAAATATCACATAATCTTACTCATTTCTGGGATATAATAAACAACACAAACAGATGAACAAAAATAGATTCAGAGACATAGAAGCATTAATTATGCAATGAGGGAAAAGGAGGGTGAGGGGGTAAGAGATCAACCAAAGGACTTTTATGCATGCATATGAGCATGACCAATGGACACAGACAGTAGGGGTGTGAGGGCATGTGCTGGGGCAAGTGGGTCACTGGGGAGAGATCAATGGGGATAGGGGGAGGAGACTCGTGTAATACTTTAGACAATAAAGAATTTAAATTTACTGTTTGCTCGATACTCTCCAAATCAGCAAAATCAGAATCTATGGAAATTGAACAGAATTGGAATACTATTTCTGAAGGGGTAGACTTGTTATTTGGAATATTTTACACACGCACACACACACACACACACACACACACCTCAAATAATTCCCATGAAAAGCTATCATTGAAAATCAAACCCCAAGGGAATTTAGAGTCCTTGTAAGGGGGCAGAAGATTTCAGGCATAATAAATAGACAATTATGTTGCTAGAAACAGCAGGAAATGCAGGCCCTACAGCAGCCTAAAAAGCCTCTCACTGCCTGCCTGGACCTCCTGGGCCCCCAACAGAACTGGACTTTTTGGTGAGGACTGACTGGGGCTGCCTGCCCCACCTCCTTGGGTCACTGATGGACCTGGACCACATAGTTGGGGCCTGGTGTTTCCCTCCCTGACTCCAACAGGCCCCCAATGAACCAGGACCTGATGGTTGGTGCCTGGCACTTCCCACCCCAAATGGACTGCCCAGGCCCCCAATGGACTGGGACCCTGTGGTTAGGTCCTGGTGCTGCCCACCCTGCCTCCCTGAGCTCCCTGTTGGACCAGGACCCCACAGCTGCCTTCCCAAACTCCCTGGGCCCCCAGTGGACTGGGACCCCACAGTTGGGGCCTGGCATTGCTCAATCCACCTCCCTGGGGCCCAATGAAAGAGGATTCTATGGGTGGGTCCTGGAACTGCCCACTCCGTCTCCCTGGGTCCCCCACTGGACCAGGACCCTGCAGTTGGGACCTGGTGCTGCCCGCTCTACTTCCCAGACCTCCATTGGACTTGGGGCCTGGCGCTGCCCGCTCTGCTTGCATATGCAAATTTACCCACCATCTTGGTTGGGTTAATAATTACTGATTGGCTGGTGGCATAGTAGAGGTATGATCAATTTACATATGTGTCTATTATTGGTTAAGAGTAGAGGCCTGGTGCACAAAATTCATGCCTGGGGGAGGGTGTCCCTCAGCCCAGCCTGTATCCACTCCAATTTGGGGCCCCTTGAGATCAGGCCTAAACTGATAGTTGGACATTTTTCTCACAAGCCAGAATTGCTAGCCCCTAAACACTCATTTGCCTGTCTGCCTGATTGCCCCTAACAATTTTTGTCTGCCACCCTTACTACTCCTCTGCTGGCCTGATTGATACTTACCTGCTTCCCTGCCCACCTGATTGCCTCCAACTGCCCTCCCCTGCCAGCATGGTCACCCCTAACTGCCCTCCCCTGCTATCCTGGTTGCATCCAACTGCCCTCCCCTGCAGGCCTGATCACCCCCAACTGCCCTCCCCTGACAGCCCAGTTGCCCCCAACTTCCCTTTTGCTGCTGGTCTATTTGCCCACAACTGCCCTCCCCTGATAGCCATTTTGTGGTGGCCATCTTGTGATGACATAAGGGCATCACACAAGAACTCGAAAACCAGCTAGGCTTTTATTAGTATAGATTGCTTAATCCTTTCACCTTCTTTCATTTAACTCCTAATCCCCTTTACCTCTGACAGCTGACAGTCTGTTCCATGTAGCCATGCCTCTGGTTCTATTTTGTTCTTCAGTTTATTTTACTCATTAAATACCTCATATAAGTGAGATCATATGGTACTGTCTTTCTATGACCAGCTTATTTAACTTAGAATAATACTCTCCAGGTGCACCCTTACTGTTGCAAAAGGTAAGATTTCTTCTCTTTATGGCCCAGTAGTATTCCATTGTGTAAATGTTCCACAGCTTTTATATATACTCATATATGATGAACCCTTGGATTGCTTCCAAAAATTGGCTAGTGTAAATAATGCTAAAACTAATATAGGTATCAAATAGTCTATCAGATTAGTGTTTTGGTCTCTTTGGATATATTCCCAGAATTGGAATTGCTGAGTCAAAAGGCAGTTCCATTTTTAAATGTTTTTGAAACCCCATAATGTTTTCCATAGTATTTGCAACAGTCTGCATTCCCATCAACAGTGCAAATGATCCCCTTTTGTCCACATCCTTGCTAGCATTTGTTATTTGTTGATTTATTGATGATAGCCATTCTGACATGGGTGAAGTTATATCACATTGTGGTTTTAATTTGCATCTTTCTGATGACTAGTGAAGTTGAGCATTTTTTCATATGTATATTGATCACCTGTATGTCCTTTTTGGAGAAGTATTTATTCAGGTCTTTTTTCCATTTTTAAATTGGGTTGTTTGTCCTCTTGGTGTTGAGTAGTATAAATTCTTTTTAAAATATGTTTTAAAATATGTTTTTATTAATTTCAGAGAGAGAAAGAAAGAGGGACAGAGGGATAGAAATACCAATGCTGAGAATCATTGATGGGATACTTCTTACACATCCCCTACTGGGGATCAAGCCAGAAACTTGTAAGTAGAGCATATGACATGACCAAGAATTGAACCTCAACCTCCTGGTGCATGGCCATTGATCAACCACTGAGCAACACTGTCTGAGCAGTATAAGTTCTTTATATATTTTAAAAATTAACCCCTTTTAAAATGTAGTATTGGCAAATATGTTATTCCATTCAGTGGGCTCCCTTTTCATTTTGTTGATTTCTTTTGCTGTGCAAGATCATTTCTAATTTCTGTTATTCCTTGTCATTCCATCCCCAATTTGGTAAAATATACTATTTATTCTATATTACACTTTATATAGAATAAGAGAATTCTATCTCCTTCATAGTTCCCCTATTATTTCAGTTTTACAATCCCTCTCTTGGACATTATACAGCCTCTCAACTGTTCTCCTTGCTTCTTTCTTTGCCTTACCCCATTCCACATTGTATTAACACATTTCTGAGTGGATTCTATTAAAACTTAACTCAGATCCTACCATCCCTCTGCTCAAAAACTTCTAATGTTTATTTCTCCCATCATAAATGGCTAACTACTTATAATGACTTATAGGTCTTTAAAGAACCTGCCTTCTATTATTTCTATAACTTCATCTCCTCCTTTGCTTCTCATTCTATTATAGTCACACTAGTGGCCCAATGCACAAAATTTGTGCACGAGGGGGGTGTCCCTCAGCCTGGCCTGCATTCTCTCTAATCTGGGACCCCTGTGGGATCAAGCCTAACCAGCAATCAGACAACCCCTTGCAATCCAAGACTGCTGGCTCCTAACCACTCACCTGCCTGCCTGCTTGATCACCCCTAACCACTCTGCCTGCTGGTCTATTTGCCCCCAACTGTCCCCCCCCCACACCAGCCTGATCATTCCCAACTGCCATCCCCTTCTGGCCTGAACACCCCTAACAGTCTCTGCCTCGGCCCCACCACCATGGCTTTGTCCGGAAGGATGTCTGGAAGGTCTCATGGTCTAATTAGCATATTATCCTTTTATTAATATAGATAGGATATGACATACTGCCATAACTATAACATATCTACCAGTATTACTCTATGAGAATATGTACTTCATGTTATAGGAAGGCTTCTAATACATTACATTTTATATGTTGTAAATAGTAGGAAAAACTGTATTCATAGTATAATATACATCGTGTGATTTGGGAATGGTTCCCCAGTTCTTTGACCGTTTCCTGGCCCCTCATGTTTTTGTGTTGTTTTCTTTTTGTCATTCAGTGTATCTTTATTTACTGTTTATTGTAAATGATTTGAGGTCTTTAATTTCTAACCACCAAAGATTCAAAGGACTATTTTTTTCCATGAAGTTTAACATTAACATTAGTGAATTCATGTATTCATGTGTTTTTATTGTAAACATCTGAAATATTTCACATTGTCATAGATACTGAATTCATAAGTGTGGACCATGCATAGGCTGGCAGGAAGCCACTCTGCAAGCACACAGATACTCTGCATAAAGAGAAAAGTCATAGCATATTTAATGTCCAACCTGAGTTACCTCAGAATATTATATATATTGACTTCTTAATTCATATAGTATCAGAAACTCAATTGTTTGGTTGGTGACACAATTGACCTGGTTTCAGGAGGATTGTTTCTGAAATACTTAAGGAAAGGAGGGCTCAATCTTTCTTCTTAGTTGCTTGCTCCTCCCTAGCATTTTCATCTTTCTTCTCATCCTCAGCTTCTTGGGCATCTTCTCCTTCACCTTCACCTCCTTCTTCCTCCTTTGCGTCTTCAAATTCTTCCTTGGCACCTTCTTCCTCTTCCTCTTCTCTCTCTCCTCAGTCACTTCCTTCTCCTTCTCCTCATCTTCATCTTCTCCTTCAGAGAGGGGTTCATCCTTAGCTTCCTTGCCTTTTGCAGCCTCAGTGGTCTCCTCCACCTCTATCTGCTCCTCCTGGACATTGCTGATGTATTAGGAAGGGAAGGAGTGGAGCGGACATCAAGTTGGAACTAGTCTGTAAACCATCATAGGCAGATCTACCAAAGAACTGGGAACTCTGGGAGTAGCTGCAGCCTATGCTTTCCAGACTGGTGAATCTGAGGCAGGTCTCCTTACCTTCCAAGAGTATCCTATAAGCTGCAATGTCAATGTCCAAAGCCATCTTCCCATTGAGGAGGTCCTGGTATTCTTTTAAATATTGTGCCATTTCACTCTGTGTAGTTCTCAACTCATTTTCTAATTTGTTGATTGTGTCCTGAATAGCACTAATGTCAGCGTACTGCTGCTTATCCTCCAGCTCTTGCAGCTGCTTTCAGGTGCTTCATTCATGACCCAGCTTGATTCAATCTCCAGGGTCTTGGCCTTGAGCAGGCAGTGGCTCTCGGACACCTTATCCTTGGAGGTGCGCACTGTGTAAGTCTTCTTGGCAGCACTCTTGGTCAGCATGGTGAGGCGTTTTTTATACCATTCTTTGGCATTCTGCATGTTCTTGGCAGCCAGCTTCTCCTAGTGGGTGTGGATGTCCTTGGGCAGGGTGGAGAGGTTGGACTTGGAGAACATGTCCATCTCCACAGAGATCTGAGAGTATTGCCTAGGCGCTTGCAGCTCCCTGATTTTCTCTTCTTGCACCTTCTTCAGAAAGGTGATTTTATGTATCAGGCTGTCAATGCGTTTTTCAAGCTCAATGCTGGTGAGAGCTGCCTTGTCTGCACATTTGCATGCCTCCATCAGCCAGCCCTTGGCTTCCTCATGGTTCAGCACCTCTTCTTGGTAGTGTGCCTGCAGGTTGCTCCCAATCCCTTCTAAGCCTCAGTGCCTTCTAACTGCCCACTGCTTACTCCTTGCCAGGGACAGGATGCAGTGGGGCAGGGCACAGACATCTCATTTTCATGTAAATGTTCAACCTGGGCCTGCTCCACTGGTGTCTGCAGGCGGCCCGGGAGAAGACAGTGATTCCTGAGATGCTGGCCAACCCCACCTGGCCTGGTCCTCGATTGCTACCTGGACCCCCTGGACAGTGTCTGGCGCTGCCCACCCCTCCTGCATATGCAAATTTATCTGTTGGGTTAATTTGCATATAACTCCTGATTGGCTGGTGGGTGTAGCAGAGGTATGGTCGATTAGCATCTTTCTTTCTTATTAGTGTAGATTGGCCTTCTACCTATTCCTCGAGCACACCACTTATGCTACTGCCTTAGGACCTGTGCACCAGCTGTTATCTTTGCCTGTGAAGCTCCTCACACAGACAATCACATAATGAACATTTGTCTCTCCTTCAAGAATTCTCAAATGTCTCATTCTCAGTGAGACCTGCCATGACAACTATATTTAAAATCACAAGTTTCAGCCATGCAATCCAAATCCCCTTGCCCCTCTTTATTTCATTTTTAGCACTTATTAATTTCTAACATACTTTATAATTGGTAATTTATTACTGATATTTTTTATTGCCTATATCCCTAGAATCTGCTTTGTATGCTCCTGATATTCTGAGCACTCAAATTAAAATCTGGTACATGGTAACATTCAATATTTGTTAAATAAGACTTAACATTTATAATATACTAGAGGCCCAGTGCACAAAATGTGTGCACTGGTAGGATCCCTAGTGGCTACTGTTGCCAGTCAAGTATTCTCTCCCTTCTCCCAGCCAGTCCACCCCATGGTCAAACTCCCAGAAGAATTCTGATGGAGGGGACAATTTATATATTACCCTTTTATTATATAAGATTGTGGTTTGAGTGTAAATTATTTGCAGTTCCTAATAGTGTAATTACATTTGTATTATGTTATGATGTTGTATTGTATTCTTAATATTTATTTTACCCTTTTGTTTCTAAAGACATAATATTGTTTTTCTTCTAAAGCTGATACTATTCTGCTGATGTCTGTATTGGCTACTATCCACAATGTTATAGAATGAACCAAGTGCTTATATATTTAGTAGTGTGTTGATCACTTAATTTGTAGCACAAACTCAGTGAGCTATTAACTCTAAATTTTTTTGGTTTATTTGTTTAATAACAGCTATTGCTATTATGTCTTATCTGCAAATAGTCCTCAAGTAAAAGCTATTGAACAATCTCTTATTTACAAGTCCAAATTTCCTATTGGTGAAATATATGCTAAAAAAGGGTCAAGTATTTTTAAATTTTTAACCTCTTTATCCCAAAGTATAATTAACAAATATATTCTACTTTTTAAATTTTATTGATGTTTACTATTCTTTAAGATTAGATACTTTATAGGTGTTCCATAAATGATGTGGATTGATTCAATTTAATTTTTTTTTCTTTTGGTGCTCATTAATTCATTTTATATGTTTTTATAATGTTTTCTTTAATTTATTGTGTTGACATTTATTAATAAAATTATATAGCTTTTAGGTGAACAAATCTAAAATATATAATCTGTATATTGTGCTGTGTGTTTATCACCCCAAAGCAAGTCTACTTCCATCAAAAATTTTCCCTCTTATATATTCTTACCCTCTTCTACCTCCCCCACCTCCATTTCCTTCTGGTAGTCATTATACTATTGTCTATGTCTATGAATTTTGTTTTTTTGTTGGTTTGTTTGTTTGATTTTTGCTTAATCTCTTTACTTTTTTCACACAGCCCTGCATCCTCCCTCCCTTTTGACAGCTTTCAGTCTGTACTCTATAAATGAGTCTGTTTCTATTTTGTTCATTAGATTCCACAGATGAGTGAAATCACGCATGGTACTTGTCTTTCTCTGACTGGCTTATTTCACTGAGCATTATGCTCTCCAGGTCCATCTATGTTTTTGCAAAGTATAAGATTTCCTTTTTATGGTTGAGTAGTATTAAATCATGTAAATGTACCACAGTTATTGTTTTTTTAAATATATTTTTACTGATTTCAGAGATGAAGGAAGAGAGAGAGAGAGAGAAACATCATTGATGAGAGAGAATTATCAATTGACTGCCTCCTGCATACCTTACACTGGCGATCAAGCCTGCAACCAAGGCATGTGCCCTGACCTGGAATTGAATTGTGACCTTTTGGTTCATAGGGTGAAGCTCAACAACTAAGCCACACTGGCTGAACTGTACCACAGTTTTTATCCATGTGTCTACTGATAGACACTTGGGCTGCTTCCAAATCTTAGATCTTGTAAATAATACTGCAATGAACATAAGATAGGGTACATATAGTCTTTTGTATTAGTGTTTTGGTTTTCTTTGGATACATTCCCAGTAATGAAATTACTGGGTCAGAAAGCAGTTCCATTTTTAATTTTTTTAGGAAACTCCATACCACCTGTATGTCAAGCCTGGTTTTTACAAGCACTGGCCTAGGGGCAGGTCAGCAAAAGCTCAAGGTACCCTAAGATTTGCCTCTACCTATCTATACCTGCTGGCTGCCTGTCTCTACCCACTGAGCCCTGGTTAGTGTGTCTCAGTTGGTTGAATGTCAATCCATTCACCAAGACATTGCTAGTTCAATGCCCATTCAGGTCACATGCCAGGGTTAGGATATAAAAATTTTCAATTTTATTCAGTATTCTTATGGTATATTTCTTTTTTTTAATTTTAATTTTGAAAATCTTTTAGGTATATTTAAAAATAAATGAAATAAAAATTATTTATTTTTATTTTTATTTTTCTTGGATTTTGATTTAATTTACTTTTTAAAAGAATTATAAATATTTAATAATTATAAATAGTGATAATTGATAATTACAGATGAGTGACTTAATATCAGGAAAGCTGATTTAAGCAGAAATGAGGGACCTAGGCTGTCTTCCAAGACCTTTTGTTAATATTGGAAACCATAATTTTGAGATAGAGAAAACAGATAAAGTTATAAAGTAATAGAAACTAAGTACACATATATAATCTTAAATTTGAAATGTAAGTATTAATTTAAATTCACAGTTATTCACTTATTTATTTACTTCCTGACTTTGTCCACTGGAAAACCAGTCATAAAAATTCTGCAGCAGTCTGTACCCCTATCACCTAGTCTCTAAATATTTGCCACTAAAAGAAACCAGGTTCTAGGGTTTCTTGAAAGAATGATTGATTTAATATCTAAATGTAAGAGCTAAAGTTATAAAACTCTTAGAAGAAAATGCAAGAGTGAGTCCTCATGATCTTGGGTAAAGTGATAATTTTTTAGATTCAACACCAAAAAACACAAGCAGGCCAAAACCAGTTTGGCTCAGTGGATAGAGCATTGGCCTGCAGACTGAAGGGTCCTGGGTTCAATTCTGGTCAAGAGCATGTACCTTGGTTGTGGGCACACCTACAGTGTGGGGCGTGCAGGAGGCAGCTGATGGATAGCTCTCCCTCATCAATGTTTCTGGCTCTCTGTCCCTCTCCCTTCCTCTCTGTATAAAATCAATAAAATATATTTAAAAACAAACAAACAAAAAACACAAGCAATAAAAGGAAAATAAATAAACTGAACTTTATCAAAGTTAAAAATAATGTGCTTCAAATGACATCATTAAGAAAATAAAAAGACAACCCTTAGACTGGGAGAAAATATTTGAATGTCATACAGATGATAAAGTATTATAAAAAACTTTTACAACTCAATAAAATGCAATACAATTACAAAAGTGGACCAAATATTTGAATAGATATTTCTACAACCAAGATATATAAATTGGTAGTAAACATACAATAAAAGACAATTAGCATCATTTATCATTTTGTTGAGGCAAATCAAAATCAGTTCTGAGGGACACCATCCCAGTCCACGAATTTCATGCACCGGGTCTCTAGTTCAGCAATAAAAAGATCTGATGTCTACTTGTAAAAAGATACATATGAGCTCTTAATGATACCAAATCTTACATAAAAACACACACAATTGCCCTAACTGGTTTGGCTCAGTAGATAGAGCATCAGCCTGATGACTGAAGGGTCTCAGATGTGATTCTAGTCAAGGGCATGTACCTGGGTTGCAGGCACATCCCAGTAGAGGTGTGTAGGAGTCAGCTGATCAATGTTTCTCATCAGTGTTTATGGATCTCTATCCCTCTCCCTTCCTCTCTGTGGAAAAATCAATGAAATATATTTAAAACACACACACACACACACACACACACACACACACACACACAATTTAGTTATCATTGGAAGTTGCTTAGGGAAGTTGCATGGTGCAACCACACTTATTTACTATTTTGAACATTGATAAAAATATTATAGAAAATTATATTTTTTAAATTGTCAATTTAGCCTATGTAATATCTACAGTAATAAAAGAAAAATATTCAAATTGACTGTACCTCCCCAATAATCAGCCAATCAGGAATGAGTATGCAAATTAACCCAGTGGGTTAATTTGTATACAGAGGCATTAAGGGGCTTGGGGCTGGTGGACACTTACACATGCACTGGCACCAAGTGGACTACATCCCAGGGACAGGTGTCCTTGGGAGCCAGGCCTCTCTGAGCCTGTAGGCCTGTGCATAGGTCTGGAGTGGCAAGAGTCCTGAAATGAACCCCTGGCCACTGTGGGGTTAAGTGTGCAGGCGCAGAGCAGCCAAAAGCAGAGTGGGAACATCCCTGGGACCCATACACTCCAAGCTGGCATGCACACAAGTGGCTGGGGGCAGGGCAGGAATGTCTCCCACAGCCAGTGAGTAGACAGCAGGGCCCTACTTGCCCCTGGCTGTGGCAAAAAGGGGCAAGCAGTCCCCTGCAGTGAGCAAACAGACATCAGGGTCCTACTTGCCCCTGGCCATAGCAATGAGGGGCAAGCAGTCCCCCAAAGGGCTCCCACACAGAGCAGACATAAGGATCTGTGGTAGCATCAAGCAGGCAGGTTCACAGAGATCAGAGAACCATGGGGAGCAGACCTAATTTGTCAGTAGGACATCTCCTGAGAGCTCCCAAATTGGAGAGGGTGCAGGTTGGGCCAAGGGACCATCCCTCTCCCCACACAAATTTTGTGCACTGGGACCTTAGTATACTTATAATTCTGTTTCAGTGAGATGCACCTTAAGGATATTTTATATCAAGCCTAAAATATTAAAAAGGTGTAGGTTAAATTTTTGAGTTTTCCTCACAGTGCATAGAACTACACAAGTCAACAAAATTTGTCTTATATATGGTATGTATTTTAATATTGTAATCAATATTACTTCTTTTATCGTAAGTTTATTATGTCCCTTCTCTGAACTTTAGTTTCTTTGCTTTCTACTCCATGGTTCAACCACACTTAGAACATACTAGTTCTACTGAAAAAAAAAATAATGTTAACTGGAAACAAATTTATTCACACATACATGGAAAGAACTTGTAGAATAATTCCTTTCCCTTATAAACAGTGTTATTTTTAAACCTGAAATTTTTATTACTATGCTTTCTAAAGCCCTGAAAATCAATCAGCACCAATAAAATAGTATTCTGTAATTAACAAAGACATATGTTAAATGAAAATAAAATTTAATTTATGCTAAAAGTAGAAAAAAACTGATAAAAACAATTATCTAAATGATTGCTTGAACTTGTATAAAAATGAATAGGAATTAGAACACTGTAATTCTCTCATTCTTAAGTTTTGCTCACCAATATAATAGCTTTAACAATGTGATATCTCTTCACAAGAAAGTATATGTATATGTAAATACATATGTATATATTTTTACATGAGGCAATATGCTAGCCTCTCATCTGACCTGAACTAATCTGATAACTACATTCCAAGGTTGCAAAAATTCAGTTTTATTGTAACAGAGAAACAACACTAGGGAACGTCTAGCAAGTGATGGAACTGGTCAGTCTAGCTGCCTTTGCCAGGTACTATCTTGGTGAGAACTGTTACTCCTTTCAGCTTTGTGCAATGATGCTGAAGACTCTCCCAGACCAGAGCCTAGTCATTTATCAGGCTCTCTTTATTATGGGGCATTACAAGAAAACTTATATTCGTGCTCACTCACCCTGCTGTCAAAACATTCCAGTATTTGCCAAGACCGGTTTGGCTCAGTGGATGGAGCGTCGACTTGCAGACTGAAAGGTCCCGGGTTCGATTCCGGTCCGGGGCATGTACCTTGCTTGCGGGCACATCTCCAGTGTGGGGTGTGCAGGAGGCGGCTGATGGATGTCTCTCATTGATGTTTCTGACTTTCTATTTCTCTCCCTTCCTCTCTGTAAAAAAATCAATAAAATATATTAAAAAAAATTCCAGTATTTAATCATTATATTGTTAAGTTCAATATAAATCACATGCAAAATTCAATATTAACCACATTGCTACAATTAAAACCCCTCCAAATAATTAGAATGCCTAAAAAAGAGAAAATTTCGGGCATATTTACTGTCACTGTTGGTATTCTGAAACCAAATTTGAGAAAGTTCTTTAACTGAAATTTATGTTTGCACAGTGAGAAACTAAATTATTATTCCCCTAATTCTTACAACAAACCATTACATAATCAAGAGTATGTGCTTGCACTTTCTGGATATGTGCCCTGACTGGGAATCAAGCCTGTGAGCTCCTGGTTCATATATGTATACTCAACCACTAAGCCATGCTGGCCAGGCCATTTAAGTGTCCTTTATGTTCTGAATGTTGTCAAACAGCAAAAAGTTGTGATTAGTTAATCATACATTTTTATTCTTTATTTTATTTTATTATTTTATTTTATCTTAGTAAGAACATAATGTGAGATCAACTCTCTTAATACATTTTTTAGTGTACAATACATTTCTGTTGACCCCACATACCATGTTATATACCAGATTTCTAGAGCATATTTATTTTGCTTAACTGAAACTTCATGTTCATTTATTAGTAATTCCACATTAAAAACATTAATATAGAAAGTGTGACCTAAACTGTCAAATCTTAGAAAAAGATGTATTATATTTCTCATTACCAGAGCTCTAAATTATTGCCTTGTATCATCATTCCTCAAACTGGAAAACATTATAGTGATTTATGGACTCCAGATTTCCATTCACCTTCTTTGAAATTGTCAAGCAGGTATCACCCTATCTAATAAAAGAGTAATATGCAAATTGACCATATCTTCACTACACCAACAAGCCATGTCCACCAGCCATGCCCACCAGCCAATGAGAGTGAGTATGCAAATTGACCCAACCAAGATGGCTACAGCCAACGAGAGATCAGGAGGGAGGCTTGGGTTGCTCCTGGCAATGGAGGAAGCTAAGCTTTCTGCACATTCTGGCCCACGCAGACCTCTGATTCAGGCAACAAAGTCTCAATGGCTGTTCAAGCGGAAGGCTTGGCTCTGCTCCAGGCTACAAAGTTTCAAGTGTAGAAGATAAATAAATCCCAGTTACCAGAACCTCCGCTTGGGTAGCAGGGGAGCATGGCCAGCCTGCAAACCACCACAGGCCCCTTGCCCAGGCTAAGCCATGCCCCAAGGGTACACCCACCCTGATCCAGGACACGCTTCAGGGAAAACCAGCTGGTCCCCACTGTGTACCAGGCCTCTATTCTATCTAATAAAAGAGTAATATTCAGATTGACCATCACTTCAACACACACAGATGACTGCCCCATGTAATAAAAAGATTCTGCCCCCATTTGGACACAAGATGTCCATCACAAGATGGCCAGCAGGGGATGGCAGTTGGCAGGAACCAGGCCTGCAGGGAGGGCAGTTGGGGGTAATCAAGAGTACAGGGGAGGGAAGTTAGGGGTGATCAAGTTGGCAGTGGAGGGAAGTTGGGGGTGACCAGGCCTGCAGGGAAGAGAACTTGGAGGAGACCCAGGCCTTCAGGGGAGGGGCAAACAGGAAGGCAGGCAGGTGAGCAGTTGGGAGCCAGCAGTCCTGGATTGTGAGAGGGATGTTCTTTTTTTTTTTAATAATTTTATTGATTTTTCACAGAGAGGAAGGGAGAGGAATAGAAAGTTAGAAACATCGATGAGAGAGAGACATCGATCAGCTACCTCCTGCACTCTCCACACTGGGGATGTGCCCGCAACCAATGTATGTGTCCTTGACC
Source organism: Lasiurus cinereus (assembly GCA_011751065.1). Classification (NCBI taxonomy): domain Eukaryota; kingdom Metazoa; phylum Chordata; class Mammalia; order Chiroptera; family Vespertilionidae; genus Lasiurus; species Lasiurus cinereus. The sequence goes on along the minus strand of JAAGEH010000286.1, from coordinate 54,848,666 downwards.
AGAATCGAACCCAGGACCGTTCAGTCTGCAGGCCGACGCTCTATCCACTGAACCAAACCGGTTTCGGCTTTTTTTTTTTTAAATATATTTTATTGACTTTTTTACAGAGAAGAAGAGAGAGGGACAGAGAATTAGAAAAACCACCCTTGACCAGAATCGAACCTGGGACTGACCCTTCAGTCTGCAGGCCAATGCTCTATCCACTAAGCCACACTGGTGAGGTCTGATGTTCTAAGATTGAGCCTAAATGGGCAATCAGACTTCCCTCAAGGGATCCCAGATTGGACAGGGAGCAGGCTGGGCTGAAGGACACTACCCTGCCCTCCCAATGCATGAATGTAATCTACATGTAAAAGTTAACTCTTCTCTTATCCTATCTAATAAAGAGAGAATATTTTAATTGATTCTCATGCCTCTGCAAAGATGGTGGCACCCACAGCCAATAAGGAAGGAATATGCTAATTGACAGCCCAGTGCTTAGAGATGGCAGCATTCACAGCCGCAAGATGGTGGCCCAGTTCTCTCAGCCCCCCAGGCACCCAGGGCTGGACCAAGGTGCAAGAAAGCCTTCGATGGCTTAGTAACCAGGAATAGCCAAGGCTTGCACTACTGGCAGTGGCAGCAGCAGAGGTGTGATGGGGCATTGCCTTCCTGTGATCACCAGGTTTTGTCTTACCCCTGAGGGGTTCTGAACTGTGAGAGGGGGCAGGCTTGGTTGAGGGACACCTCCTCCTGTGCATGAATTTTCATGCACTGGACTTCTAGTCTTTTAATAAAGAAACTGATAAGCAAATTCTTCTTACCACTTTTCTTTTCTATTTGCTGTAAGCTTATCCTAGGCCAAGGAATAATTTGAAAGAGGAAATCGAAGCATATCTTTTTAAAACATCATTTATATAGAACTTAAGAGTTTATTAAGTACAAGTACTTAACCAAACAGGGTTATGGCTTGCTTTCAACAGACCTGGACTGCTTATTAGTCCTTGTGTCCCAATAAGAATATGATTTTTAATCATGTATTCAGTAGATGTTAATAAATGATTAGTAAGTTAAACTTTTCACAAAGATAGAAACTTATTTATATTAGGTCAATAAAAAACTTCACTAAACAAATTGCTATCCATAATTAGTTTAAAGTTATATATATATATTACATATATTATATATATATATATACAGAATCAATCTGTAGTATTTCTTTATTTTTAATTATGTTTCTTCATTCTTTATTATTTCTTTCTTCTTTGTTATAAATTAGAATTGAGTATTATATAATATTATGACCCTTAAATTGTCTACCCAATTACTCTACTATAGCTATTTAAAATTGTAAGGTCTAGTCAATATATCAAGAGAAAATTAAAATATTACATACCCAATGAATTGAAAAATTAGAGTATTTCATATTTTAACTGGACATTAAAATTGACACATAAGAGGCTGGAATCTTTTTTTTTTAATTCAACTTACACTCTAGTGAGAAGGACAGAGTTTTAGGAGTTAGTACTGAAACATATAAGGAATATGTTTCATTAACCTATTTCATTTAACCATTAATATCTTAGTCATACTTGAATTGACTATTTTTCTCTATTCTGATAGTAAAACAAGTGAACTTAAAAACAGCAACAAAAATAAAAATAAGTGAACTAATGATGGATCACACTATTAATCCACACCAGTGATTACATGTCTACCTCAATTATTTGTATATTTACTGCAAAAATTCAAACACTACAGTTTAGGGTTATGTATTTAAAAAATAAATTATATCTATTATTTTTACTTTGCATGCTTTTATCTTTTAGCATGGTTTTAAAAGTGCTTTCTGCTCTGTCCAGACCTTTTTATATACTTGAGAAATAAACTCCATCCCTGTGAGAGTGCTGGCTTGCAACATTGGTGCTTACTTGAGGTCATCCTGTGCCCATTATCTCTTATCCTTTACAGGTAATAATCTGCTTTACATTATGTTGCACAACCTCACCAACTCACCAGAAAGAATGTGGAACATTGTTACAACAGTGCTTAAATATATTTGTATATATTTTTTAAAAACGTTTTAAAATTTCATTTGTAAACTGGAATTCAATACTCACAGCACTTTCTTGGTCATTCATGGAAATACTCATAGCAGTGTTAAATGAGTCACCCAATGTGCATGTTCTCAGCTGAGGTAGAATAAGGTCACATTCTATCTTCTTGTTTCAACTCTCATGCTTTAATCAGGTGTCCTTTTTGATGTCAGGTCTTTGCATGCTTGTGCTTTTTGTTGGTTATAGAAATATAAACCAAAGGAATGTCACCTTGAAGCAGAGAATAGCCTTTTCTAGGAACTCATCAGCACCACCACTAGGACAGGCCTTAGAATAGCTTGTGACCCAGCAGCCATTCCAACCAAAATCCTGCTGCTTCACCCACAGACCTGCAGATCCTGGGACCTCCACTCCAAAGGTGCACTGCTCCAGCAGCAGTAAGTGCAACTTCTCCCCTCTCCAGTGGCAGAACTCTGGACACCTCATTCGTGTATTTCCAACACACAGGCATCCAGGGCACACCACTCCAAAAGAAGCAGCTGGGAGCCACTGGGAGCACACTGCCCTGCAATAGAAATTCTGAATTTCCTCTTCTTGAATAACTACCCACAGACACCCCAGCTGTACAACTTCAGTGCCAGGGCCCCTCAGAGTGTCAGAGCTCTGCTCTGGCAAATGCACCACCATAGTCATGCATTTCCAAAAGCATGGCCCCTAAGCCCATCTATTCACAGGGTGCTCTGGAGAGCTGCTGTGAGGCTCTGCTGGGTGTGATTCTGCACAGACAAGGGTGCACTGCACTGCAGTAGAAATTCTGAATTCTCTCATCCTGAATAACTGCCCATAGTTACTCCAGCGGCTCAACCTCAGTGCCAGGGCCCCTCAGAGTGCGTCAGAGCTCTGCACTGGCAAACACACCACTGCACTTGAGAATTTCCAACGGGGAGGCACCCTGCGCCCATCTATCCACAGAGTGCTTGTGGGAGCTGCTGTGAGCTCTCACTGGGGGCAATATTGGACAAACAGGGAAACACTCCCCCTGGTAGTAGAAATTCTGAATTTACTCATCCTAGATACCTGAGCACAGAGGCTCAATTAAGTGTCTTCAGTGCCAGGGGCCTTCAGAGTGCTTCCGTGTGCCTCACTGGTAAAAGCAATGTGGGTGCCCCTGTGACCCATCACTAGGAGCATGTGCCTATCCATCACAGGTACAGCAACAAAAGCTGAATCTTCCCACCCCAAACAATAGAAGTCTGGATACCATAGTCACGCCTGTACAAAGTGCAGGCACCCTGAACTACATCACCCCCAAAACAATTCCTGGTTGCCACTGTGAGTCCCTACTGGGCTTGTGTGATTTCAATCAAGGGTGCAAGATAGCAAAAATTGGGACACCTCCCTCCACAGCTGCTGACTTCTAGACACCGCATTTGCACCTTTCCAGCTCACAGGCCTACATCAAGAGAACCCAAATAGCTCAAGTAAGGAGCTACACTACATTACCAAGCCCAAAAGAACTGAGAGATCATACTTGTAGCACCATACCCAGAAGAACATGTATAGAAATACAATTGGATCTACAATTGAAATGTTACAGCAAAAAATGAACAGATTAAAAAAAGCAATCCCCAAGAGAAAGAAAAAGAGGAATCAACAGAAAAGGAGTTAAATGAAATTGAAACTAGAAACATATTAGAGAAAGAATTCAGAGTAATGGTTATAAGGATGCTCAAATGGCTAGATAACAAATAACACAACTCAATGACAAATAGAAAACTAAATGAGAATAATAAGAAGCTGATTGAGAATGTCACCAACATAAAAAGGGACCAAGAATAGATGAAAAACCACATAGCTACAATAAAGAACACAATGGAAGGCTCAAACAGTAGATGAGAAGAGGCTGACTACTGCATCAGCAAACAGAAGACAAGGTAGGAAAAAACACAGAAACACAGCAGCAACAAAAAGAAGATTTACAAAGCAAGAGGAGAGCCTAAGGGAGCTTTGGGAAAAAACAAACTAAATTATATTCATATTCTAGGGATCCCAGAAGGAAAGGAAGAGAAGCAAGGTATAGAACACCTGTTTTAAGAAATAATGACAGAAAACTTCCCTGATATTGGGAAGGAAAAATATGCAAATCCAAGAAGCACAGAGTCCCAGACAAGATGAATCCCAAAAGACTGACAGCAACACATATCATAATTAAAATGGCAAACAGCAACGACAAAGTAAAAATCTTTAAGGCTGCCAGACAGAGACAGAAAGTTACCTATAAGGGATCTCACATTAGAATATCAAGTGATTTCTCAACAGAAACACAGCAGGCCAAAAGGAAATGGAATGAAATAAACAAAAAATAAGCTTAAAATGAATAAAGTACTGAAATGTAAGATGGGAAACCATAAAAATATTAGAGGAATCCACAAGCAGCAAAATCTCAAACATATGCTGAACCAATATTGTCACTGATATGGCTTCTAGGACAACAAAACTGAAGAGAAAAATAAACAAATGGAAATACATCAAAATAAAAGCTTCTACACAGCAAAAGAAACCATCAACAAAACAATAAGAAAGCCCACTGCTTTTGAGAACATATTTGCCAATGTCATCTCCATTAAGGGTTTAACCTTCAACATTTACAGGGTACTCACAGAACTTAACAAAAAGAAGATAAACAACCCAATCAAAAAATGGGAAATGGACCTAAATAGATACTTTTTGAAATAGGACAGAAGGAAGGCCAAGAGGCATATGAAAACATGCTCAAAGTCACTAATCATCTGAGAGATACAAATCAAAATGACATATCACACCTGTCAGAATTGCTATGATCAACAAATCAACAAACTGCAAGTGCTGGTGAGGATGCTGAAAAAAAAAAAAAGAACCCTTGTGCACTGTTGGTGGGAATGCAGATTGGTGCCAATGTGGATAACAATATGGAGTTTCCTCAAATAATTAAAAATGGAATTCCCGTTTGACCCAGTGATCCCACTTCTAAGAATATATCCCAAGAAACTAGAAACACCGATCAGGGAGAATATATGCACCACTATGTTCATAGTGGCAAAATTTACCATAGCTAAGATTTGAAAAGAGCCTAAGTGCCCATCAGCAAAAGAGTGGATTAGAAAACTATGGTGCATCTACACAATGGAATACTACTATGCTTTAAAAAAAAAGAAGGAATTCTTACCATTTGTAGTAGCATGGATAGAACTAGAAAACATTGTGCTAAGTGAAATAAGCCAGTCAGTGAAAGAAAAATACCACATGACCTCACTCATTTATGGATAATAAATAACATTATAACCTGATGAACAAAAGGATCGATATAGAGGCAGAGAAACATCAAATAGACTGTCAAATTACAGCAGGAAGCCTGGAGTTGAGGAGGTAAGATATCAACCAAAGTACTTGTATGCATGCATATAAGCATAACCAATGGCCACAAGACATTGGGGGGGTGAGGGAATGTATGGGAATGGGGTGGAGGAGCAATGGGGAGATATGGATACATGTAATATTTTAATCAATAAAAAAATTAGAAAAAAAAAGAAATGTAAACCAATACTTTCTCTGGGAGCAACACTGAGAATTTGCAGCAACTTTATAGAATATTACTGTGAATAACACTCAACTGTAATTACAACAGTGAATCTATTGGACAAAGTTTTAACCAAATGTTCCAAATTAATATGATTAATAAGAGGCAAATGGACATCATGGTTCACAAGTTTAGATTTCCCCTAAAACATGTAATGTTCCCTATGTAGTATTTCAGCCCATTTTTTTTATTGATTAAGGTATTACATATGTGTCCTTATCCATTCATTGCCCTCGCCCTGCTCATGCCCTCACACCCTTGTGTCTGTATCCATTGGTTATGTTTATATGCATGCATTCAAGTCCTTTGCTTGATCTCTTCCCCGATCATCCCTCTGATGTTTGAGCATCTGATTGATGCTTCTCTGTCTCTGGATCTGTTTTTGTTAATCAGATTATGTTGTTGATTGTAATCCACAAATGAGTGAGATTATGTGATATTTTTCTTTCTCTGACAGACACATTTCGCCTAGCATAATGCTCTCCAGCTCCATCCGTGTGGTTGCAAATGGTAGGAGTTTCCTTTCTTTTTAAAGAAGTATATATTTTATTGTGTAAATGTACCATGGTTTTTAATCCACTCATGGGCTGATGGGCACTTAGGCTGTTTCCAAATCTTAGCTATGCTAAATTGGGCTTCTAGGAACATAGGGATGCATGAAGGGGGAAGTCCAATCGTTGCTGCCCTATGCCCTTTGATGAATTCATGCATGCCCAGAGGTGGCTCATAGAGGCATCTGAGCACTGCTGGGGCTCAGGAGGCCTACGCACTAGAAAGGCATGACTATGTTATCAGTGGTCGGCAGTTGTGGAGGAGGAAGACTCAATTTTTGCTGCTGGGGCCTTGCACCCTTGGTTGGATTAGTGCATGCTCAGCAGTGGCTCACAGAGGCACCCAGGAGCCATTTGCCAGGCCTTGCACTCAGAGTGGCCTTTGCGCTGAAGCCACATACCTGTGATATCTATGTAGGCGGGAAGGTGAAAGACAAAGTTCTTTTTGCTAGGACTGTGAACCCTTGTTTGGATATGAACATGCTCAGCAGGGGCTCACAGAGGCATCCAAGAGCCACCTTTGGGGCAGTGGGATCTGGAGGCCTAAGCGCTGGAAAAGCGTGACTGTAGTTTCTGGAGGTTGGCCAACTGTGGAATGGGAAGACCCAGTTTTTACTGCAGGGGTTTTGTACCTTTGTTGAATTCATGTGTACCCAGTTTTGGCTCACAGAGGCACCTGGGAGCCATTTGCCAGGGTGATGCACTCAGAGGGGCCCTTATGCTGAAGCTGTGTAACCGAGGTGTCTATGGGCAGACAGCTGAGAATGGGGAATTCATATTTTCTACTGCTGGGGCTGTGCATCCTTATTTGAATAAGAGCAAGCACCCAAGAGCGGCCTGTGGGGTAGTAGGGTCAGAAAGCCTGAATGCTGGGAAGGTGCAAGTGAGATGTCCGGAAGTTGGCAGTTGGGGAGGGGAAAGTTGCACTTACTGCTGCAGGAGCTGTGCACCCTTGGAGGTGGATGTCCTAGGATTTGTAGGTCTGAGGATGGGGCAGTAGGATTTTGGTTGGAGTGGCTGCAGGGTTGTAGGGTTGCGGGTTGTAGGGTTGCAGGTGATGGTGCTGATGAGTTCGTAGAAGAGCCCGCTCTCTTCTTTAAGATCGCATGGGCTCCATGCCGGAGCCCTGCATCCTGGGGAGTGCCTAGAGTGGTAGTAGGTGCTCCCTGTCCAACAGAGCCTGGTCTATCAGCCCTTGCTACTCCTGCAGGATTTAACTGTCCCTCACTCACTCACATCCACACACTCTCCTTTCACCCCTTCACTCACTCATGTCCTCTTCCTCACCTCCATCCTGCTAGCCTCCATCTTTCCAAGACCAAGGCAATTTTGAATTCAACCTATTTGACAGCAAAATGGATATTTTTAAAAATTGAAACAGCATTATTAACATCTTTTAGATTTTCTTTAGAAAAGTCTTTCCATTTGTGAAATATTTTAGATTATAATAAGAGAAATAGTTTGGTATTAATATAGAGAATATTTTTCCCAGCAATTTTTTTTAAGAAGAGTTTAGTGAATTTTCAAGAGAGAGGAGGGAGAGGGAGAGAGAGAGAGAAACATTTTTGTGAAAGTGGGAACATCAGTTGGTTGCCTCCTGCATACCTCTTACTGTGAGCCTGCAATCTGCTCACAGTAAGGGGTATGCACATATGCAGATATGTGCCTGGATGATGCAAGGCACTGGTGCAGGATGATGCAAGACCAAATGAGCTGCACTAGGGAGGGCAAACTTTGTTTTTATTGTTTACACTATTACTGTACATATGTCCCTATTTCATCCTCCCCTGGATTCCTACCTCTACCCAGCCATTTCCCCACTCTTCCCTCTGATCAAACAATAACACACTGTTGTCTGTGTCTATGAGTTATGCATATATATTCTTTAGATCAACCCTTCACCCTCTTTCATCCAGTTCCTCCTACCCTTCATCCTTGAGAACTGTCAGTCTGTTCAATGCATCCATGCTTGTGTTCCTATTTTGTTCATCAGTTTATTGTGTTCATTAGATTCCACATATAAGTAAATCATGAGATATTTTTCTTTCTCTGACTGGATTATTTCACTTAGCATAATAATCTCCCAGATTCATCTATGCTGACATAAACGGTAAGCTTTCCTTCTTTTTAGTGGCTCAATAGTATTTCATTGTATAAATGTACCACAGCTTTTTATCCAATCACCTATAATGGGCAGTTGGGTTGTTTCTAGATCTCAGCTATTGTAAATAATACTATGAAAATAAGGGTGCATATATTTTTTTCAAATTGGTGTTTTTGGATTATCAGGATATAGTCCAAAGACATATTATAAAATTAAAGGGTTATAGTAGGTTTTCAAATCTGGAAAAAACAAATCTTTGATATTATAATATATTTACAAATATTAGGATATTAATCACAATCATACCTTAGCATCTTTTCTTTTAGTCTCTATGATGTCTCCTATGTGAACATGTGCTATCTCCTAATTTCAGTACCATGTTTGCAATTAGAAATTCAACATTTAGATGTTTTCACCTCAAACTCCATAACCTCTCTAAACCTTTTTTTTTTTACCATTTTAATTACTTTTAGTATCTAATCAAATTGAAAATATTTTGCTGGACATGGTTTGTCTTTCATGAATGAGTAACTCTCCTGCCTTCTTCCAGGAGGCTGAGGCAGGAGTTTGGCATCTCAGAGAAGAAAAGTATCATATTTAATTTTTTTCCTATGTAACTAAATTGAGGAGGTAGTGGGTTAGCATATAAAGAGTAGCCCAAAACAAACAAACAAAGAAAACAAAAAACACTATTTGTAAGGTCTACTTTAAAGTCTCATTAAATTTCAAGTTAATAATAAAAATATCAAATTTGTAATTATAATTTTCAGCTTTGGTTCTTGTGTTTGAACATGAGCTGAAATTGAACAAATGAAACTACTTTGATTACCTTTGACAATGATTTATCAGCACCAGGTGTGGAATAACCTCAAATAACTTTTTAAAAAGTCTAGAATGTAAATACTAAGCAGTGAAACAACTCTAAATGAAAATGGTAAAACTGAGTTACATATTTCTGTTTGTGTGGGAGCTGGAAGAAGTGGTAGGGGAAATAAAAAAGAGAGAGGGGTACAAGAATAAGTATTTCTCTAGGAAAAATTAAAAATATGATTTTTTTTTGTATTTTATAACAGAATGTAAGTTGACTATTAACATTGCTCATACTTCTTTGAAATGTTTGAACCAGAGTCATGTGACACTTATTCCACAACTTCTTTGTATGTTAATTTTTCCTTTTTTTTTTCTTTAGAAAAAAGCCCATGGCAAATAACTTGACTGAGGCAACACATCATACAAACTTTTAGAATCTCAGAACCTATCAAATGTATAAGGACCAGATAATTTTATCACTAATTTAGAATAAAGGAAGTTTTTAGAAAAAAGTTCTATTTAAAATTTTTACTCTGGGGTCATATTTGAATGGGTAGTTCTATGAGAAATTGTTACAATATTTTTGTTTTTATTTTTCCATGATTGTAAAAATATATATGGATGAAGTTATTTTTGCTTTTCCAGAAGGACCAGGCCTGGTCAGGGGCTAGTAGATTTGTAAAATCACTTCAAAAAGGCATTAACTATAGGAGAAAAAACAGCTAGTTTTAAATATCCAAGCAGATCCATCCAAACAAAATTCCATTCACAAAATGATGGTTATTTAACTGTGGAAATTTGAAAAATGTGTCATTGCTTGGGACACTTTAAAAACCATGATGTAAAAAAAATGGTATGAATTGTAATTCTTTTTAATTAAAAAACAAGTAAGCTCTTAGGTAGGAGTCACAGTGAGCTGCCCTACTTTTTTCCCAAGCCTAACAAAAGAGGGAAAGACTTGCCACTGCTTGTGCCTGCCAACTGTGCATTGTTCAAGGAATTAAAATAAAAGAGGCAAAGGGGTCAAGGATTAGGAGCTCATATTTCCACTCTACATGACCCTGTCTCTGGGCCAGGGGTGCTCTTGTCATCTATTTCTGAAGATCTCTCAACACAAGACTCTCCTCCATCTCTCTTGGGAAACAATCCTGTAGACTATGCTGATGATTAATGAAAGGCTTCACAGGAGACCTCCTAAAATGCTTAGACAAAAGAGTCCTCGGAGCAAAGTTTTCAGAAGAATATGTGTAGACACTACTGTCTTGAGAACATAGTGGAAAATCTGTTTACCACCAATTCCACATTCTACACATATCAAATTACGTGATTAATGCTATTCCACTTTCTATTCTTATTACAGGCTATCACCAGAATACTTAAACTTTCATACTTCATGTTATTTTATTATTTCAAAGTGAGGTTAGGTGACTGCTGGGTTGAATCTTGAAATTTCATTTAGTTCACAAATATTGGAAAGTGATCATCATGTTCTAGCAAATACAATTTAGATCTATAAGACAATTTTAATTAAAATTTGACAAATTAGAACAGAAATTATTAATATTTTCCTTGTGTAACTCTATATACCTGAATAAAAAGCACACAAAATACTTAATTATATTTCAGACCTTGTAATTATCACATTCTCATTCTCTGTCTTGTAGAAATTTCTCAAGAGATTATCAAACATATTAATAAAAATAAAAAACTGATTTAAAAATATTTTTTTCCAAATAATTCGATAACAGTGAAATTAAACATGTTGTTGCCATTATTTTTTCCAGTGATTTAGTATAGTGAAATAAGACATAGGCTGTAGCTCTACAAGCCATCAGAGGTCCAATTTCTGGAAATCTTAATGCCTGATGCTTAACTTATAACTATACTGATTTAGGATAGCATTTCACCAATTCCACACTGTTTGAACCTACAGAAATTTAGGAGTTATCAGTTAAAGCTGCTATTATGCTGCTCCTCTCACAGTATATTAATCACAAGATTTTTCTTACTACCCTACAATTCAGTATAAAATTTCTCCAAATAGTTGGCTTCTAGTTGTCCCAGATTTGTTGTGAAAGAAGGAAGGGAAGAATGAGAGGCTCTATCTGTCTATGACAATGAGTGTAAAATACCTTCAACCTGATTGTTTCAGAGACAATCAAGATGGTGGCAGAGGTAAACATCTGAACTTGCAAGATGCACAACCATATCAAAACTACAACTAAAAGACAAAACGAATATCATCCAGAACCATGGGAACACTGGATGAGTGGAAATTCTACAACTAGAAGGAAAGAGAAAAGCGAATTGAGTCTCATAGGAGGTGTGGAGGTGTAGAAGTGTCGAGGTATGGAGGTGCTCACTAAAGGAGCTGACTATTGGGTACACTGTTGTCTTTTTTAATGTGGAGAGAGATACAAGTTCCCAACTTCTCTGAACTCCAGTTCCAGGCAAAATTCTGGGGACCTAGACTCATATGGAGAGAAAGTGGCATGGGGCTGAAACACAAAGGCAGCTTTCTCTCTGAGTTGCTTGCAGCAATCCTTGTTGCTACACCATGCCACAGAACACAGAGATGCAGGGGTCTCTTCAAGGCAGGGCTGAAGGAAAGACATAGCTGTTTGCTCCACTTTGGTGATTTCTTTAAACCCTATCCCACCCAATTTACAATTCCACCCAAGCTGTGCACAGCAGTTTTTGCATATGAATGGCCTGGCCTTTTGCAATCTAAAACCTAGCAAATTGCAGTTGGGTAAGAGAGCCCTAGAGGAAGGTCCAAAGGAAGGTCCAAGGCTCCACAGCAGCTTGCATTACTTTGCAGCAGGTCCTCATCTGGGCATCTCCAAACCCCAAACAAAGAGGAGGAATCTGCAGATCTCTCTGCAGTTCCTGCTGGGTACCCTCAGGCAGTGCCTGACTTTGCATATCCTTGGAGATCCAAGAGCCAGTATACCCAGTGATCAGAGTGAAACCATCCAGATTACAACTCTTCATATCCAGAAGATATACACTTGTGCCTTCCTTTTGAATTTCTTGCAATAGTCTGAGGGGGATAGGTTTTAGTTCTTCTTTAAATGCTCATGTAAAGCCATCTGGACCAGGGCTCTTGTTTGTTGGAAGATTTTTGATCACTGTTTCAATTTCTTTGGTAGTTATTGGCCTATACAGGGTTTTTTATTCTTCTTCGTTGAGTTTCGGGACCTTGTATTTTTCTAAGAATATATCCATTTCATCTAAATTTTCATTTTTGTTGGAATAGAGTTGTTCATAGTATTTTGTAATTGTTTGTATTTCTGTGGGATCGGTTGTTATTTGACCTCTTTCATTTCTTTTCTTTTTTTAATTAAATCTTTATTATTCAGATTATTACATTTGTTTCTCTTTTTTCCCCTCCATAGCACCCCTCCACCCGGCTCCCACCCTTCCTTCTACCCTTACCTCCCTCCCGTTGACATCATCCATAAGTGTATGATTTTTGTCCAGTCTCTCCCTGTACACCCCTCACCCATTTCCCCCTGAGAATTATCAGTTCACTCCCTTTCTGTGCTCCTGATTCTATTATATTCACCAGTATATTCTGTTGATCAAATTTTTAATTCCCTTAATTTTTAGGTTCACTTGTTTATAGATATGTATTTGTTGTTCATATTTTTTTGTCTTTTACCTTTCTCTTCTTCCTCTTCTAAAAGAGTACCTTTCAGCATTTCATTAATACTGGTTTGGAGTTGATGAACTCCTTGAGCTTTTTCTTATCTGTGAAGCTCTTTATCTGCCCTTAAATTCTGAATGATAGCTTTGCTGGTAGAGTAATCTTGGCTGTAGGTTCTTGCTATTCATCACATTGAATATTTCTTGCCACTCCAGTCTGGCGTGCATCATTTCTGTTGAGAAATCAGCTGACAGTCGGATGGGTGCTCCCTTGTAGGTAATGAACTGTTTATCTCTTGTTGCTTTTAATATTCTCTCTTTATCTTTTGCTCTTGGTGTTTTAATGATGATGTGTCTTGGTGTAGTCCTCTTTGGATTCCTTTTATATGGGGTTCTGTGTGCTTCCTGGACTTGTAAGTCTATTTCTTTTACCAGATATGGGAAGTTGTCAGCCATTATTTCATTAAGTAGGTTTTCAGTATCTTGCTCTCTCACTTCTTCTGGTACCCCCATAATTCTGATGTTGGTACGCTTGAAGCTGTCCCAGGGGCTCCTTACATTATCTTCACATTTTTGGATTCTTTTCTCTTCTTGCTTTTCCAGTTGAGTGTTTTCTGATTCTTTATATGTCAAATTTTTGACTTGATTCTTGCTTTCCTCTAGTCTGTTGTTAGGTCTCTGTATAATATTTTTTATTTCAGTCAGTGTATGTTTAATTTCTAGTTGGTTTTTTTTCCATCTCTTGTTGGTTCTTTTTCATCTCCTCTTGGGTCTCGCTAACTTTATCCAACTTTTCTAGGATATTCTTGAAAAACCGTGGTTTCAAGAATAAGCGTGGTTTTGAACTCTATATCCAGTTGTTTCTCTTCTTCCATTTCTTTTGTTTGTGATCCCTTCACTTGTATTGGCATTTTCACTATACTGGGAAAACTTCTGTGTTGGATTCAGCCTTATGATACCAGACTTGCAAAACTGCAAAAGCCTCTCTGTTGAGCTTGGGATGGGTGGAGTCTCAGGGCTTAATGGACCACCTTGCCTTCCAGTTGGCCCTGCCCTACATGGCCTCTGAGGCTCACGTGACTGAGTAATCACTGGAGCAGTCCCTGTGCACTCGCGTGTTCTTGCATTGCCTCTAGACTGCTGCCCCACCGGCTCCCCTGGGCTCTGGGACCATATGAGTCTGGATCCCCACGGTTTCGCCTGAAACTGGGGTTTAGTGAAGTTAGAAGTGGCGCAGTTGGGAGGCTCTGTCTCCCGCCCACTCATGAAAGCCAATGGCCAATCAGCAGTCGGTCCTCAGTGCACAATGCCGTGCACATCACCAGACTTCTGATCTTTTGCTACTCCCCTATTTTTTGTGCACTTCTCCCTTTTCACAGTCCAAACTCCCCCCATATGAGTTTCAGCTGGATCTGTGGTTTAGTGTTGTAGGATAAGGGGTTCATTGCCTTTGAGAGTCTCCATCTCCCTCCCGCCAGAGAAAGCCAGCCGGGTACTCCAGCACCCGCTCTCTCCATGCGCACGTCTACATACCTCAGCTTTTTGCAGCTCTTCTGGGTCTCTGTGAGCCCCTGTCTTTCCTTCTAGTTGTAGAACTTCCACTCAGCTAGCTTTTCTCTGGTTCTGGATGATGTCTATTCTGTCTTTTAGTTGTAGGTTTGAAATTGTGAGAGGCAGCAGTGTAGGTGTTTCCCTATGCCGCCGTCTTGATGACATGCAAATTCGTGAAGCATTCCATATTTTTACCTCTTTCATTTCTGATTTTGTTTATTTTAGTTCTATCTCTTTGCTTCTTGGTGAGCCTTGCTAGAGGTTTATCATCTTGTTTATTCTTTCAAATAACTAACACTTGGTTTTGTTGATCTTTTGTATGTTTTTGCTGTTTATTTCATTTTTTTCCACTCTGATCTTTATTATTTCCTTCCTTCTGCTTACACTGGCCTTTTCTTGCTCCTGTCTTTCTAACTCTTTGAGTTCTAGCATTAGATAATTTATTGCCATTGTTTATTATTTATTATTAATTTTTTGCTGTGAGCTTGTAGAGCTATGGACTTCCTTCTTAAGACTGCTTCCCATAGATTTTGGATTGTTGTGTTTTCATTGTTGTTGGTTGCCATAATTTTTTTCTTTTTCTTGGATCTCTCTGGTAACCCAGTCATTGTTTAAAAGCATGTGATTTAGCCTTCAGGTGTTTGATTATTGTACTGTTTTTATTATACAGTGGTACCTCAAGATACGAGTGCCCTAACATACGAGATTTTTGAGATAAGAGCCATCAAGCGAGCGATTTTTGCTTTGAAATACGAGCAACATTTGAGATAGGAGTAATCGCGAGGATCGGCCGGCTGTACACGACCCACGAGTTTACCGCCACTCGAGCATCTCATAGTTTCCCACGCCTCAAGGTTACGGAATGAATTAAACTTGTATCTCGAGATACCACTGTAGTTGATTTCTAGTTTTATGGCATTGTGCTTTGAGAAGTTTTTTGATATGAGTTCTATTTCTTGAATTTGAAGAGACTCTGCCTGTGACCCAATATATGGTCTATCTTTGAAAATGTCCTATGTGCACTTGAGAAGAATGTATATTCTGTGGCTTTAGGGTGAAATGTTCTGAAGATATCAATTACTTTCTTGTAATTTGGTGAGTCATTTAGAACTGATGTTTCTTTGATGATTTTTGTTTAGAGTATTTGTCCAGTGGTGATAGTGGGGTATTAAAGTCCCCTATTATAACTGTATTAGGGTCAATTTTTCCCTTGATATCCTCCAGAAGTTTTTTTATGTATTTGGGTGCTACTATATTGGGTGTGTATAAGTTTACCAGAGTTATTTCTTTTTCTTGGATTGCTCCCATTAGTATTATGAGGTGGCCTTCCTTATCTCTTTTTATCTCCTTCACTTTGATAACTAATTTGTCAGATATAAGTATTGCTACCACAGCTTTTTTTCATTTCCATTTGCCTGAAATACCTTTTTCCGTCCCTTTACCATTGGCCTGTGTGTGTCCTTTTTTCTGAGGTGTTTCCTGTAGACAGCAGATATATGGGTCATATTTTCTTATCCAATCAGTTACCCTATGTCTTTTGATTGGGGCATTTAATCTATTTATATTTAAAGTTATTATTGATAGGTAGTTGTTTGTTACCATTTTAATTTTTTTTCACCTATGTTCCTTCTTCACTTCCTATTTCTTCCTTTTACAGCAGACAGTTTAGCATTTCTTGCACTGCTGGTTTGGTGGTAATAAACTCCCTTAGCTCTTTTTTGTCTGTGAATCTTTTGATTTCACCATCCATTGATAGCCTTGATGGGTACAGTTTTATTGGATTCAGTCCCTTCCTTTGATGACTTTGTATATTTCATTCCATTCCCTTCTGGCCTGATATATTTCTGTTGAGAAATCAGTCATTAGTCTGATGAGAGATCCTTTGTAGCCACCTTTCTGTCTTTCTCTGGCCACTTTTAAGATTCTTACATTGTCATTGGTATTTGCCAATTTAAATATAACATACCTTTGCATATGTCTTTTGGGGTTCATTTTGTTTGAGACTGTGAGCTTCTTGGATTTGTGTGAGTTCTTTTTCCCAATATCAACGAAGTTTTCTGTCATTATTTCTTCAAACAGGTCTTCTATTCCTTGTTCAATGTCCTTTTCTTCTGGCACCTCTATTATGTGAATGTTGTTTCATTTCATGTTCTCTCAAAGTTCCCTTAGGCTCTCCTCCTGTTTTTTTTGTTTTTGTTTTGTTTTGTTCTTTGTTGTTTTACATGCTGCTCTGCTTGGGTATTTTTTCCTACCTTGACTTCCAGTTCACTGATACAGTCCTCTGCTTCTTCTAGCCTACTATTGATGCTTTCTATTGAGTTCTTTATAGCTGCAATATTGTTTTTCATTCCTTCTTGTTTTTTACACATGTTGTTGATGTCTCCCAACCTTTTCAGTGACTTTTTGACCACTTCTCTGAATTCTTTCTCTGTTAGATTGTTTGCCTCCATTTTGTTTACTTTTTTTTAATGGTGTTGCTTCCTTTTCTTTCATTTGTGGGCTGTTTCTTTGTCTCCCCATGATCTCTCTTCTCAAGGTGGCTGGTTATGTAGCTCTCTTTCCAGTGTTAATTTTAAGACACAAAATACAGCACAACATGGCACAATGCACAGGCACTGAACACACATGTATTCATATTACTAATAACCCTAAGTAAAGGTGACCGGCAGCAAAAAGAGAAATAAGGGAAGAAAAAGAAAAAAAAAGAATGCAAATATGATATTGAGAATGGAAAGAAAAGTAAGAGAATTAAAAAAAGAAGGGGGAAAATCTATTTATTTGGGGAGAAAACTCCAATACAACAACCACAAATCCCAAAAAAGGCAAGCAACAAACACCCAGAGAAGAATGCAAGCTACAAACAACAAATAATAACAAGCATGGAGATAAAAAACAGAATAAAAAAACAAACAAACAAACAAAACTAAACAATCTCACAAATAAGCTCACAAAAAAACAATTTAATCAACAATCAAGCAAACAACAATATGAGAGAGAGAAAGCAGTGCAAAACCAGACAAAATAAAACAAAAAACCTAGAACAAAACAAAAACAAAACAAAACAAGAAAACAACATTAACAAAAAACAACAAATAAAATGAGAAAGGGAAGAAAAAAATTTGGATAGTGAAGAAAGAGTAAAGGGAGGTGTGTAGGGACTTAGAGCAGGGGATGGGAAATTGTATATATAAGTAGGATAAATTTTTAATGGAGAAAAAGAAGGAATAGGGAAAATCTAGTATAAGAATATGGTAAGAGAAACAGGACAACAAAATGGGAAACATGAGGAAGGGAGTGTTTGCATAATTGTAATGTTGAGATAGAGTAAAATGACGCTAAAGAAAAAATAAAATAGAAATTTATTCCACTAATCCCAAAATAAAATAAAATAAAGAGAAAAAAAATGACACTTACAAAAAGGAAAAATAGTAGTAGTAATAATATTGATTAAAATAAAAATATATTAATTAAAAAGTTAAAATCAAGTGAGAAAAAAGAAATAATTTCCTAAATAGAAGATGAAAAAATAAAAAATGTGCAGTAGTGAAGGTTCTTCTACTGTTCTGTTTGGCATGCCTGTTTCCTGTAGTCATGACAGTATTGATGTGCTCTGCATTCCACTGCTCCTTTGTTTTGTAAGCCACAGTCCTGATTTTCAAGCAGGCAGTATTTCTTTATTTCATAAACTCCTTTATTTGTGTTTACAAGAGTTAATTTGTGATTCAACCCCTAGGTGGCAGTGTTTCTGGGTTGACCTCCAGGGCTATAAGTCTTCTCTAGCTAGTATTTAGATTTTATTTTCCCTATCACACTTAATACTGCTTTGGGAGAATGAACTGCTCCAGAGCTGGTTCTCTGATTCTTATTCCTCTTGTGATCCCCAGATTTCACAGAAACAACTTTCCCCTGCAGTCTCTTAGACTGTCCTCAAATCATCTTGGGTGATCCTATGTACAGGGCTTAGTAATCAAAAGCAAGAGAAAAAAGAGCCAGAGTAATTGTGCAAACTTGCGAATTTTACCCTCTGGCACTGCACACAAGTCTCTGTGCAGTCTTTTTTCCCCTGGCACTAAAAAGCCAGCACGACTGGTAACATTTCAGGATGTCTTTTTGTGCCTAGTCTAGCTATGAGCTTATTTTTAGAGTTCTCTTCTGCAAGCAGCCTTGTGGATCCCCTTCCACATTTGTGGATCATGCTAGTCCCAATGGCTGTGGATATTGTGGGGCAGAGATTTCTCCTGAATCTCTAGATCCTGTTTATGTGTTTCTCTCTCCTTCCTGGATCGCATACCTCACCTTTCCCTTGGCAAAATCTGATCTTTCTGTGAGAAGGTGCAGAGCTCATCAGAGTCTGTGTATTCATGCTGCTTGAGATCTAGTGTTCCTGGGTTTGCAGCTCATCCCTGGGTGTTGATAATAGCTACTCTCCCCTTTAAGATAGCACTGTCTCCGTGGCAGAACTGGTCACACCAGGATTTCAGCAGCAAGGGATGTTTCCTGGGCAGGAGAGCCCAGTCCAGCAATATCCAACAGTCCCTTGGAATATAGCTGTCCCTTACTCACAAATATACACTCCCCATACGTCTACACACTCTCCTTTCATTCTCTCACTCACACTCTCTCTTGCAATCTGCCTTCCCATCAGCAGCCTTCTTCTGTCTCTATCATTTAGAATTGAAGTCAGGTAAAGAACTTCACAGATAAGAAAAAGCTAAAGAATTCATCACTGCCAAACCAATATTATGTAAAATGCTGAAGAGTATTTTTAAGAAGAGAAAGAAGAAGAAAAAGGTAAATATAAAATTATGAACAACAAAGTGACAACAAATACATATCTATCAATTAGTGAATCTAAAAATCAAGTGAATAAAAAATCTGATGAACAGAACAAACTGGTGAATATAATAGAATCAGGGGCATAGAAAGGGAGTGGACTGATAATTCTCAGGGGTAAGTGGGTATGGGGTGCAGGAAAGGACTGGACAAAAATCATACACCTGTGGATGAGGACAGTATGGGGTTGGTAAGAGCAGAGGGTAAGGTGGGAACTGGGTGGAGGGGAGCTATGGGGGAAAAAAAGAGGAACAACTGTAATAATCTGAACAATATTTATTTAAAAAAAATGCCTCCAGACCCAATTTGTAATTTTAAATAGCACATTCTATCAAATATCTTCATATAACTCTGTCTACAGGAATTTTATAGAAATACTAGAGTCCTGGTGCATGAATTCGTGCATGGATTGGTGTTCCTAGGCCTGGCTAGCAATTGGGGCCAATCAGGGCTATCTCACCCAGACCTGATCAGGGCCAGCTTCCAGGGGGAGGAACTGTAGGAGGCTGGTTGGCCAGAGAAGGTTGGCTGTGGGAGCACACTGACCACCAGGGGGCAGCTCCTATGTTAAGCATCTTCCCCCTGGTGGTCAGGGTGCATCATAGTGATTGGTTGTTCAGTCATTCAGTTGCTTAGGCTTTTATATATATAGACTAGAGGCCCATTGCACAAAATTTGTGCCCTGGGGGAGGTGTCCCTCAGCCCAGCCTGCACACTCTCCAATCTGGGACCCCTCAGGGATCAGTACTAAACCAGCAATCACACATCCCTCTCACAATTTGGAATTGCTGGCTCCCAACCACTCTGCCTGCCAGCCTGATCATCCCTTAACCACTCTCATGCCATCCAGATCCATGCCTGACTATTCCCCTGCTGGCCTGCTCTCCCACAACTGCCCTTCCCTGCTGGCCATCTTGTGGTGGCCATCTTTTGACCACATGGGGGTGGCTATCTTATGCTAGGGCATGCTGGTTAATTTGCATATTACCTCTTTATTATATAGGATACTTTATCATGTGTATCTCTTCTTTCCATTTCCTGCAATTACCAGCTTTCTAAAACAAAAATAATTTGGGTTCTTAGAACAGTGACGTATGATTGAGACTGTGAGGTAATTCTAACCAACTAAAGAAAAATGAGGGGAAAAAGAGTAAAACACTCCCTTTAATTAAATTAATGAAATTTCAATTTAGATAACTAGTAGCAAAACAGTTTACTTCTGTTTTATCAAATTGTGTATTCTCCAAAATAACCATTGTTATGAAGAAGTAATTTATGTATTTTGAGGAGTATGACAACATTTTCTAAATAAACTGAATTATGAATATAGAATAGTCTTTGTTTCTGAGAGATGCAATACAAATTTTCAGGTTACTGAGAAATTGATACAAAGGAAAAGGTTAACACAATACATATATACAAGTAGAGGAAAACAAATAGCAAAAAATAAACCTCAAAATTGTTGAGAAGAACTCTGCTTATTTACAAGGGCCATTGGTAAAATTAAATTTTAAGTTTTAACTCATTCCCTCCTTTTCCTCTGAAATGTTTCTTTGATTACACCAAATGCTTTTTCTGCCTTCTCTGCCACACAATCTCTCCCCCACCATTTCCCCTGCCTTCCCTATCCCTCACCTGTATCTTTTTTTCTCTCATATCCTATTGTAGGTTAAGTATGTGGCAGTGTGGTATGAGGGGTAAGAGTCAGAATATTGGAGCCAGCGTCTGAGTCTGACACTTGGCTATCTCATTTATCAGCTGTGTGAGCTCAAATTATTTAACCTCTCTATGTACTGTTTCTTTATATGTGAAGTGGAGATCATAATATCTGCATTATTGTCTTGATGAGCATGTTAAACTGGCAATTTATGTCAAGTGTGAAACCAAACTCCCCTAAGATTTCCACCTGCAAGCAAGAAAGAAATACACCCAAGACAATGCCTGGGCTCTTCCACCACAGGCATGTAGACCCTAACCTCTAAAGGACCCCATGAGGCTTGCAAACCTGGAAGCAATGGGCAATGGCAGTTCATCTCAGGCTAACCACCCAAACCTGTCTCCAAGGCACCCTTTTATCTGTGTAGCCCTTCCCTTTGGGGATCCCATATCCCATCCTTTTTCCTTAAATAAATTCAATTCTCTTTAATAACCATCTGAGATGACTAGTTAGCAGGCCTGCACACTGCAGATTTTAATCTTTCAGTCATATCCTATGCTTTCACTGAAATAAAAATATATTTATTTATTAATTGCTTGTTGATACGGTCACATTCTAAAGGTACTTTTTTTTTTTTGGTTGTAAATTGCTAAGAAAACCATGATATTCCAAGAGTTTAGTTTTTTTTTTTTCTAAATATATCAACTGTTGCCCTCAGTTGACCATTCTATGAGTTAACTCAGTACTCACTCTCACACTAAGACTGGCAGAATATTTTTCCTAATTTAATTTAACTAAACGACACTAATGTAATTGTCTGATTCTCAAGTGTTTCAGTTAGCAGCAGAAGTTCTTGGTTAAGTCAAAGCTATTGTATACACAAGTTATCATAAATAACTATTCATTGAGAAGAACGTGGACCATAAACATAAAGAATATAATATAAAAGACAGTTTCAAATATATGTTGCTTCATTTCTGTTCAAATAGTTTGGATAGCCTGTTAAGATGCTTCAATTTCCTATAATAGAGAGTGAAATAAAAATTTTTCTACAAAACGTGTCCCTCTTGGTTATTTAATGTAGCAGAACAACAGCAAAATAAAATACCAGCAAAATGTCTGATAATTTTTTATTGAGGACACAGGGAAGTTAGGATGAAATGTAGGACTCTTCCAGGTAAGAGTAAAACATACTTACAGCTTTCTAGGCCCACCTCAAGATTCACTATTATTTATCAAAAAAATATCTTCAATTTTCAAAAGCCCCATAAAGACTTCTTGGGACTATAAATGAAGGCCATATTGTATCTTTGGCTGAAGCTTGTTAAGTGGCTCATGAATAATATTAAATGCATCCTCCCCATAAATCTCCTTACTATTACTCAGCCACAAACTTCATTGACGTTCATCATAAACTTGGAAGACTGGAAATTTGCAACATGCATCCAAATAACAGCTTCCATGTCCCATAGATATGATTTTTTAAAAAGAAAAATACAGACCCCCCCCCCCTTTTTGTCTTAAATGCAATGAGTTGGTCAGATTTCTAATATTCTTTGGACTGATTTTTTAGAACAATAATTTAAGGAAATGAGTTACTGTGAAATAGGAACTTTTAGAGGTGAAATAGACAGGTTTAGAACATTTTAAAATTTAAGGGTCCATGAGAAAAAAACAAACAAACCCCAGGATTATAGAGTAGAGGTTACAATTCCATAACACAAGGGAGCCAGGCAGCAGTTACATTTCCATTAGACAAAGGAGAGGCAACAGTTCTATTTACATAAGACAAGAAAATCAGGAGTAACAAAAGGTCTATATTCACAAAATAAAGAAAGAGGAAGAAAGGCCAGAGGGAATTGGAGGACAATGAGGGAGAAGGGCCTGACATGTCCTAGTTGTATTTCAGAAGTTACTATAGTAACCAAATCAGAGGGAATATTGACCAATCAGAGGGACTCTCAGGACACAGGAACTATAGCCTTTATAAGCAGGGAAAAAAAGGAACTCAATGGGATACAGTATCATTTCAATAGGAAATGGATTTATTTAATATCTCACAAAGGATACTAGACCCTTAAAGGATACTTCTCCCTCCCCAACTGGGAGTCTGTGCTCTGAGATTCTTTCCCCTTTCCCCTGTGGGAATCTACTTGTTCTTCAATACATTTCCACCTTTGCTATATCATCACTTTTGAATTCATTGTTTGACTTCAATGGACAAAGAATCTGGGAAACCATCCTGCCCAGGGGAACACTGGGTGTTCCAGTCCAAAAATCCCATCTCAATTGGAACTTGCATTTGCAATATTATTTCATTCAAGAGAATACCTGAAAATAAATGAGTGTTGTGAAAACTATTGCAGAACTTTTAGGCTTTTTATTCTTTAACTTTTTAAAAAAGAGAAAACCACAAATAATACCTTTAGATTGCTACACAAGTTGACAACAACTTGCAGGTGTTCTTTTTAAAGAACAACCTATTTTTAAAAAATATATTTTATTGATTTTTTACAGAGAGGAAGGGAGAGGGATAGAAAGTCAGAAACATCGATGAGAGAGAGAGACATCGATCAGTCGCCTCCTTCACGCCCCACACTGGAGATGTGCCCGCAACCAAGGTACATGCCCCCGACCAGAATCGAACCTGGGACCTTTCAGTCCGCAGGCTGATGCTCTATCCACTGAGCCAAACTGGTCTCAGCCAGAACAACCTATTTTTGATGATCTACTTGTGGCAAAAAGAAAAAGAAAGAAAGAAAAGAAATGAATGGCAAGTAGGATCTGTGCATCTCCGAGATGTCTCCTGTGGAGAGAAAGCTGAGGTATAAGGAGAAATCACATATTTAGGGTCCCTTCATGATTAGCAGAATTTAGTGTTAAGTTCAGTGTCTGAGTATTGAAGGAATATTCCTTGCCTTTTTACATTACAGTGTATTTATCATGTAAAACAGTATCATTTCAATAGGAAATGGATTTATTTAATATCTACCAAAGGATACTAGACCCTTAAGGTAAGCATAAGCAACATGGACACTTTCAGTAGGTCAAAGAAGAGAAAGAATGTTAAAATGTGTCTCATCTACTGTCCTGTGATTTAGATAACAGGGAAACACTTTAAAATATATATATATTATTAAATAGTATTGCTGATATCTCCCATCCTCCCTTCATCCCTTCCTTCTAGTCCGTATCCCTCTACCCTAGGATTTCTTACCCTATTGCCCTTATCCATGGGCATGGGCTATGCATATCCTACATAATAAAAGCCTAGTATGCTAAGTGTAAAGTCTTCCATTCAACCAATCAAAGCATAATATGCTAATGATATCCTAAGGGAGCTCAACTCCTCGCTCTGATGTGCAGTGACCACCAAGAGGCAGATACTATGACTAGTAGGTTAGCTGGCTGCTGGGATCTGGCCAATTGGGACCGAGCAAGACATTCCCTGGAGCCCTCCAGTGTTCCCTGCCCTGCTGGCCAACCTCCCCCATCCCTCCCTGACCCAATCACAGACCAGTGTGGTCCCTTAAACTGGCCTGTGTCTTCTCACAATCCAAGACCTCTCAGCAGATGTTGGAGAGTCAGTTTCAGTGAGATCCCACAGAACAGGCTGAGGGACCTTACTGGTGCATGAATTCGTGCACTGGGCCTCTACTTCTATATACTAAAAGGCTAGTATGCAAATTGTCCTCACAGGTGGAAGTTCAACCAAACTGGGAGTTAGATGTGTACTGACCACCAGAGGGTAGCACTGAAAATGTCAGGTATTGTTGACATGGCATTGACAGCAGGTGGCAATGGAGGTGCTGCAGGCCCTGATGGGCCCCTAAGAGAGCAGGACTGTGGTTGGGTGGTGGAACAGGTGAGTGGATGGCACCAGGCAAAGATGGGTGTGATTGCCCCACTAGTTACCTCAAATGATTGCTGGCCAGGCCTAGCGACCCTACTTGTGCATGAATTTTATGTACTGGGCCTCTAATAAGTATATAAATTATTTCACTTATCTCTTCTCATCACCCCAGTCCCACATCAAGGTATGTCAGTGTATGGGTTAGAAAAACATTTTTTTAAAGTATATTTTATTGATGTTTTACAGAGAGAAAGGGAGAGGGATAGAGAGTTAGAAACATCGATGAGAGAGAGACATTGATCAGCCACCTCCTGCACACCCCCTACAAGGGATGTGCCTGCAACCAGGATACATGCCCTTGACTGGAATCGAACCTGGGACCTTTCATTTTGCAGGCCCATGCTCTATCTACTGAGCCAAACAGGTTTCGGCAGAAAAACATTTTAATACCTACATAATAATTGTTGCGTTGTGCTTCTTTCCAGGAACTTTTATAGATAAATGTGCTCTTCAGGCTGTGAATATTTGCATAGGAATTTGACTTTCTGATTGCCTCAATCTTAGTACCTCTTCACAGTGAATGTAAATCGAGCTCTGGCTTTTTATTTAGACAGGTGCATATCAACCTCCAGTGTATATGATGATAACTTTGTTTATCCTTCTAGAGGTCAGACAATTTCACTATTAGTGTTCTGTAAATTAACTATATTTTAGAGTAAAAAGAAGGCTTCAAAATTTAATGATTTTACTGTAACAACTTAAAATAACAATTAAAATATATACTAAGACCAAGAGCATTAAATTAACCAACAGAGAGTATTTTCGGATCTGGAGGTTTAGGAAGTTTAAGTGGAATTATTTAAGAATACATTTGAATCATGTAAATATTCTCCTTCTTATTATTGTGGTTGTTGTTATTTATTGTTCACTAAGATAATTTATGGATGCTAAAAGATTATACATTATTTATAGGAATTAGTGGTTGAAAAGAGGATATATTTAGTTCAACAGGAAATAATTCTCAGGCATTTACCCTCACACTGACCATAGGTGGTGATTGGTACTTAATTTAAATTATTAATCGATAGTGTTTACATAATTCTACCTGAGAAAAATATATTTTAGGACATTGAACATTTTTGTTTAGTCAAATAACTTATAGAATTATAAATGTAAGAACAATAATTATACCTATCATCTCCCTTTCTTCAAAAATGAAAACTGATTCAGGGGAAGTCTTCTAAACTTATGGTTATAGGCAATGAAGATCATATTTTGCATCATTGGACAAGTATGTCAAAATTGACATGAAATATCAGCTGCATTCCAAAATAAAATACTATTTTGTTGATTCAGCTATAGCAGGATATGTTTTTCCTTCTACAGAGCCATTTGTTTCTTATTAAATATAAGAAAACAGTGGATGGTAATTTCCCCAAGAAACTTAAGGTGTATCCAGTGCAACTTTGAATATTAATACAACAAAAGCAATTTGCTTATTGCATTTGTCTTCTTAACAGTTTTTGTGAATGCATGTACAATATATGCATGAATATAGATGTGTTCATATATATTGAAACCTTTGGTAAGTTATTTGCCTGGAAGTGGTGAGGATGTCATTAAGAGCACTATAACTGGATAGTGTCTATGTACCATCAATAACAGCTAATAAATTGACACATAAAAAGGTTTTTTTGCCTGTCCAGCATGGCTCAGTGGTTAAACATTGACCTATGAACCAGAAGTTCATGGTTCAATTCCCAATCAGGGCACATGCAGGGGTTGCAAGCTCCATTCCCAGTGTGGGTGTGCAGGAGGCAGCCAATCAATGACTCTTTTCATCATTGCTGTTTCTATCTCTTTCTGCCTCTGCCTTCTTCTCTCTGATGTCAATAAAAACACATTTTTTTGAAAAAATGTTTTCTAGAGTAGGAGATGGCTTGTTTTTTCTGCAAAGGTCAGATAATCAATATTTTAAACTCTGAGGCAAACATAGGCAATCATAAACAATCCATATATAAAAGAGTATTACTTTGCTCTGATAAAATTTTATTTATGGAGACTGAAATTGAAATTTCATATAATTTTTACATCATAAAATATTGTTCTTTCAATTTTTGTCAACCATTTGAAATTATAAAAACCATGCATAGCCAGTGAGATGTATAAATCAAAGCCAAGCATTAGGCTGGACTTGGCCAGTTTGCCAACCCCTCTCCTAGAGAAATATTTGTTTGGACAAATATTTGCTATGTGATTCAGTTCATTACATATTAATTTTGGTGTGATATTTTGTTTGTCTTGAATAATCAGTTTATATATTTCTTCAAATTAAATTTCTGAAATTTATACATATATATCTCTTTTTTTCTTTTGAGATGGTAGAGGCTAGTAGAACAGAAGAGGTGTGAAAGTAAGCTTTTTGCAGTAAAAAAATCAAGAAGGCAAAGCTACCTGAATTTTATTTTCCCAAACAAAAACTGTGTTTTGATTTTTGAGGGTTTTTCAATGATGATGTGAAACCCTCTGGAGAAATGGAAAAATAATGCCTTCTCTAAAATGCTCATTACTGTGTGGCTTCTGTTAAGCAACTTTACATAATCAGAGTAGAATGCAAACTAATAGTCAGTACATTACTTTAAAACTGTAAAACTGAAGTAAAAGTTTATTTTTAGAAAAATAATATTAAAAATGATAAATATCCTATATAATAAAGAGGTAATATGCAAAATAACCATCACACCCTCACAGAAATTGGCTGGCAGGGGAAGGCAGTTCTGGGCAATCAAGCCAGCAGGGAATGACAGTTAGGGGCGACCAAGCCAGCAGGGGAGGGCCGTTAGGGTTGACTTGGCCTGAAGCAGAAGGTCAGTTGAGGAGAACCAGGCCTTCAGGGAAGGGCAGATAGGAATGATTAGGCTGACAGGGGAGGACAGTAGGGGCTAACCAGGCTTGCAGTGGTGGGCAGATGGGGGTAACCAGATCTGTAGGGGAGAGAGGGCATTTGGGGAGGACCAGGCCTACAGGGAGGGCAGTTAGGAATGACAAAACTGACAGGAGAGGGCAATTAGGGGTGACCAGGCCAGCAGGGGATGGTAGTTGAGGGGGAAAACAGGCCTGTAGGACAGGGCAGTTGGGGGAAACCAGGTAGCCAGGGGAGTGCAGGTAGGGGCAACCAGGCTGTACAGGAGAGGGCCATGAGGGGTGACCAGGCTGGCAGGGGAAGGCAGTTGGGGGCAATCAGACCAGCAGGTAGACAGGCAAGTGATTGGGAGACAGCAATCCCGGATTGTGAGAAGGATGTCCGACAGGTCCCAAATTGGAGAGGGAGCAGGCTGGGCTGAGAGACAACCCCACTCCCCAGTGCATGAATTTCATGCACTGAGCATCTAATTAATAATAACATTAAACATAAATAGATTAAATGATCCAATTAAAAGACATAGGGGAGCTGAATAGATAAGAAAACATGACCTATATATGTGCTGTCTACAAGTGACCCATTTCAGAACAAAGGACTCACAGAGACTGAAAGTAAAAGGATTAAAAAAATTTCAGGAAAATGGAAATGAAAAAAAATTAAAAAGTTAGGGTAGCAATGTATATATCTGACAAAATAAACCTCAAAGTGAAGGCTATTACAAAAGATAAGGAACACCATTGCATAATACTAAATGGATTAATAAAATAAGAGACTATAACTCTGTAAAACCTAGGTACACCTAATACAGGGGTATCCAAATATATAAAAAAAATAAAAACTTCTAGAAGATATCAAGGAGAGATTGACAGCAATACAATTATAGAAGAGAGCTTTAATATCCCACTG
The DNA here is from genome assembly GCA_011751065.1 of Lasiurus cinereus. Taxonomy (NCBI): domain Eukaryota; kingdom Metazoa; phylum Chordata; class Mammalia; order Chiroptera; family Vespertilionidae; genus Lasiurus; species Lasiurus cinereus. The sequence goes on along the minus strand of JAAGEH010000286.1, from coordinate 54,820,178 downwards.
ACAACACTGGATAAATCTAGATTAAAAAATCAACAAGGCAAGAGCAATCCTAAATGACGTACTAGATCAGATGGAATTAATTGACATCTTTAGAACATTTCACCACAAAGCTACATAATATACATTCTTCTCAAGTACACATGGAACACTTTTAAAGACAGACCACATGTTAGGACAAGCTAAGTCTCTACAAATACAAGAACATTGAAATTATATCAAGCATCTTCTCAGATCACAATGCCGTGAAATTAGAAATCAGCTAAAATAAAAATGCTCAAAAACAGTTAAACTCATGGAGGCTAAGTTTCTGTGCTATTAAAAAAATGAATGGGTTACCAAAGAGATCAAATAACTAATAAAAACATTCTGGGAAAAAAATTACAACACAAGAATCCCAAATCTATGGGACACAATGAAAGTAGTCACAAGAGGGAAGTTTATACTACTACCTCAAGAAACGCGAAAAACTGGTAATAAAGTACCTAATCTTACAACATAAAGAAATAGAAAGAGGGCAACAAGAAAATCCTAGAGTAAATATGAGGAAGAAAATAATAAAGATCAGAGTGGAAATAAATGACAAAGAGACCAAAATAATGATAATAATAATAATAATAATAATAATACAAATGTTCAAAAAAAAACAAGGGATGGTTCTTTGAAAAGATAAACAAAATTAATGAACTTCTAGCCAGACTCACCAGAAAACAAAAAAAGAGGATCCAAATAAACAAAATTAGAAATGAAAGAGATGAAGTAACACTGACCCCACAGAAACACAGAAAGACAAAGATTCATAAAATAGTACTATGAGCAACTTTATTCCAACAAATGTTCCCACCTGGATGAAATGGACATATTCCTAGAAAACTACAACCTTCAAAAGCTCGATCAGAAAAATTCAGAAAAACTGAATAGGCCAATGACTACTGATGAAATTTTTAAAAAACTTCCAGCAAATAAAAGCTCTAGTCCAGATAGTTTCACAGAGGATTTTACCACATATTCAAAGAAGAACTAACAGCTATCATCCTCAAACTATTTCAAAAGATTTCAGGAGGAAGGAACACTTCCAAGCTCTTTTTACAAAGCCAGCATCATCCTAATTCCAAAATCAGATAAAGACACTACAAAAAAAAGAAAACTATAGTTAAATAATCCTGATGAACATAGATGCTAAAATTCCCATCAAAACTTTAGCAAGTCAGATTCAGCAATATATTAAAAAGATCATACATTATGACCAAATGAAATTTATTACAGGGATGAAAGGCTGATATAATGTTTGAAAATCAATAAATCTGATTCAGCAAATTAACAGATTGCAATACAAAAATCACATGATTGTATCAATTGATGTAGAAAAAGCATTAGATAAAATCTGAAACCCTTTTATTGGTAAAGACTCTCAGCAAAGTGGGAACAGGGGGATCATATTTGAACATCATAAAAACCTTATATGACAAACCTACCACCAACATCATACTCAACTAGAGGCCTGGTGCACGAATTTGTGCATTTGAGGGGAGGGGGTGTCCCTCAGCCCAGACTGCAACCATCTCTAATCTAGGACCCCTCGGGGAATGTCCGACTGCCTGATTAGGGCCGATCCAGGTAGGATGGGGCCTAAATGGGCAGTCGGACATCCCTTTCACAATCCAGGACTACTGGCTCCCAACTACTTGACTACCTGCCTTCCTGATTGCCTCTAACTGCTTCTGCCTGCCAGCCTAATCACCCCCTAACCACTCCCCTGCCATCCTGATTGATGCCTAACTAATCCCCTGCTGGGCTGTTTTTTCCCTAACTGCCCTCCACAGCAGGCCTGGTCACCCCCAACTGCTCTCCCCTGCAGGCCTGGGTCCCCCCAACTGCCTTTCCCTGCAGGCCCGGTTGCCTCCAACTTCCCTCTTCTGCTGGCCTGGTCACCCCTCATAGCCCTCCCCTGAAGGGTTGGTATCTCCCTACTGCCCTCCCCTGCTGGCCATCTTGTGATGGTCATCTAGTATTCACAAAGGGGCAGCCATCTTTGACCACATGGGGCAACCATCTTGTGTGTTGTAGTGATGGTCAATTTGCATATTACTCTTTTATTTGATAAGACTGAGGACAGGTGCACAGGTGAGGGTCAGCTGGTTTGCCCTGAAGGGTGTCCCAGATCAGGGTGAGGGTTCCCTTGGGGGATGGGGTGGCCTGGATAAGGGGCCTGTGGTAGTTTGCAGGTTGACCATGCCCCTTGGTGACCCAAGTGAAAACCCTGGTATCTGGGATTTATTTATCTTCTATAATTGAAACTTGGTAGCCTTAAGCAAAGGCCAAAGCAGGCCAGGGCAGGCGGAAAGCTTGGCTCCCTCCATTGCCGGGGAAACCCAAGACTCCTGCTTTCTCCATGGCTGCAGCCATCTTGATTGTGTTAATTTGCATACTTGCTCCTAATTAGCTGCTAGTCATGGCTTCTGGGTGTAGCAGAAGCATGGTCAATTTGCATATTACTCTTTTATTATATAGGATGAGCAAAAACTAAAAGCATTTCCTCTAAAACAGGACTAAGACAGGGATGCCCTCTTTCACTACCCCTGTTCAGCATAATACTAAAAGTCCTAGTCATAGTGTTCAGACAAGAAGAAATAAAATGCATCCAAATTAGAAAGTATGACATAAAACTCTCATTATTCACAGAAGACATGATACTGTACATAGAAAAATTTAAAGACTCCATCAAAACAATGCCAGATTTAATAAGTGAATTCAGAAATGCAGTATACGCAATTAAAACCCAAAATCCATACCAAAAATCCATCAATAATAAACTCTCCAAAAGTAAAACTAAAAAAGGTTCCTATTTACCATTGTGACAAAAAAAAGTAAGATACTTAAAAATAAAATTAATTAAGGAGGTAAAAGACCTGTACTTGGAAAACTCTAAGACGTTAAGAGAGAGAGAGAGAGAGAGATAAAGAAAGATATAAACAAGTGGAAGAATATACCATGTTCATGGGTTGGTAGAATCAGCACCATGAAAGTATCCATACTATTCAATATAATCCCTATTAAAATACTAAAGGCATATTTTACAGAACTAGAACAAATACTCCAAAAATTTATGTTACCAAAAACAACCCTTAATAGTCCCAGCAAACTTGAGAAAAAAGAACAAAGTTGAAGGAATCACAATACCAGATATCAAATTGTACTACAAAGCCACTGTACTCAAAACATCCTCATGCCACTGTACTGGCACAAAAGCAGGCACATATATCAATGGAACAGAACAGAGAACCCAGAAATCAACCCAAGCCTTTATACTGAATTAATATTTGACAAAAGTGGCAAAAGCATACAATGGAGCAGAGACAGTCTCTTCAATAAATGCTATTAGGAAAATTGGGCAGACATATTCCAAGAAAAAAAAAATAAAAGAAAGAAAAGAAACTAGACCACCAAACTGCACTATACACAATGATAAACTCAAAATGGATAAAAGAGGTAAAACCATAAAAGTACTAGAAATAACCACAGACAGCAAAATCTCAGACATCACTTGCAGAAATATAGGTACTAATGCATCTCCTATGACAATGGAAACTAAGGAGAGAATAAACAAATGGACTACCCCAAAATAAAAAGCTCCTGCACTGCAAAAGAAACCATCAACAAAATAAAAAGGGAGCACTGTATAGAACATATTTGCCAATGAAACATCCAGTAAGGGGTTAAACTTCAAAATATATGGGGTATTCATACAACTTACCAAAAGAAAGACAAAAATCAAATTAAAAATGGGCAAAGGACCTAAATAGAGGCTTCTCCAAAGTGGACATACAGAACGCCAAGAGATATATGAAACAATGCTCAAAGTCACTAATCATTTGAGAGATGCAAATCAAAATAGCAATGGGATATCACCTCACACCTTTCAGAATGGCTATCATCAGCAAATCAACAAAGGACAAGTGTTAGTATACTGCTGGTGAGAATGCAGACTGATGCAGCTATTATGGAAAAGAGTATGAAGTTTTCTCAAAAAATTGAAAATGGAACTCCCATTTGGCCCAATGATTCCACTTTTAGAAATATATCCTACTAAACCTGAAAGACTCACCAGAAAGAATATATGCACCCCAATATTCATTGCAGCAAAATTTACAATAGCTAAAATTTGGAAATAGCCCAAGTGCCCATCAGCAGATGAGTGGGAAAACAAACAAACAAACAAACAAACAAACAAACAAACACTATGGTACATTTACACAATGGAATGGTAAGAGGCAAAATGATGAACCTGGAGAGTATTATATGAAGGGAAATAAGGCAGTTAGAGGAAGATAAGTATCACATGATCTCATTCATATGTGGAATCTAATGAACAAAACAAACTTATGAATGAAATAGACTCAAAGACGTAGAAGCCTGGAACAGATTGTCAAACTTCAGAGGGAAGGCAAAGGTGTGTGTGGGTGCAGAGATATCAACCAATGAGCTTGTAACCATATATGCATAACCCATGGACACAGACAGTGGGGTTCTAAGAGCCTGGGTGGAGGTCCCAGGAGCAGGCTAGAAGAGGTCAATGAGAGAAAAAGAGGAGCCTATGTAATACTTTCCATAAAAAAGATTAAAAAAAAAAAGAAATTAAAAAAAAGTTTGGGTTTACCTGATGCACACTGATGATGTCAGACTTAGAATAAAAATATTAAAGACTATCTGTTAAGGAATATAATAACCACTAAGCCATTTTCCAGGTTTAAACACAGTTCTTACCATTAAAAATAAAAAAGAATATCCTAGAATAACAAACAAGAGTTTTCCCAGTTCAGACCTCAGAGTCTAATTCTGTTTATATCAGAGGCAGATAGAAAAGTCCTCCAAGAAGCCAGGGGACTGGTAGCCCACAATGGGTGGCTTGTTTTGATGAAAATTAGGTTCATATGATGCATAGATGAAAGAGCAAATGGATTTTCTTTACTTGCAGTGAATTCTGAAGTTATGCTCAGGAGGTACAGATGGAAGACAAGGCACAAATTTCAAAAGAGATCTCACAATTTTATGCTGAAGCAATTATTTTATCCATTTACCTCACAGCTATTTTTGTAGGGAAATGAAAAGTTTAAAATAAGCATATTAATCTTTATTTTATAGGAAAAGATAAACAATGAAAAGACAATTATAAATCATGGTACTTATTCTTCATTAATATATGCATTAGATAAATATTTATTGAATCACTACTAGTGCAAGACACTACTAGGCCACAGCATATTTTTAACCTTCCTCAGTTTACTGATATAGAATTGTGTAAGGCCACAGCATATTTTTAACCTTCCTCAGTTTACTGATATAGAATTGTGTAATCAGGGTCATTTCTAAGCAATTTGTGAAGCAAGCAAATTTTCTATAGACCTTTCTCTTTTCTCTTCCAAGACTCTGCTTCTTCCATTCTTGGAATTCCATTCCATTCATTTATTCTACCTTCTAGTACTTTACTTTCTCTATCAATTATAATTTATTTTAAACATTTATTTATGAAGGCCCAAGTCATTGAAATCCAACGCTAACATAAAACAATAAGAAAATGTATGTATTTGTGTGTGAAAAGGTACTGCATTTTTCCATGTATAAAATGCTATTTGCTTTTTAAAATTGTTAGACTGAAAATTGAGGGGTGTAGCTGCCCACACCTTGTCAAACAGGCTTCCTCCAATCATGAACCTTATTGTTATTGACATCAGCTTATGCTGTAGTTGGATGTGAATAGTGCTCAGATGCAACAGGGACCTGAGAATTCTGAGCCCATAAAGATGTCAAAAAATAAAAAGATCAATATCAGTAAGGGATTGTCTTACTCTGCAAAATTCAAACTGAATGTAATTAGCTATGCAAAAGAGCATGGGAATAGAGTTTCAGAGAGACAATTTTGGACCTCCTCCCACTGAGTGTATGATTAGACAGTGGAGAAAAAATGAATAAAAACTCCTTAAGATGCACAAAAAGAAAGAAAGTCTTAAGAGGGAAACCAGCAAAATGTTTAAAATACCGATTTCTTAATTTGGGGTTGGAAAAGTGGGGGGCATCTTATACACGAGGACATATTATCCATGGCAAAGTATGGTAGTTTGCAGTGAGAATTCTACTTGAAGGTCTAAAAGTCATACAAAACTGGCACCATCTTCTTTAACTATAAAATCAAATGTTTACCCTTCTTTGAAATACTTGAGAAAATAAAACATTTATATTATTTCATCTTTCCATAGGAGATGGTCAATAAAAATTACCTAAAAGAGTTAGCAATTTTAATTTATTTATTCTTAAATATTTGAAAATTTACTATGTGTTTTTTTTCCAGAGCTTTGGAATACCAGAATGAACAAATTAGATAATAAAATTTGCTACCCCTGCCTGGTCAGTTTTGCTCAGTGGTTGAGCATCAAATTATGAACGAGGAGATCATGGTTTGGGGCACATACTGAATTGTGGGCTCAATCCCCAGTGTGAGGCATAAAGAAGGCAGCCAATTAATTATTCTTTCTTGTCATTGATGTTTCTATCTCTCTCTTCTGCTCCCTTCCTTTCTGAAATCAAAAAAATATACTTTAAAAAATATTGCTATCCTCATGGAGATTATATTCCAGTGGAAGTAAGATAACAATAAAAGTAAACCTCATGCAAGCAGTCTGCCCTCATCTGAGGAGCAGCAATCACATGCAGCCTGCCTTCATTCCAAGAACAGCAGCTGCATAAGTTGCCCTCCATTAAGAAGTAGCAATCCTGTGAGCAACACAACCCCATCTGCGGAGCAGCAGCCAAAGGAGCTGCACACTCCTTTCCTAGGAACAGCAGGCCCGCAAGCATCCCAACTCCAACTGAAAATCAGGAGCTGTGTGAGTAGCCCATTCCCTTCCGAGGAACAGCAGTCATGCTAGTAGTCCAGTACCAACAGTCAGAGGAGCCATTACTGCTTTAAACAGCCACACAAGCAGCACCAACCCGAGGAGACACCACCAACTGAGGAGCAGCTGTTGCTGCTGTGAATTGCCTGAGGAGCAGCCACCACCTGAGTAGCCACTGCTGCCCAAGGATCAGCACCCACAGTATTCGACATGTAGATCCTTTGGTGAGAGCAAACATGGGGAGACAAAGAAACTCCCAAAGGAAATCAAAGGTGGAATCACCAGAAAAGGAGCTAAGTGAAACAGAAGCATGCAATATGTCAGAAAAAGAATTCAGAATAAGGATTATGCAATTCATAAACAAGATAGGTACAAAAAACAACTTGTTTAAGAATTAAGAGAAAATAAAGAGTGATATAGCTACTATAAAAAAAAACACTATAGAAAATTTCAACAGTGGACTAGAAGAAGCACAAGATCAAATTAGTGAATTAGAAGACAGGGAAGCAAAACAGACCCTAACAGAACTGCAATTGGAGAAAAAATATTAAAAGACAGGAGGAGAGCCTAAGGTAGCTGGGACAATATGAATGAATCAATATATGAATAATAGGGGTTCCAGAACAACAGAAACAATAACAAGAGTTAGAAAAAAAAATTTTGAAGAAATAATCTCAGAAAACTTCCCTGATCTGGGGAAGAAAAAAACACAGAAGCTTAGAGAGTTCCAAAGAAAATGCACCCAAAAAGACTCACAACAAGACATGTCATAAGTACAATGGCAAATGTTTAGGAAAAAGGGAGAATCTTAAAGAATGTGAGAGGGACTGAAAACTATGTAAAAGGGATCTCCCATTATATTATCAAATCATTTTCAACAGAAACACATCAGGCCAGAAAGAAATGGGAAGAAATATACAAAGTGATGCAAAGCAAAGGACTGAATCCAAGAATACTCTATTCAGCAAGGCCATAAAAAATATTGAAGGGGAAATAAGGAGCTGCACAGAAAGAAAGAAAAAAAAGGCTAAGGGAGTTTATCACTACCAAGAAAGTAATACAAGGAATGCTAAAGGGACTGATGTAAAAATAAGAAATACAAAGGGAAGAAGAAATAAAGGAACAAAAACTAAAAATGGCTACAAACAAGTATTTATGAATAATAACTTTAAATATAAAAAGGACTAAATGCTCTAATCAAAAGACATTGAGGGGATGAATGGTTAAGTAAACATGACCCATATAAATGTATATGCTGTCTACAAGAAATCCACCTCAGAACAAGAAATTCACACAGACTGAAAGTAAAGGGATGGAAAAATATCTTCCAGACAAATGGAAATGGAAAAAAATAAAAGCTGGGGTAGCAATACTCATATCTGACAAAATACATTCCAAGGCAAAGTCCATAACAAGAGATAAGGAAAGCCAATTCAAAATACTAAAGGGATCAATAAAACCAGAGGATATAACCCTGGTAAACTTATATGCATCCAATACAGGAGCATTCAAATACATAAGAAAACTCCTGCAGGACATCAAGGAAGATGTTGACAACAATACAATCATAGTAGGGGACTCTAGTATCCCACTGACATCACTGGATAAATCCTCTAGACAAAAAATCAGCAATCTTAAATGACTCACTAGATCAGATGGACTTAATTGACAGCTTCAGAACATTTCATCCCAGAGCCACAGAATATACATATTGTTCATGTGCACATGGCCGTTTATAAAGATAGACCACATATTGGGTCACAGGCAAAGTCTGCTTAAATTCAAGAATATTAAAATCATATCAAGCATCTTCTCAGACCACTATGGCATAATATTATCAAGAAACCACAATAAAAGCAATAAAAAATTCAAACACTTGGAAGCTGAATAACATGCTATTAAACAATGACTGGTTACTGAAGAGATCAAAGAAAAAATTAAAAACATCCTGGAAAGAAATTACAAAGAAAAAAACAATCCAAATCCTTGGACACAGTAAAAGCAGTGCTGAAAGGGAAGTTTATACTTCCATAATCTGACCTCAAAAACAATAAAATTTGGTAATAAATTATTTAACACTACAACTTAAAGACTTAGAAAGAAAGCAACAATAAAAGCTCAGAGTGAGCAGAAGGAAGAGAATAATAAAGATAGGAGCAGAAATAAATGACATAGGGACCAAAATAATAATAATAATAAAAAAGATCAATGAAATCAATAGTTGGTTCTTTGAAAGGATAAAAAGATTAATGAACTTATAGCCAGGCTCACCAAGAAGAGAGAAGACCCAAATAAACAAAATCAGAAATTAAAGAGGAGAAATAACAACAGACCTAACACAAATACAAAGGATTGTAAAAAAAAATACTATGAACAACTCTATTTTAACATATTAGGCAACCTAGAGGAAATGGAAATATTCCTAGAAAAATATAACCTTCCAAAACTCAATGAGAGAGAGTCTAAAAATCGTAATAGTCCAATAACTAAGGAGGAAATTGAAGCAGTCATTAAAAAGCTTTCAGGAAACAAAAACTCAGGGCCCTATGGATTCACAGGAGAGTTTTATCAAACATTCAAAGAAGAACTAAAACCTGTTTTTCTCAAACTATTCTAAAAAATTCAAGGGGAAGGAACACTTCCAAGCTCATTCTATGAATACACCATTACCCTAATACCAAAACCACATAAAGACAACACAAAGAAAGAGAATTATAGGCCAATCTACCCTCATGAACATACATGCCAAAATCCTCAACAAAATTCTAGCAAACTGAATCCAGCATTACATCAGAAAGATCATGCTCTATGACCAAGTAAGATTTACTCTGGGGATGCAAAGATGATACAATATCTGCAAATTAATAAACATGATACCTCACATATACAAATAGATAAAAATCACATAATCATATCAGTAGAGGCAGAAAATGCATTTGATACAATCCAACACCCTTAATAAAAATCCTCAGCGAAGTGAGAATATAAGGATCATAGCTCAACATAATAAAAGCCTTATACACAATAGACAAAAGCTACTACCATTTCCCCTAACAGGAACAAGACAGGGATGCCCTCTTTCACCACACCTGTTCAACATAGTACTGGAAGTGCTAGCCATAGCAATTAGACAAGCAGAAGAAATAAAAAGTATCCAAATTGGAAAAGAAAACATAAAACTGTCCTTATTTGCAGATGACATGATACTTGTACATAAAAAATCCCTAAAGACTACATCAAAAAATTATTAGATTTAATAAATGAATTCAGCAATGTAGGAGGATAAAAACCTAGTGCCCACATATCTATAGCATTTTTATACATCAATAATGAACTTAGAGAAAGGGAAATTAAAAATGTAATCCCATTTACCATTGAACCAAAAAGCAATTAACATGACTTGGAATAAAGTGAACTAAGGAGGTAAAAGACCTGTACTCAGAAAACTACAGGACACTAAAAAAAAAAAAAAGAGATAAAAGAAGTCATAAGCAGATGGATGATAATACCATGTTCATGGATTGATAGAATCAACATCATGAAAATGTCCTACTACCCAAAGCAATCTATAGATTCAATGCACTCCCCATTAAAATACCAATGGCATATTTCACAGACTTCGAACAAATTCTCCAAACATTCATCTGGAATAAAAAAGGACCTTGAATAACTGTAGCAATCCTGAGAGAGAAGAACAAAGTAGGAGGATCTCAATACCATATATCAAACTATGTATTACAAAGCCACTGTTCTCAAAACAGCATGGTACTGGCACAAGAACAGAGATATAGATCAGTAGAATAGGATAGAGAACCAAGAAATCAACCCAAACCATTATGCTCAATTAATATTTGACAGAGGAGGCAAGAGCATACAATGGAGTCAAGAGTGTCTCTTTAATAAATGGTGTTGTGAAAATTGGACAGAAACATGTAAAAAAATAAAACTAGACCACCCACTTACATCATACACAAAAATAAACTCAAAATGGATAAAGAATTTAAATGTAAGATGGGAAACCATAAAAGTCTTAGAGAAATCCACAGGCAGTAAATTCTCAGACATATACTGAAGCAAGATCTTCAATGATACAGCTCCTAGGTCAATGGAAACTAAATAGAAAATAAACAAATGTGACTACATCAAAATAAAACCATCAACAAAACAACAAAAACACCCCCTGTATGGGATAAGATATTTGCCAATGTTATCACCAATAAGGGTTTAATCTCCAACAATTATAGGGAACTTATACAACTTTACAAAAGGAAGATAAACCACTAAATAAAAAAAGGGCAACAAATCTAAATAGATACATTTTTTTGATTGAAGACATGAGGAAGGCCAAGAGACATATGAAAACCTGCTCAAAGTCACTAATCATCTGAGAGATGCAAATCAAAATGACATTGAGATACCATCTCATATCTCTCAGAATGGCTATCATCAGCAAATCAACAAATGACAAGTGCTGGTGAGGATGCAGAGAAAAATGAACACTCTTGCACTGTTGGTGGGTATACAAATGGGTGCAGTGACTGTGGAGAACAGTATGGAGTTTCCTCAAACAACTAAAAATGGAATTCCCATTTGTCCCAGTGATCCCACTTCTAGGAATATATCTCAAGAAACTAGAAACAACCATCAGAAAGGATATATGCACCCTATGTTCATAGCTAAGATTTGGAAACAGCCTAAGTGCCAATCAGCAGAAGAATGGATAATAAAATATGGTACATCTACACAATGGAATATTATGCTGCTGTAAAAGGAATGGAGTTGCTACCATTTGCAACAGCATGGATAGAACTGGAGAGCATTATGCTAAGTGAAATAAGTCAGTCAGAGAAAGGTAAATATCACATGCTCTCATTCATTTGTGGAATATAATGAACAACATAGACTAATGAACAAAAACAGATCCAGAGACATAGAAGCATCAATCTACTGTCAAACCTCAGAGGGAAGGTAGGAGAGGGTGTGGATATGCAGGAAAGATTAACTAAAGGACTGTATGCATGCATATAAGCATAATCAATAGACTCAGACACTAGGGGAATGAGGGCACGATTGGGGGCAGAGAAGTGGTGATGATAGGATGATAAGGACACAAATGTAATGTCTTAATCAATAAAGAAAAACATAAACCCCATAAATAAGTAAAGTATATGGTTTGTTATCATGTAATTAATTATTCTCAAATGAAATAGAATAGCAAAAGCAATTTGAGGGTGCTAAGGGATGAAAAACATTACAATTTTATAAAATATACTTTATTAACTTTTTATAGAGAGGAAGAGAGAGGGATAGAGACATCAATGAGAGAGAGATATCGATCAGCCACCTCCTGCAAGCCCCCTACTGGTGATGTGCCCACAACCAAGATACATGTTCTTGACCGGAATTGAACCTGGGACCTTTCAGTCTGCAGGCCAATGCTCTATCCATTGAGTCAAAACGGTATCAGCACCATTACAATTTTAAGTAGGATGGCCAGGATAGACCTGATTGAAAAGGTGACAGGCAAATACTCAAAGGAAATGAGGAAATTTATCAGTTGGCTATTTGGAAAAGAGTATTGTAGTCAGAATATGTGTAATGGCTCTTGGGTGGAGAGTATATGACATGTTCCATGAAGAGCAAAGAAGTCCATAGACAAGAAAATGAGTGAGCAAAAGAAAGAGAAGTAGTGTATGGAACCTTGTAAGACATGTGAAACTTTAGCTTTCACTCTGATTAAAATGGAAAGACATTGAAGATTTTTGAGTGACATGATCTGATTTATCATTTTAAGGGATTACTCTGGCTGCCTGGACAAAAGTGAGAGAAAGAGACCTAGGAGAGACAAATTTAACAACTGAATCAATTGTTGTCTCTTTGTTCTGTTTGTTTTAAATGATTTCCTTTGATAGAATCTCCTCATATCAAGTAGCCACCATAGGTAGAAAATCATTACTTCTTTGTTGGAAAAAAATTGATAAGATATTCTCATGTACAATCATCTATGGACTACAAGTTTGAAACTCTAAAACTCATCTTCTACCTATGATTTCCAAGAATATCCCAGCCATTTTCATTTATCCCCAGGCAAATAGGAAGGAAAAGGAAACAGCATATAGGTCTAGTACCTTGTAAGCAGTACACTTCACTTCTTTTCACATTTCATCTGTGAAAAAATACATCTTTTGTTGAGGAGGCAGGGAATATAGTTGACTTGTGCACCTATGCAGACATTGTGCAGCATGGGAAAGAGCAAATAACAGTGTTTGTCATATTATTTCAACGTTGCAGAGGGAGAAAGATTTGATACAGATTCATTCTTTTTTGGCACCTCTGATCCAGCCAGTTATAGATAAAACTAAAGTCTAAAAAAGCTGAGAAACTGAAGCCCTGGAGTTGTAAAAGATCTGAATCAATTTCTTATCCACTCTGTGTCAAAGCAATATTTGAAGGGAAATCTATTGAGTATGAACATAAGAATTTCCTCAATGAATTGAACCCATAGTTTCAATATGACACTATTACAAGAATCCTGGGTATGAGAAGGAAATGGGAGAGACCAACAAGAGAGTGTCCAGCTCTAGTAATAACCTTGGCCTACATAAGGAATTTAATCTCCTCTATACTAGATTTCCACCACTGTGAGTTTTTTAAATGTAGTGGGTTGAAAATAGAGCACCAGGTTCTGAATCTGCTGTTTGAGTTGTCTATTACAAAGAAGGCTAGAGAGTTCATGCACAATCATTGGGTATCATGATAATAGTAGCAAGAAAATTGGATGCGGGCACAGAGAATGCCACACCAGATGAATAATAGAACTCCCTGCCTGTGTTCTACACACAACAAGTATACATGGAAGCAAGTGAAGGAGAAAAGAAGGCATGAAAAAAGAAAATGATTTTTCATTTTGAAATAGCCAGCATGAGGTACAATTAAGAGAAAACAAATATCACAATCCCAAACTCATAACTGTTTTGTTTAAATCTATGATTGTAACACTTATTTCTTTAATCAGGAAGATTAATTAACTTTCCTAAGGTCACACAGTTTCAGATAAAGAGTGGCAACTTCATCAGACTTTGTTATTTATCTTGCTTAATTGGATTTATAATCTAACTTTACTTGCTTAATTGGATTTATAATCTAACTTCACTAGAAATTATTTACTTAACTAGACATTAGTTATGTTGACTGCAAGGACTCCAAGCATTACTGTTCACAACAATTATTTTTATATAATGTGCTCAAAGAATGTTCATTAAATAAATGCATAAAATAAATAATGTATAAAGAAGTTCCACTCATCATCATACCAACTAGAATATGTCATTTTATTACTCACACTATTTTAAAAGAATAGCATATTGAATTGTGGGAACATTTAGAAATGTTTCTCTCAGTGGTAGTGAGGTTATTTTTGGGGGGGATTTATTTCTCAGCACATATTTTCTCATTGATTCAGAACCCTTTAAAAATAACTTCTCTTATCTTCAGCTGGGTGAAAAATGTCTCAATTAGGACTAAAAGCGTTAAATTCTCCTAACATTACCTGCTTTGTAACACCTGCTTCTCATTAATTTTCTTATTAAATTGTAACAGGTGAGGCAGGCTGGGAGCTTAGTGGTAGCATTACTGAAAAGTGGCAAACCAATTCCCAGTCTAAATGACAAAGTACATAGGGTATAGAAAAGCTGAGTTAAGCTTTATGATCACAAATGAATATTATGATGGTCTATGACACTGGTCATCTTATGTGATGCACAGTGGCCTTTAAGATATAGATTTTAATCCAGTTTCAAATGGATTGATATGGGGTGGGAAAGGGAGGATGTTCAACATTGTTTTGTTATAACATTGATAAAATGCTGTAGAAACTCATGTTTATATCAATTAGTCTACATAAAATTGGCTTCATTATATGTCATTTAATATTACAGAACTTATTGACATTTAGTGGGGAATTACTGTACTCCTAATACATAGAAGAGTGCCAGGAACATAGTAAATGACCAATAAAATCTGTTGGCTTAATGTCCAAATCACATATTATCATTTCTGTCCGTGGAAAGGTTTTGGAAGGTAAGGATGGAGAGGGGAAACATGTTTATTTGCAATATAGCTTAGGACTTAAAATTTAAACATGCCCAGGCTCAGCCTAACTAAGCTTTCTGTCTTTTTTTAGTTTGTTCAGGAGTTATGCTATCTATGGAATGTAGCATTTAACACCTTTATTCTTGGCTTAAGGTTTTATTGCTTAGCCTTATTTCCCTAGCTTTACCCAGTGCCTATTCTCACTTTTTTTTTAAATATATTTTATTGATTTTTTACAGAGAGGAAGGGAGAGGGATAGAAAGTCAGAAACATCGATGAGAGAGAGACATCGATCAGCCACCTCCTGCACACCCCACACTGGAGATGTGCCCGCAACCAAGGTACATGCCCCCGACCGGAATTGAACCTGGGACCTTTCAGTCCGCAGGCCGACGCTCTATCCACTGAGCCAAACCGATCTCGGCCTATTCTCACTTTTTACATGCCAATAAACCAAGGAAGAAGTCATCTACACTAATAAAAGAGAAACATACAAATTAAACATCACTCTGCTACACCAAGACATGCCCACCAGCCAATCAGAGCAAGTATGCAAATTAACCCATCAAATATGGTGGATAAATTTGCATACCCAAATGGGGCAGGCAGTGCCATGGCCCACTCCTGAGGATCCAGGTCCATCAGGGACTGGGGGAGGCCTAGCGAGCAGTGCCAGACACTGCTGACAAGGTACCAGTCCACTGGGGCCCTGGAAAGTAGGATGGGCAGTGGTCCATCACAAGTCCCGGAAGGGGAAGAGGGCTGCAGGGCCTTGGGCACATCACCACCTCAGAGAGGAGTGGCTGGGCCTGCTTAGCCACTCTGATGGGGCCCTGGAAACATCACAGGCATGGGGTTGCTGAGACCCAGACAGGGCCTTTGGCCACAGATTAACAGCTTCACAGAGACCGACTCTACCAGGCCACAGGTGGCCATGAGGCTAGGCCGCAAGGTACCCATTCAAGATGTGACACAGAAAGGAGGTGCGGGAAGAAATCCAGAGAATAGGATGTGGGGGTTAAAGACTCAGTTCCTTTGGGCTTTGTCTTCTTGGTCTTGGTTCTTTTCTTTTGGGCCTTGAGCCCAAGCACTGCAGGAAAGAGGGATGGATAAAGGATGAATGTGGAAGAAGAGGTGAGGCTTGACTGTGGGGCTGCCTGAGGGGCAGCTCCAGGGCGAGTACCACAGCTTTGGGGAAGGGGCTGGCCAGGCTGCGAGTGTTCCAAGGGGCACTGAGCAGTGCTGTCACTCTCCCTCTATGAGGATATCCCACACAGGTGCTGTCTTCGCCAGCAGGCTCTGAACGACATCTGCAAATGCTACTGCAACCTCTAGCATTCTGGGCAAAGAACTGACTCTGTGCCCCTCTGGGTACCAGACTTGCTAGAAGTGTGTTGACCCCAATGCCATAGATCAAAGGCAAAAACCTGATGAGGTGGGGTGCACCAGAAGGGGCTCGGGCTGGGATAGGGGACCAGAGGTCGGGGATCTGCCTCATCTGCAGAGAGAGAGGTTCTGCAGTGGCCCCAAGACAGAGGGGCAAAGACCTGCAGCCCTGTGGCTGGGGTTGAGAGGTGGTGCTGTGTCAGTGGAGGGGTGCCACACTGCAGGGTACCATACTAACTGAGTTGATTCAGAGAAGCTCCCAGTGCTAATCAGCATCTCCCAGTGCCTTCACTGAGCTTTGATGGACAATTGAGAAACTATATAAGGAAAATGAGGGAAGAAGGGATAAAGAAAAGGAATGGCATGAAAACAACACAAAAGAAAGACTGGAAGGAACCTGTAAACTCATTGTCATTTAAATAGGGAATATAGTCAATTGTGTTGTAATGATGGTATGATGCTGGGTGGATACTGGAATATTGGGGAACACTTTGTAAAGTATACGATTGTCTAACCATTATTCTGTAATTAATATAAAACCTGAAACCAAAATTATATTGAATGAAAATAAATGAAAATTGGAGTGAAATTTTTATAAATTTCAAAGTTTTAATAAAGGCTGTAAAGAAAGGAAGGGAGAGAATAAAAAGTTTGTGTTTTTTTTTTTTTCATTTTACCACTTTATTGTCTTTTCAATACATGAAAAATATAGTTGTCTTTATGTGGTGCTTTTATATTTTTCTAAGTCATTATCTTATTTTAATTTCAGGGCAACTTAAAGACAAGAAAATTATTCCCTCTACTACTCAAAGAAAGAAAATCTTGGTGTTTGGTCCCAATGATTTAATCATCAAGTCCTTATTGTATAAAAGGGTTAGTAAAATTTTCTGTGAAGGGTCATATCTATACAGATAAAAGCCTTGGGTGTAATCAGGCCAGCAGTGGAGAGTAGTTGGGGGCAATCAGGCCAGCAGAAGAGCAGTTGGATGTCAATCAGGCTGACAAGGGAGCAATTAGAGGGCAATCAGGAAAGCAGGTGAGTGATTAAGAGACAGCAATCCCGGATTGTGAGAGGGATGTCCCAGATTGGAGATGGTGCAGGCTGGGCTGAGGGACACCCTCCCCAGTGCACATATTACATGCATTGGGCCTCTAGTTAATTAATAACCCCTTATTCTACTAATTCTTTTTTTTGCTTTTTTAATTTAATTTAATTAATTTATTTTTTATTAATTTTTATACATATCTCCCCATTGCTCCCCTCCCTCCCAGGCATACCCCAACTCCCCAGTGTCTATGTTCATTGGTTATATACATGCATACAAGCCCATTGATTGATCTCTTATCTACCTCACCTAACTTTAATCTTCCTGCTGTAAATTCACAGTCTGTTTGGTGCTTTACTGCCTCTGTATCTATCTTTTTGTTCATCAGTTTATACTGTTCTGCATTATCCAAAATGAGTGAGATCATGTAATGCTTCTCCTTCATTGACTGGCTTATTTCACTAAGCATAAGGCTCTCCAGTTCTAACCAGGTTGCTGCAAATGGTAAGAAATCCTTCTTTTTAATGGCAGCATAGAATTCCATTGTGTAGATGTACCACGGTTTTCTGATCCACTCATCTGCTGACGGGCACCTAGGCTGTTTCCAAATTGTAGCAATTGTAAATTGTGCTGCTATGAACATAGGGGTGCATAAATCCTTTCTGATTGGTGTTTGTGATTTCTTAGGATAAATTCCTAAGAGTGGGATTAGACGGTCAAACAAGAGATCCCTTTATAGTTTTCTGAGGAAACTCCATAGTGTTCTCCACAGTGGCTGCACCAGTCTGCATTCCCACCAACAGTGCACAAGGGTTCCTTTTTCTCCGCATCCTCGCCAACACTTGTCATTTGTTGATGTGTGGATGATTGCCATTCTGACCAGTGTAAGATGGTATCGCATTGTCGTTTTGATTTGCATCACTCAGATAATTAGTGACTTTGAACATGTTTTTATGTGTCTCTTGGCCTTCCTTCTGTCATCTTTTGAAAAGGTTCTATTTAGGTCCGTTGCCCATTTTTTTATTGGGTCATTTATCTTCCATTTATTAAGTTGTATAAGTTGGCTGTAGATTTTGGAGATTAAACATTTATCAGTGATAACATTTGCAAATATGTTCTCCCATACAGTGGGCTTTCTTGTTGTTTTCTTGATGGTTTCTTTTGCTGTGCAAAAGCTTTTTATTTTGAAATAGTACCATTTGTTTATTTTTTCTTTAGCTTCCATTGCCTTTAGAGCAGTATCAGTGAAGAAGTTCTTTGGGCATATATCTGAGATTTTGTTACCTGTGGATTCCTCTGGTATTTTTATGGTTTCCTTCTAATGTTTAAGTCCTGTATCCATTTTGAGTTTATTTTTGTATTTGGTGTAAGTTGGTGGTCCAGTTTCATTTTTTTGCATGTATCTGTCCAATTTTCCCAACACCATTTATTGAAGAGGCTATCTTGGCTCCATTGTATGTTCATGCCTCCTTTGTCAAATATTAGTTGAGCATAGTGATATGGGTGGATATCTGGGTTCTCTATTCTATTCCATTTGTCTATATGCCGGTTCTTGTGCCAGTACCAGGCTGTTTTGAGAACAGTTGCTTTGTAATATAGCTTGAAATCTGGTATTGAGATCCCACCTACTTTATTCTTCTTTCTCAGAATTGCTGTAGCTATTTGTGGTCTTTTTTTGTTCCAGATGAATCTATGAAGAATTCTTTCTAGGTCTGTGAAATATGTCATTGGTATTTTAATGGGTAGTGCATTGAATATATAGATTGCTTTGGGTAGTATGGACATTTTAATGATGTTGATTCTCCCAATCCATGAGCATGGTATGCTCTTCCATTTGTTAACATCTTCCTCTATCTCTTTTTTCAGTGTCCTGTAATTTTCTGCATATAGGTCTTTTACCTCTTTAGTTAGGTTTATTCCTAGGTATCTTAATTTTTTTGGTGCGATGGTAAATGGGATTGCTTTTTTAGTATCTCTTTCTGTAATTTCATTATTAGTGTATAGAAATGCCACAGACTTCTTAGCATTAATTTTGTATTCTGCTACATTGCTGAATTCATTAATTAAGTCAATTAGTTTTGGAATGGAGTCCTTTGGTTTTTTATGTACAGTATCATGTCATCTGCAAATAAGGACAGGTTTACTTCTTCTTTTCCAATTTGGGTGCCTTTTATTTCTTCTTCTTGCCTAATTGCAATGGCTAATACTTCCAGTACTATGTCGAACAGGAGAGGTGAGAGTGGGCATCCCTGTTTTGTTCCTGTTCTTAGGGAAAATGGTTTTAGTTTTTGCCCATTGAGTATGATGTTAGCTGTGGGTTTATCATATATGGCTTTTATGATGTTGAGGTATGCTCCTTCTATTCCCACTTTGCTAGAGTTTTTATCAAGAAAGGGTGTTGGATTTTGTCAAATGCTTTTTCTGCGTCAATTGATATGACTATGTGATTTTTATCTCTCAATTTGTATATGTGATGTATCACATTTTTTGATTTGCTGATATTGTACCATCCCTGCATTCCTGGAATGAATCCTACTTGGTCATGGTGTATGATCTTTCTGATGTACTGCTGGATCCGATTTGCTAGAATTTTGTTGAGGATTTTGGCATCTATCTTCATAAGATATATTGCCCTATAATTCTCTTTCATTGTGTTGTCTTTATCTGGTTTTGGTATTAGGGTGATGCTAGCTTCATAGAAAGTGTTTGGAAGTGTTCCTTCTTGAATGTTTTTTAATAGTCTGAGGAAGGTAGGTTTTAATTCTATCTTGAATGTTTGGTAAAACTCTCCTGTGTAGCCATCTGGTCCTGGGCTTTTATTTGATGGAAGCTTTTTGATGACTGCTTCAATTTCTTCCATAGTTATTGGACTATTGAGATGTTTAGATTCCTCCTTGTTAAGTTTTGGAAGGTTATATTTTTCTAGAAAAATGTCCATTTCTTGCAGGTTGTCCAATTTGTTGGAATAGAGTTGTTCATAATATTTTTTAACAATCCTTTGTATTTCTTCAGGGTCTATTGTTATTTCTCCTCTTTCATTTCTGATTTTATTTATTTGGGTCTTCTCTCTTTGTTTCTTGGTGAGCCTGGCTAGAGGTCCATCAATCTTGTTTATCCTTTCAAAGAACCAGCTCTTGGTTTTGTTGATCTTTTGAATTGTTTCTTTGGTCTCCAAGTTGTTTATCTCTGCTTTGAACTTCACTATTTCCTTCCTTCTGCATATACTGGGCTTATCTTGATGCTCTCATTCTAGCTCTTTGAGTTGTAGGGTTAGGTAATTTATTACCATTGTTTCCTGCTTTTTGCAGTAGGCTTGTAGGGCTATGAACTTTCCTCTCAAGATTGTTTTCACTGTGTCCCATAAATTTTGTATTGTTCTGTTGTCATTTGTTGCCATGATGTTTTTTATTTCTTTCTTGATCTCTCAGATTATCCAGTCATTGTTTAATAGCATGCTATTTAGTCTCCATGTGTTTGATTTCTTTCTGTTGTTTTTATTATAGTTGATTTCCAGTTTTTTTGCCACTGTGGTCTGAGAAAATGCTTGATATAATTTCTATCTTCTTGAATTTGAAGAGACTTTTGTTATGACCCAACATACGATTTATCTTTGAAAATGACCCATGTGCACTGGAGAAGAAAATATATTCTGTGGCTTTGGGGTGAAACGTTCTGAAGATGTCAATTAATTCCATCCGGTGTAGTGAGTCATTTAGGATTGATGTTTCTTTGCTGATTTTTTGTTTAGAGGATTTGTCCAGTGGTGACAGTAAGGTATTAAAGTCTCATTCTATGATTGTATTGCTGTCAATCTCTCCCTTAATACCCTTCAGGAGTTTTTTTATATATTTAGGTGCTCCTATATTGAGTGTGTATATGTTTACCAGAGTTATATCTTCTTGTTGGATTGTTCCCTTTAGTATTATAAAGTGGCCTTCTTTATCTCTTGTTATGTCCTTCACTTTGTCAGATATAAGTATGCAACCCCAGCTTTTTTTTCATTTCCATTTGCCTGAAACACCATCTTCCATCCCTTCACTCTGAATCTGTGTGCATCTCTTTTCCTTAGGTGCATTTCTTGTAGACAGTAGGTATGTGGATCATGTTTTCTTATCCAATCGATTACCCTATGTCTCTTGATCGGAGAATTTAATCCATTTACATTTAAAGTTATTATTGATAGATATTTATCCATCACCATTTTTATTCTTTAGCCCATAGTTGCTTCTTCGTTTCCTATTTCTTTTTATTACAGCAGACCCTTTAACATTTCTTGCATTGCTGGTTTGGTGGTAATATATTCCCTTAGTCCTTTTTTGTCTGTGAAGCTTCTGATTTAACCTTCAATTTTGATTGAAAGCCTTGCAGGGTACAGTATTCTTGGATTCAGACCCTTCCTTTGCATGACTTTGTATATTTCATTCCATTCCCTTCTGGCCTGATGAGTTTCTGTTGAGAAGTCAGTAGCTAGTCTTATGGGGGTTCCTTGGTAGGTAACTTTCTGTTTCTCTCTGGCTGTTTTTAAGATTCTTACTTTGCCGTCGGTGTTTGCCAATTTAATTATAATGTGCTTTGTTGTCGGTTTTGTGGGGTTTATTTTGCTTGGGAATCTGTGAGCTTCTTGGATTTGTGTGGGTTTTTCTTTTCCTATATTGGGGAAATTTTCTGTCATTATTTCTTCAAACAGGTTCTCTAATCCTTGTTCAGTTTCCACTCTTTCTGGAACCCCAATTATGCGGATGTTGTTGTTTTTTTGTGTTATCCCAAAGTTCCCTTAAGCTCTCCTCTTGCTTTTTAATTTTTTTTTTGTAGAAGCTGCTGTACTTGGGTATTTTTTTCCTACCGTGTCTTCTAGCTCACTGATGCAGTCCTCTGCTTCTTCTAGTCTTCTTTTGATGCTTCCTATTGAGTTCTTTAAAGCAGTGATATCATTTTTTATTTCTTTGTGCATTTCTTCATGCTTCTTCTTCATTTCCTCTTGGCTTTTTTTCAGATTGTCGATTTTGTCTTTCATTCTTTTCATCTACCTTATGATCATTTCTCTGAACTCTTTGTCTGGCCGGCTTATTTCTGCTTCTATTTTGTTTACCTCTTTTCCGGTGATACTTGCCTATCTGTCGTATGTCGGCTGTTTCTTCTTCTTCCTATGGTTTTTCTTCTCCAGGTTTCTGGTTATGTAGTTCTCTCTCTTATGTTGATTCAAAGGCATAAACTACAACACGACCCAGTACAGCACACAAGGCACTTATCCCAGGCGAAATCTGACCTTTCCGTGTGCCTTGTGGATCTCTGAATTCACCACCCGCGTGTCTTTATTCTAATAATTGATCAAACTATATTATTCATTGCAGCAATTTATATTTTAAAATTTTATTTCTTCATTTTGAGACAGCAAAATATATGTAATGGAATAATAAAGATGTCAGTGCTTTTAAAACTTAAGACTATCATTTTAAACAAAAAGATAAACAAAATATCTAGCATCCTATGTAATAAAAGGCTAATATGCAAATTGTCCCTTCTACTGGGAGTTCAATCAGGAGATCAACTGGAAATTCAACCAATATCTGGGACTGACTGGCATAATACTTGTAGCCCCTTCCCCCAGCCAGCCCTGCCCCTGGTCAGTCCCTTCACCCCGATCAGGGGCTGGGTCAGCCGGGCCCCACCTGTGCACAAATTTGTGCACCAGGCCTCTAGTTTTAAAATATTCTCAGAGAAAAAAGACAGTAGTTTCAAGAAGATAATTTTGGGAAATAAAACACTGTCTTGTATTTTACATTGAGTGGCCAGATTTTTATGACCACCTGAAGTTTGTAGGTAAATTAGCTGTAATTTCATAGTGAAGTTACTAGAGGGCCAGACCATTATATATAGGGAAGCAGGTTGTTTACCACAACAGAAGTGATTTTTTTTTCTGGAAATATGGATAAACAACACAATTTAACAGCATTTGAACATGGGATGATTGTTGGCACTCAGAGCCATGGAGTAAGCATCAGCAAAACAGCTGTATTTGTTAAATGTTCAAGAGCAGCTATTGTTAAAGTGTTTAAAGATTGGACTGTCAGCTGAAAATCTGGGTCTGGACATGCGAATCGTTGCCATCAGCGACCAGTCATTGTTAGAGCAGAACAAACATTGGCAAGATTGGTACAAGAAAACAAAAGGGCAACAGTGCATCAAATTACTGCAGATCTTAATCAGGGATTCGCTCAAATGATCTCTGAATGCGCTGTTTATCATACAATGCATTGTATGGGATATGGACGCTGAATGTCTGTTCAAACACCTTTGCTGCCTTCAGTTACCAAGATAAAATGTCTCTAATTTGCACAAGAACACAAGGATTGAACTGTGTAACATTGAAAAAAATCATGTGGTCAAATGAATCACATTTCCAGTTGCATCATGCAGATGGTGGGGGCAGTGTTATTGTTTGGGGTATGTTTTTCTGGCATGATTTGTGCCAATAACTTCATTCTTGCTGATGAAGTTCATCCTATCATGTTGATGGCATATCCCAATGGAGATTTCTTCTTCCAACAAGACAATGTGCCACGCCATGCTGCTCGTATTGTGCAAGAGTGTTTTCAAGATCATGAAGGGGATGGAGAAACCTAAGCTGCTACCTCGCACAACAATTTCAAAACTACAAATAAAAGACAGAATGGATACCATCCAGAACCAAAGGAAAGCTGGCTGCCTGGAAATTCTACAACTAGAAGTAAAGAGAGGGACTCACGAAGACTCAAAGGAGCTGTAAAAAGCTGAGGTACAGAGACACGCTAATGGAGAGAATGGGCGGAGGAGGATCTGGCCAGCTTCTGCTAGTGGGAGGGAGATGGAAAATCCCAAATGGACTGAACCCCAGCTCCAGGAGAGACTCATAGGGGGAGTCTGGACTGTGGTGAAAAGGAAGGAGTGCACGGAAACTTAGGGGAGTTGCAAAAGACAGAAGTCTGGGGGCTCACAAAAGCACATAGGAAAGTGCGTGTGGAAGTACACACATAGAGCACTGACTGCTGATTGTGCCTGACTTCCTCTAGCAGGAGGAAAACAGAACATTACAACGGTACTGAAATCTAGGTCCAACTGCACTGAACCCCAGTTTTGGGTGAGACCCTGAGGACCCAGACTCATACAGGACCCTAGAGTGCCCAGAAATTCAGGGGAACCGAAAGGCAGTTCTGGAAGCTTGCACATGCATGAAAGGCAGAGGTCTGAAGGCAAGCCCTTATACGCAGAAACATCTGATCCTCACAACCAATTGGCTTGGAGGTCAATTCCCCCCCACCCCAATGATACCAACAACAATCAAGAATTAACTACAACAAGATTATACACACAGTTCACTAAAGGGTGCACCAACAGTGTCCACCTCAGGTAACTGGGGAAGCAGTGCTATTGGACCACATAGGACAGATAGCACTCAAAGCTACTCTACCAATTCAGGGAAGCAGCAAAATATGAAGAGACTAAAGAACAGATCAGAAATGAAAGAAATGGAGGAAAATAAATGCATAGATATAAAGATCAAAACCACGATATAAGGTTTATTTATTTATTTATTGTGTTACATGTATACATATCTCCCCATTGCATCCCCCACACCTCACAGGCATAACCCAACCTCCCAGTGTCTGTGTTCATTGGTTATTCTTATATGCATGCATACAAGTCCTTTGGTTGATCTCTTATCTACCCCACCTCTCCTTAAACTTCCTGCTGTAATTTGGCAGTCTGTTTGATGCTTTACTGCTTCTGTGTCTATCCTTTTGTTCATTAGTTTATAATGTTCTTTATAATTCACAAATGAGTGAGATCATGTGGTGTTTCACCTTCATTGACTGGCTTATTTCACTAAGCATAAGGTTCTCCAGTTCCATCCAGGGTGCTGTAAATGGTATGAATTCCTTCTTTTTAATGGCAGCATAGAATTCCATTGTGTAGATGTACCACAGTTTTCTGATCCACTCATCTGTTGATGCGAACTTAGGCTGTTTCCAAATTTTAGCTATTGTAAATTGTGCTGCTATGAACATAGGAGTGCATAAATCCTTTCTGATTGGTGTTTGTAATTTCTTAGGATAAATTCCTAAGAGTGGGATTGCTGGGTCAAATGGGAGATCCATTTTTAGTTTTTTGAGGAAACTCCATAGTGTTCTCCACAGTGGCTGCGCCATTCTGATTTCCCACCAACAGTGTACAAGGGTTCTTTTTTCTCCACATCCACGCCAACACTTGTCCTTTGTTGATTTGTTGATGATTGCTATTCTGACAGGTATACGATGGTATCGCATTGTCATTTTGATTTGCATCTCTCAGATAATTAGTGACTTTGAACATGTTTTCATGTGTCTCTTGATCTTCCTTCTATCGTCTTTCAAAAAGGTTCTATTTAGGTCCGTTGCCCATTTTTTTTATAGGATCATTTATCTTCCTTTTATTAAGTTGTATAAGTTGGCTGTAGATTTTGGAGATTAAACCTTTACCAGTGCTAACATTTGCAAATACGTTCTCCCATACAGTGGCTTTTCTTGTTGTTTTGTTGATGGTTTCTTTTGCTGTGCAAAATGTTTTTATTTTGATGTAGTCCCATTTTTTTATTTTTTCTTTAGCTTCCTTCAATTGCCTTTGGAGCAGTATTAGTGAAGAAGTCCTTTCTGCATATGTCTGAGAATGTGCTGCCTGTGGATTCCTCTTGAATTTTTATGGTTTCCTGTCTAATGTTATGTCCTGTATCCATTTTGATTTGATTTTTATATTTGGTGTAAGTTAGTGGTCCAGTTTCATTTTTTTTGCATATATCTGTCCAATTTTCCCAACACCATTTATTGAAGAGGCTATTTTGGCTCCATTGTATGTTCTTGCCTCCTTGGTCAAATATTAATTGAGCATAGTGTTTTGGGTGGATATCTGGATTCTCTATTCTATTCCATTGGTCTACATGTCTGTTCTTGTGCCAGTACCAGGCTGTTTTGAGAACAGTTGCTTTGTAATATAGCTTGAAACCTGGTATTGAGATCCCACCTACTTTATTTTCTCAGAATTACTGTGGCTTTTCATAGTCTTTTTTTGTTCCAAACGAATCTTTGAAGAATTCTTTCTAGGTCTGTGAAATATGTTATTGGTATTTTAATGGGCAGTGCATTGAATCTATAGATTGCTTTGGGTAATATGAACATTTTAATGATGTTGATTCTCCCAATCCATGAGCATGGTATGCTCTTTCATCTGTTAACATCTTCCTCTGTCTCTTTTTTTAGTGTCCTGTAGTTTTCTACATATAGCTCTTTTACCTACTACATTAGGTTTATTCCTAGGTATCTTAATTTTTTTGGTGCGATGGTAAATGGGATTGCTTTTTTAGTATTTCTTTCTGTAAATAGAAATGCCACAGATTTCTTAGCATTAATTTTGTATCCTGATACCTTGCCAAATTCATTTATTAAGTCAATTAGTTTTGGGTTGGAGTCCTTCAGGTTTTTTATGTATAGTATTATATCATCTGCAAATAAGGGCAGCTTTACTTCTTCC
Organism: Lasiurus cinereus; assembly: GCA_011751065.1. Lineage (NCBI taxonomy): Eukaryota > Metazoa > Chordata > Mammalia > Chiroptera > Vespertilionidae > Lasiurus > Lasiurus cinereus. The sequence continues at coordinate 54,793,228 of JAAGEH010000286.1, read as the reverse complement.
TTTCCAATTTGGGTGCCTTTTATTTCTCCTTCTTTTCTAATTGTAATGGCTAATACTTCTAGTACTATGTTGAACAGGAGAAGTGAGTGTGGGCATTCCTGTCTTGTTCCTGTTCTTAGGGGAAATGGTTTTAGTTTTTGCCCATTGAGTATGATGTTAGCTGTGAGTTTATCATATATGGCTTTTATTATGTTGAGGTATTATCCTTCTAATCCCACATTGCTGAGAATTTTTATCAAGAAAGAGTGTTGGATTTCTGCATCAATTGATATGACTATGTGATTTTTAATTCGCAATTTGTTTATGTGATGTTACACATTTATTGATTTGCAGATATTGTAGTATCCTTGCATTCCTGGGATAAATCCTACTTGGTCATGGTATATGATCTTTCTGATTTACTGCTGAATCTGATTTCCTAGAACTTTGTTGAGGATTTTGGCATCTATTTTCACGAGAAATATTGGCCTTTAAATCTCTTTCCTTGTGTTGTCTTTATCTGGTTTTGGTATTAGGGTGATGCTGGCTTCATAGAAGGTGTTTGGAAGTGTTCCTTTTTCTTGAATGTTTTTGAATAGTCTGAGAAGGATAGGTTTTATTTCTTTCTTGAATGTTTGGTAAAACTCTCCTGTGTAGCCATATGGTTGCGGGCTTTTATTTGCTGGAAGCTTTTTGATGACTGCTTCAATTTCTTCCATAGTTATTGGACTATTGAGATGTTTGGCTTCCTCCTCATTGAGTTTTGGGAGGTTATATTTTTCTAGGAATATGTCTATTTCTTGCAGGTTGTCCAATTTGTTGGAATAGAGTTTTTCATAGTATTTTTTAAAAATCCTTTGTATTTCAGCAGGTCTGTTGTTATTTTTTTAAATGTATTTAGGTGCTCCTATATTGGGTGTGTATATATTTACCAGAGATATTTCTTCTTATTGGATTGTTCCCTTTAGTATTAAGAAGTGGCCTTCTTTATCTCTTGCTATGTCATTCAGTTTGAGATCTAATTTGTCAAATATAACTATTGCAACCCCAGTTTTTTTTTTTCATTTCCATTTGCCTGAAATACCATCTTCCATACCTTCTCCCTCAATCTGTGTGCATCTCTTTTCCTTAGGTGCATTTCTTGTAGACAGTAGGTATATGGATCATGTTTTTTTATCCAATCAGTTACCCTATGTCTTTTGATTGGAGCATTTAATCTATTTACATTTAAAGTTGTGATTGATAGATACTTATCTGTCGCCATTTTTAGTCTTTACCCCCAAGTTATTTCCTATTTCTTTTTATTACAGTAGACCCTTTAATATTCCTTGCATTCCTTGTTTGGAGATAATATATTCCCTTATTCCTTTTTGTCTGTGAAGCTCCTGATTTCACCTTCAATTTTGATTGAAAGCATTGTCGGGTACAGTGTTCTAGGATTCAGACCCCTCCTTTGCATGATTTTGTATATTTCATTCCATTCCCTTCTGCCCTGATGATTTTTTGTTGAGAAATCTGCTGCTAGTCTTATGGGGGTTCCTTTGTAGGTAACTTTATGTTTCTCTCTGGCTGCTTTTAAAATTCTTACTTTGTTGTTTGTGTTTGCCAATATAATTATAATGTGCCTTGGTGTCAGATTTTTGGGGTTCATTTTGCTTAGGAATGTGTGATCTTCTTGGATTTTTTTTTTCTTTTCTATATTAGGGACGTTTTCTGTCATTATTTCTTCAAACAATTTTTCTATTCCTTTCTCAGTTTCCACAGTTTCTGGAATGCCAATTATGAGGAGGTTGTTTTGTTTTGTGTTATCCCAAAGTTCGCTTAGGCTCTCCTCTTGCTTTTTAATTTTTTTTTTCAAGAAGCTGCTGTTCTTGGGTATTTTTTCCTAACTTGTCTTCTAGCTCACTGATGCGGTCCTCTGCTTCTTCTAGTCTACTTTTGATGCTTTCTATTGATTTTTTATAGCAGTGATCTCATTTTTCATTTCCTGTTGATTATTCTGCATTTCTTCTTGCTGCTTCTTCATTTCCTCTTGTGTCTTCTTCATTTCCTCTTGACTCTTACATTGTCGATTCTGTCTTCCATTCTTTTCATCCACCTTATGATAATTTCTCTGAACTCTTTCTCTGGCAGGCTTATTTCTGCTTCTATTTTGTTTACTTCCTTTTGTGGTGCTACCTGCCTTTCTGTTGCATGTGGGCTATTTCTTCTGCTGCTGATGGTCTTTCTTCTCTGGGTGTCTGATTATGTAGTTCTCTCTCCTACATTGATTCAAAACACAGACTACAACATGACCAGGTACAACACACAAGGAAATGAACAGAAATGTATTCTCAATGTTAATAACCACAAATAAGGTGACCACCAATGAAAGATAAATTAGAGGTAAGTAGAGAAAGAAGAAGAGGAAAATGAGGAAAAAGAAATGAAAGCAGTGTCAAAATCAAATTGGGAGGGAGAGAAAGAAAATTAAGTGAAAAAAAATTTAAAAAAATAAAAAGGAAAATAAGAAGAGGAAAGAGAAAGAGAAAAAAACTCAGAAAAGAAAGAGGATAAGAGAGAAAAGTGGAACAAAATATAGATGTGAGGAGAAAACTCCAATAGAGCAGCCACTAATCCCAACAAATGATGGCAACAAGTGCCTGGAGATTAATACAAACTACAAATAACAAATAATATCAAGGGAGGTGAGGGGAAAGAGAGGGAAAAAAACTAACCAAAACAAAACAAACAAAAAGCAAAATAAAACAAGTAGAATAAGCTAAAACAATCTCACAAAAAAAGTACAAAAAATCGATATAATCACCATTCAGGCAAATAACTACAAAAGGACATAGAGAAAAACAATTTTTGGATAGTGCAGGCAAGAAGAGAGAGGTTTGTATCGACTTAGAGTAGGGGATTTGAAATTAGATATATAAGCTCGGTGAAATTTTAACCAGGTAAAGAGAAAGAATAGGGAGAATCTAAAGTTGGAAAAGGGAAAGAGAAACAAGACAACAAAATGGGTAAAGTTAGGAGGAGAGTGTTGGCATAAAGGTAGAGTTGAGATAGAGTAAAATTATGCTAAAAGAAAGATTAAAAAGAATATTTTACTCTATTCCCAAAGTAAAATAAAGAGAAAACAAAATGACACTTTTTTTTTCTAAAAAGGTAAACTAGTAGTAGTAATAATACTAGTTGAAAACAAAAATGTAATAATTATAAAGGTAAAATGCATTGAGAAGAAAAGAAAAAAATAATTTTTTAATTAAAATGTGCAAAAGTAAAAAGTAAAATAAAATAAAAATTTAAAATAAAAGAAAAAAAATGAGAATGGGCAGTAGTGGAGGTCATTCACTTCCACTATTGTTCTGCTTGGCGCTCTTTTTTCCCAGTTGGGGGGGCGGTTCCCTGCAGTTCCCTGTGTTCCACTGCTGAGGTTTGTTTTAATCTCTATTCTTTTGTGGTTATGCGAGAGTCAATTTGTGTATCATCCATTGGGTAGCAGTGTTTCGGAATTGACCTCTGAGACTAAGCACAGGACTTCTCTAGGCTGTGCTTAGATCCTGCTAAATGGTGGTTCTCAATACTGATTTGTGGGGATTTGAGCAGCCGGGACACTGTAATAACTCCTAGGCTGTCCTTCTGTCTCAGATCAAAATGAGTTGTTTTCTAGAGCTCCCCTCTGTCAAAAGCTCCAAGCGTCCCCTTACGCACTTAGGGATCACGCCCTGGCCCACATCCTCGGACCCCTACAGAAGCAGCTTTCTGGAAGCCTGGTTCCCACAGTGTGTGCTTCTCTGTTCTGTGGGACAGGAGACCTCACTTTATCCAGGCAAAATCTGACCTTTCCGTGTGGCATGTGGAGCTCCTCTGAATCTGAGCATCTATGCCGATTGTAGAGTGGTGTTGTGGGTCCCCCGGCTGTTTGGTGTAAAAAACAGGGCATGGCAGCCCGATTCGTGTGCATCTCCATACCTCTGCCTTTCTGAGCCTCTGCATGTCCTACCAGGTCTAAATGCACTTTTTTCTTTCCTTCTAGTTGTAAAACTTCCATTTTGCCTGCTTTCCCATCGTTCTGGGAGATAGTTGTTTTGTCTTTTAGTTATAGTTTTAGTGTGGTTGTGAGAGGCAGCGTGTATTGGTGTATACCTTATGCCGCCATTTTGGTTTCTTTCTTCTTTTTTATTTTCATTTTAAATATTGATTGAAGAGGTTTGTGAATTTTATTAAGAAATTTTCTTTTTTAAGAAAAGGAGAAACAAACAATGCCATGCCTATATAATAGCAAATCAGCCATGTTAGTAATTGTATCTTTTAGTCTCTTTAAAGATATAAATTAGAAATCCACACCATATCATCATATTAACCAATGTTATCCGAATAAATTTAATAAAATGGAAAAAAAATAAAGGTGCAAAAAACATAGCCTTTTACTCACAAACCTAAATGGATGGAATGTCAATTTTGTTTTTTGTTTTTCCTGTCTCAGGTTTATTTGTACAAATAACACAGCAGGACACCAGGCCAACACCAACAGCAGCCCAGGGGTCACATCAGTTCTTCTGTCCTCATTTCATCAGACCGAGGCTTTTACTCTGGAGCCTCATTGGAGCATGGGGACCTTTGGAAGCCTGAGGGCTGTAGAATATTAACTGTAAAATATTTCTCATAATTTTATTTCCATCAAAATTGACTTATGAAATTGTAGAAATATGGGGGATGGTGGGGCACTATAGGAGCCCAATCATGGTCCTGGAGGTGCAGGGAGCTGGTGTGTAAGCTCCAACCTGTGTCGATTAATCCTCATCAAGATTACAACCTTCCACAAGTACCAAGACTTCGTGGCAGAGCCTATGGAGGAATAAGCCTGGCCGGGATTGGTAAAGTCCTGGGCAAGAAGCTGGAGGAAAGGAGCTTTGACAAGGCTTATTGTTGACTTTGGCCAGTTTCTGGCGCTAAAGAAAGATGAAGCCCTCTTCCAAGAATATCTAAAGGACACATGTGGCACCAATGCCAAGCAGTCCCGGGATTGCTTTGTGTGTCTTTGACAGAGGTGCAACACCTTTTGTGATGCTCTCTGGGAGTCTCCAATCCCTAACACCAGCCTTTAGTCTTCAGAGTTTGCAGCTAAGTGGAGGCTACTCCCTTGTCCTCTACAAAGGAAATGATTGCTGTCTACTCACCACTGATGTCCTCTTGGTCTTTGGGGGAGTTCTCTCCCCTCATCATTTCAACTTTTTTGGAATTCTCACTCTTGCATGCATTTCTCTTGTCTTTCCCCTGCCAGTTTCAGGTCAATAATCAGCTGTTCTGAGTGGATTTCTGTCCCCTACCCTCATCCCTACTCTTACCTCTGGCCTGTTTAATGACATTTGGTTTCTCTTTTGGTGAAACAGTCACTGTTCATATAAAGTTTTTTAAATCAATAAAGTCAGTGGCCTTCCAAAAATATATAGTAATGTTATATGAAATCTTTTAAATTCAAAATAAAATGTTAAATGGTAACTACCAAGTCCCCATGTTTCTGGATTAGGGACACCCATTATATTGACACAATTTCTCTATACTCTATATCTTTGTAGATATCTTTAGTAATAAATTTATTAGCCATGTTTAGAAACATTTGACTTTTAAATTATTAGTCAACAATTTCATATACAAAATAATTTCTTATATTGAAGTTTTAATCTAGTTACATAGATCAAGCACTTTGCATCAGGAAATAAAACACTATGTTAAATAAAATGTAGTGTACCTGAAAAGTATTGGTCCTATTCATTAGAATATTTCTTAATTGACACCATGCTGAATCCCTGACAAAAGTATTAGTATTTGATCCCATAATTTTTTCCATTAACAATCCAACCTGTGTTATTCTGAAACTACATCTGGTGGTATTTGGTTATTTATTTTGAACTGGTGATCTAGAATTTTTAGTTGTACATCCTTTTCTTTATAAATGTTGAAGTATATACTCCCAATATAGCTATTTTTAAAATTAAAATACATGTACTTTTATATGTAATAGGACATACACTTCATAAAGTCTAAAAAACTAAATATAATGAAATAGAACTTTTATTTATGTCTATTTTCACCTAAAAGAGTTGACTTCCAGAAATGCTGTTACATATACCCTACTTTAAAAACTGTTCTAAATACTATGATATTCATAATAGTAACTATATATAGAAAAAAAAGACACAGGTTAGTAACTTGTGTGAAGAAAATGCCAGATACTTCAATGAGGAATGGTGGCATTAGTAACTGGAAAAATACACATAATGGTGGTGTAATGATTAATAATACATAAGCATAGGATGTTCTAGGATCAATATTTTTATCCTGCTTTGTCAAAATGATTACACGATTCTTTGGGGTGATGTGTGTGTTTTCATATAATGCATTTTCAATGATCTCCCAATGTACAAGTTTAGTTTTTAAAAAAAAGAGGAATTCTTTTCTAATGAGTTCCAGCTTCATTTGTTTTTTGTGCCTTTCCAGCGCTTCATGTTGTATCATAACAACATAATTTAAGTATAGCCTTGGCTTAGAATTTTCTCATTTATTTCTCAGAAGTAATGTTTTAAAAAAATGCTTTTATCACATATTTCTATACTGACATACTTAACTAAATCCAGAAGCATTCTTGCTTTTCCTAGAAATATGAGTTTTGTCCAATTTAAACATGTACCCAGAATTAGTACCATAAATTATCTTGCCTTTTGTCACTAAATATACTGATATAAACACACACATTTCAATAGGGATATGATTTTAGAAATTGACTGTAATGATACTGAGACACTTTAAAATTTTTAAATGAATGAATCATATGGATTTCTCTGAAGCCATTAAATATACATTATGAATACAGAGCCAGTAGGGAATATGTTGTACAGACACTGGAAAGACAAATGTGTTTATAAAATAAAATTGAAGACTTCTTGTTTTCTAAGATTAATTATAAGCAAATACCCCATTACTGACAGTTAGGTATACAAATTCCCATTTAGAAAAAGAGGCCTGACAGCAAATACCAGTATAAGTAACTATTTAGATACCTCACAATTATCTTCAGATGTAGTATATTACTGCTCCAGAGAAGAGAGTTCTGAAACAGGTCAGTCTCCAGCAGGCACCTGGGCATTCTGGGGGTACCAGAGTGTCACTCCATCACTAAAAAATGTTCTAGGAATATTTGAACACCAGGGGAGAGAGTTTTCTTAATGTGACAAAAAATTCTTCTTCCTGATACTCCTATATCATCATCCCAATAACATGACCACTTGCTATTTTACTTTCTATCTATATAACCTCATGCACAGCTAGGAAATAATTATTTAGGACTTGAAATTCAAAATATAATGGTGTTCTTTTTTCATTCCTCATTTTACTCAACACCCCTGCAGAGCTGATGCAAGGACTGAATTCCCTTTGAAGTCAGCTTGCATCATCTTTGATGGGTTATAAAGCAATAGGAGATACTGACTGCAGTTTTGAGTATCTCGATTTTCATCTCAGATGCTGCTGACACATTTGTCATTAAATGCATGCCATGAATAAATCCTTGGAAAAAATGTCAAGCAGTTAAAATTGGTAGGTATAGTCTACACATTTCTACTATAAAAAAATAGAACAGAAAAAATATTAACCTGTTTGAAGCATTTTATTTCATATTCTACTTAGGTTATTCTTAACAAGTATTCTTATTACTTGGTTTACTTTTCCTAAGACTTTTAATACTTTGTAAAAAGTTATGTTAAGCATATAGTTAGATGCCAAAAATATTTGAGAACTTGAAGATGAAGTTCTTTGTTTAAATAAGAGTAAAATAGATCAATATCTGTGGATGAACATTGGTGATATTGGCTTTGCAATATACTTTGCTCTCAGCAATAATTATTTGTCACAGACAAAAGAGGAGAGTAATTTGGAGATTAAGGAAGAACAAAGCCTTTGTTAAATTCTGTCTGCACTTGTAGGCATCACTACAGATCATTAAGCTTTGGTTCTCATCTTCTGTGCATCATATGGCAAAATTGCACTTCTCTGTTCCATTGCTGGTGGTTTTTATCCATGGACAAGTTCTGGCCAATAAACTATGAACAGAGGGGCTGGGTGACATATTGGATTACTTGAACATTTTTTTTTTTGATCCTCTGTAGAGATGACCATGGATGTATGTATGCCACTGAACAAGGTGCACTAACTCAAAGTAAACACAAGGACTACAGGTGCCATGGGAAGTTACCAAGGAGACTGCAGTGGCCTTGTATGATCAAAAATTTAATTTTTGTTATGTTAAATAATTGCGATTTTAGTGTTACACATTACAACATGCACCCTGGCCTATTCAGATTGATACATACACATATATAAGCTTCTATATGTGAACTTTTAAATATATATACACAAATATTTAAAGAAAAACTTAGTGATTAAAACAACTCAAAATAAAAGACACCAAAAATTTATTTGTGAAATACAATTGATCCTTTAACAATGTAGCTGTTAAGGACACCAACACTTGCACCATCACCCCCAAAGTCAAGTATCCACATATAAATTTTGACTATCCAGAAACTTAGTTTTTCCTCAGTATTAGTGGGAAATTGGTTCCAGGACCTTATACAGATACCAAAATCCATGAATGTTCAAGTTCCTTATATAAAATGGCATGGATCAATGTATATAGTTGGCCCTTCACATCCATAAACTCTAAACCACAGATCAAAAAGCAAAAAGGCATTTATTGAGAACAAACTGTGTATAAGTGAAGCCGTGTAGTTCAAACCCATGCTGTTCAAGGGTCAACAGTCCTCCACATTTTTGTCATTCCCATTGAATATCCCATGTGATAAATAGGCAATATGCAAATTGACCATCACTCCAACACACACAATGGCTGCCCCCATGTGGACACAAGATGGCCACCACAAGATGACCAGCAGGGAAGGGCAGTTGTGGGTAATCAGGCCTGCAGGGGATAACAGTTGTGAGGGACCCAGGCCTGCAGGGAAAGGCAGTTAAGGGGAACCAAGCCTGTAGGGGAGGGAAGTTTAGGGGAACCAGGCTGGCAAAGGAGGGCTGTTAGGGGCAATTGGGCCAGCAAGGGAGCAGTTAGATGTTGATCAGGTTGGCAGAGGAGTGGTTAGGAAATTACCAGGTTGGCAGGCAGAAGCAGTTAGGGACAATCAGGCAGGCAGCCAGGTGAGTGGTTGGGAGACAGTAGTCCTGGATTGTGAGAGGGATGTCTGTCTGGGAGTGGGCTTAAATGGGCAGTTGGACATCCTTTGAGGGGTCCAAGAGTGGAGACGGTGCAGGTTGGGCTGAGGGACACACACCCCCATGCACAAATTTCATGCACTGGGCCTCCAGTACTATTTATAACTCTGCAGTAAATTCCTCTAAGCATTCTGTGAACACATTATACTCTTATTAGGATAATAACATTAATTTATATTGACCTTCTAAAGTTTGAGTTTTCAAAATCATTATAGTTTTATAATGATTTGGAATACATTTTGATTGTTGGGAAAAAAATTTCAAAGGAGACTAGTAGGTAACAACTTTATAGGAATTTTAAAGAGCATAGTTTATTTTAGAGAATGTCTAGTTGCTCTGGGAGCTGGATCATAGGTTATAAGAAAGCTGGAAGCCCTAACCAGTTTGCCTCGGTGGATAGAGGATTGGCCTGTGGACTGAGGGATCCCAGGTTCGATTCTGATCAAGGGCATATACCTTGGTTGTAGGCACATCCTCAGTAGGGGATGTGCAGGAGACAGCTGATGGATGTTTTTCTTTCATCGATGTTTCTAAATGTCTATCCTTCTCCTTTCCTCTCTGTAAAAAATCAATAATATATATATTTAAAAAGAAAGCTGGGAGTAAGGAGTAGAATTGTGGCAGAAAAAATATATAGATAATTTTTCCTGTGTTGTCTTACATCTGTATGTCACAACAAGATATTACATTCCATTGTTCTACATCATTTCCACTAAAAACACAATCTAAAGCCTAAGAAAAAAAATATTGACTACCAGAAACCTAAGATTCTCAGAGAGCTTAGTGAACTGCTGAATTGCAGACAGACATGTTATTTTCCTGTGAGTCAGTAATTTAAATCTCTCGCCTTATTTTTCCATCTGATTTCTAGTAGGTCACTCTTCAGTCAAATTTAATTTTATGTGGTTGAAATGGGAGAACCAAAATGAAATTGCATACTACAGTGGGGAAAATTAACCTACTTTTAATAATTCCTTTGAAAGACACTTGGAAGACTTAACTTACTTTTATATAGTTCAGTATCTGAAGAATGAATTATTATAGCCTTGTCAAATACTAAATAGCATGCTGTTAAAAATATTAGTTACACAGAGGGCTGTTTGACAGTAATGTCACAGAAAAGCTCTGGTCTATATGATTAGGTAGACTCTGCAACTTAATATCATGAGTCCAAGAATCCACAGAGGGGTGGGAGTGGAAAGCTGCTTCAGGTTTCCTCAGAACATTGGTAGGACTCTGCCAACTGATGCATTCCACCTGCTGTTCCAACCAGCTGAGGGGGCCTGTGTCTTCCTGCTGTCACCTCCCAGCAGAGCTAGAGGGGAGCCTGACAAAAATAAAAAGCCATATTTTCAAGTGAGGAAGACTTTTAAAAAATACATCCAAGAAATGTGAATTGAGATCTAGACTAGAGGTTGTAAAGAAAATGATCCAAATAATTTATTTTAAAAGGCAGGGTTGTTTTCCATTTCATTTTGTTTTGTTGTTCTTGTATTTTTTTAAGCCTAAAATATAAGATTAGAAACTGGCTTGATTAAGCCCAATTGTGATTTAAAAAAAATATTTTATAGTTAAGTCAAGAATTTTTTTTCCCTTTTTGTTCTTTAACCTTTTCTCACTGGAAAAGGGGCAATCTTTACCTAATCAGAGCAAACCAAGAATCACTCAGCCAGCAGAAACATCATGCAGGTGAAGGTCAGGCAAATTTTCCCCCAAGTAATGCTGCTTTATCACTAATCCAACAAAAAATGGGGTCTTTTTCTCTTGGATCCTTTTGTGCTTTCCTCTTTTACTTGAACAGATCTGAACAAACCAGAGATTCTCCATCTAAAATTTCCATTTAGTTACATTTATTTCAAATTCTTCAAATTTTATGTCTTGATGTTACAGCAACTTAAGTATAATACAAAATCCATGTGTTAGGCAGGAAGGCAAAGTTACCTAAAAACACAACACAGAACACCATGATTGTGTTCATTGGTCCTTTGCCATTTAGCATTGGGTTCATGTCAGTCCTATTAATCCAACAACCTTTTAGTTTCAAGGTTTCTGTCTTCTGTATGTCTATAAAACATGAATGCTGTTGATGAAACATTGAGTTACAAATGGCATAATGTTATACTTGGCGACTTGGATAAGGGTCAGACTAATAAGCCAACTTCAAAACCAATACCCAAGGAATGCATGGCATCCTCAATGTATGGATCTTGTGGTTGTCTCTCAGTAACTGCCACAGGCTCTGACTTCTAGGTCACATGCTATGCCCATTTACTCTCCTAAGTAGATCTGTTGTTTCCCCAAGGGAATCAATATGAAGAAATGGGAAAAATGTCATTTTGCACAGATAATTTAAGAATCAGTTCAGGAACCCTAGCCGGTTTAGCTCAATGGATAGAGCATTGGTCTGTGGACTGAAAGATCCCAGGTTTGATTCTGGTCAAGAACATGCCCAGAATGCTGGCTTGATCTCCAGTCAATCAATGATTACCATCATTGATATTTTTTCTCTCTTTCCCTTTGCCTTTCTTTCTGAAATCAATAAAATAAAATTAAAATTAAAAAAAGAATTAGTTAATGATTTAAAAGTCATCTTATTTTAAAAATACACATTTTTTATTTGCAAGCAGCACCAAGGCACTGCTTCTTAGTCCCAATAGCATGGACTCCCTCTTCCTTTTGCCCAGGAACTCTACATTCACCCTGGCCTTGCCCAGCTGTCTCTATTTCACTGATCTTTACTTGCCAATTATTTCTCTCTCTCTTTCCCCTCTCCTCCTTCCCCAGAATTTAGGTGAGGGAATTTCCTCTTTCTGATTGAATGACACCATTCCTCTCTCAAAGTAGCTTAAAATAGATTTGTTTGTTTGTTTGTTTGTTTATTTATTGTCTAAAGTTTCACATGTGACTCCTTTTTCCCCTGCCATTCTCACCCCGGGCAAGCCCCCATTACCCCAGTGTCTGTGTCTATTGGTTATGCTAATATGCATGCATAAAAGTTCTTTGGTTGCTCTCTAATCCTCCCTCCCCTGCCATTTGTCTCTGGATCTATTCTTGTTCATCAAATTATGTTGATCATTATATACCACACATGAGTGAGATCATGTGATATATATCTTTCTCTGACTGGCTTATTTTGCTTAGCATAATGTTCTCTAGTTCCAACCATTCTGTTGCAAATGGTAAAAGTTCCTTCTTTTTTATAGTGGTATTAGAGGCCTGGTGCATGAAATTCGTGCTTTGGGGTGGGTGTGTCCTTCAGCCCAGCCTGCTCCCTCTCCAATCTGGGATCCCTTAAGGGATGGCAGACTGCCCATTTAGGCCTAATCCAGGTAGGATAGGGCCTGAACGGGCAGTTGGACATCTCTCTCACAATCCATGACAGCTGGCTCCCAACTGCTCACCAGCCTGCCTTCCTGATCCCTACCCTGTTTCCCTGAAAATAAGACAGTGTCTTATATTAATTTTTGCTCCCAAAGATGCACTAGATCTTATTTTCAGGGGATGTCTTATATTTCCATGAAGAAGAATACGGTACACATTTATTGTTGAACACAAAAAAAAGAAATTTATTACCTGTATATGGTACAGTAGTAGTTGTTATTCCAAACCAGCTCACTGATTGGCCACAGGGCAGCCAGAGCTGTTCAGGTAGTGTGAGATCTCTTTAAATCAGGAGTCAGATGCCTTATGGTAGCTTTGGGGGTCTTATATTCTGGAGAACCCTTATTTTTGGGGGATGACTTATATTACAGCAAGAGGCAAAAATGGAAGTAGTTCTCATTTTCGAGGATTGTCTTACTTTTGGGAAAACAGGGTAACCACTTTTGCCTATTAGCCTGATCTCCCACTAACCACTCCCTTGACAGCATGATTTATGCCTAACTGCTCTGCTGTCAGCCTGTTTGCCCCTAACTGCACTACCCTCTGGGCCTGGTCACCCCTAACTGCCCTCCCCTGTAGGCCTGAGTCCCCCTGAACTACCCTTCCCTGCAGGCCCAGTCACCCCCAACTTTCCTCCTCTGCTGGCCTGGTCACGCGTAACTGCCCTTTTTTGCAGGCTTGATCACCCCCTACTGCCCTCCCTTGCAGGCCTGGTCTCTCCCAACTGCCCTCCCCTGCTGGCCTGATTGCCCACAACTGCCCTCCCTTGCAGGCTTGGTCCCTGCCAACTGCCCTCCCTGCTGGCCATCTTGTGGTGGCCATCTTGTGTCCACATGGGGGCAGTCATCTTGTGTGTTGGAGTGATGGTCAATCTGCATATTACTCTTTTATTAGATAAATGGTGCATGGATGGGAGCCAGCTGGTTTGCCCTGAAGGGTGTCCTGGATCAGGGTGGGTATTCCCTTGGGGAATGGGTGGCCTGGCTGAGGGGCCTGTGGTGGTTTGCAGGCCGGCCATGGCCCCTGGTGATCCAAGTGGAGGCCCTAGTATCTGGGATTTATTTATCTTCTACAATTGAAACTTTGTAGCCTGGAGGGGAGCCAAGCCTTCTGCTCGCTCTGTGGCAGCAGCCATTGAAACTTTGTTGCCTTACGTGGAGGCCTGGATGTCCAGGATGTGTGGAAAGCTTGGCTTCTTCCATCTCTAGGGGCAACCCAAGCCTCTCTCCTGCTTCTCTTTGGCTATAGACATATTGGCTGGGTTAATTTGCATATTCATTCTGATTGGCTGGTGGGCGTGGCTATGGGCATGGCTTGGGTGTATCAGAGGTATAGTCAATTTGCATATTACTCTTTTATTAGATAGGATAGTATTCCATTGTGTAAAAGTACCACAGTTTTTTAACCCACTCATTAGCTGATAGATACATTGTTTCCAAATCTTAGCTATGGTGAATTGTGGTGCTATGAACATAGGGGTGCACATATCCTGTCTGATTCATGTTTCTAATTTCTTGGGGTATAGTCATAGAAGTGAGATTACTGGGTCAAATGGGAGTTCCATTTTTATTTTTTTGAGGAAACTCCATCCTATCTTTCACAGTGCCTGCACCAGTCTGCATTCCCACCAGCAGTGCATGAGGGTTCCTTCTTCTCTGTATCCTCTTCAGCACTTGTCATTTGTTGATTTGTTGATGACAGCCATTTTGACAGGTGTGAGATAGTATCTCATTGTTGTTTTGATTTCCATCTCTTGGATGATTAATGACTTTGATCATGTTTTCATATGTTTCTCGGCCTTCTGTATGTCTTCTTTCAAAAAGTGTCTATTTATGTCCTTTGCCCATTTTTTTTATTGGATCTTAATATAGGTTTTTAAAGCTAAAAATTTTATGACTTTGTGGACATAATGAATATGTTTTTGACAATACAATAATTAATCTGTAAATTCTAGTGGTCTCAGTTCTCCAGAGATGAGTAAACTAAGGACTCTGTTTTATTCCTGAAAACATTATTTTTTTTATTTTTCTCTGTTATTATAGTATGAAAGAAAAAGCACTGTATAATCCAATGATTTTTATCTTTGAATTAATATAAAAATGAAGGCCACTCCTTTCTCCATTTTTTTCATCTCTAGTAATAGATCCATAGTATTCTAATATACTAATGGAGTGAATCAAAGGGTAGCACACATAGGCACAGCTATGGCAGTAGAAAGACTATACTGCTGCTGCTGAGGAGGTTAATTTAATCTGCCAACTACTTCTACAAATCTTTCCCACCTGGGACCTCCTAGCACCACCTTCCCCTGTTTGTTGAACCAGCCAGCACTCTCCCAGACTCTGACCACTTAATACTCTGATATTCACTAAAGCTTTCTTACTGGCCTTCCTGCCTCATTTTCTCCCCTTGCCACTTCCTATATCTGAAATAGGAGGAAACCATAACTACCATCTTTAAAGTCAATTTTGTTTTCTATTAGCAATAATAACACTTCAATAAACCTCATTGGCTATGATACAAACCTCTTAAATTCAGCTTTGGACACCCTCTAAGACCAGAAAAATGTAAGTTTACTTATCTAAGAATCAAGATAGGAAGAATTAGGAGATTTAGCTTATGGATTATATAACCCTCCATAATCAGAACAGTATCTTCTTTTTACTGTACCCAGCTGGTAAAAGGTTTATTCATTACTTATTTTCATTCTCACACTGCATTTTTATCCCCCTGAAATAAAACAATGGATTGCAGTAGGAATGGGGAGAGAGGTAAAAAAAATACTTCAAATAAGAATAAAGAAGGAGAAAGTGTGGTTTATCTCACAAGAGAAGATACTTTTAAAGCTCTTACTAGGTGTTATAAGCTCTGAGAGGATTAACATTCATATTTAATTATAAACACTTTGTATTCATTATAAAACATCCAAAAATTTGGTGGTATTTTATTAACAAGTTGGTTCATATAACTGTCTATCTTGAAAGAAAAATAATTACAAATATCATCAGTATTTCATTTATATTGATATGTACTGCCCATTTCAAATTAGTGAACTTTCAAAATATATTTGCTTCCCATTCTCCATAGTTATATTTATCATCCAATGGAACAATTTCAAACCACATTTTAAAAAAAAGTTATTATTTTAAAAATGTGGTGACAGCCAGTTCTGTCCCAAATACAGCTAAAATAAAAAAGTCTTACTTGGTAGCTTTTTATTTGATTCACAAAGCAGTTTTCAGAAGCTGGTAATGTCTGATTCCCTGTCTGGCACAATAGGCAACAGAACATTATTTATCTGCTCTGCTGACGTTTGCATATTCCGTTACGTAGCCCTTGTATGCACTGTCTCTTCTAAGAGTTGTAGAAACTTACATATGATGAACACTCTAATAGTGCTGCTGTGTGGATCCAACTGGTTTCCATGAGTGGAGGATCGGCTCACAATTACTCAGGACAGTCCATAAAGTCATCTTAGTTGGTCATTAATTAAGATCACTCCAACACACAAGATGACTGCCCCCATGTGGACATAAGATGGCCACCATAAGATGGCTGCCAAGGGAAGGCAGTTATGGGGAGAACAGGCCTTCAGGGTAGGGCAGTTATGGGCAATCATGCTGGCAAGGGAGAACAGTTAGGAGTGACTGGGCCAGCAGAGGAAGGCAGTTAAAGGTGACCAGGTTGGCAAGGGAGGGCTGTTAGAGGCAATCGGGCCAGCAGGGGAGCAGTTAGGTGTTGATCAGGCTAGCAGGGGAGTGGTTAGGGGGATGATCAGGCTGGCAGACCGAAGCAGTTAGGGGCAACCAGGCAGGCAGGCAGGTGAGCAGTTGGGAGCCGGTAGTCCTGAATTGTGAGAGGGATGTCCAACTGCCCACTTAGGCCCAATCCCTCAAGGGGTCCCAGATTGGAGTGGGTGCAGGATGGACTGAGGGACACACATACCACCCCCCCATGCACAAATTTCATGCACTGGGCCTTCAGTAAAATATAACAGGCAATCTATTTCTGGACCATTTAATGTATCTCTTGAGATTTTTTTAGGCAAAAGGCTAAAGAATAGTGATTTTAACCACTTGCGAAGTTCACTGCCAGAAACTTTCTATCACTACAAAGAAATTTTAATATGAATTATTAAAAACTAAGGCAAATTGGATTTTTTTTAGTTGTATAGTTAGATAACCAAGCCAAACAATATTTAAAAATAATTTGTGAAGTGCTGCACATTTTGCACTATAATTTATCAAATAGCATATCATTTAATTTTTTCAACAATCTTGTGAAGTGTCTATTATCTTCTTTACACAGTTGAGGTATGTGAGGCTCAGAAAAGTTTTATAGCTAAAATGCTTTGCACTATGATTTGAAATATTCAAATTAAATGTTATTGAATTACAAGCTCTTGATTTAGATAGACTTAATGTGTTGTTCACTCTGGGCCAAAATAAAATTTCTTTTGAGGAAAGCAAAGATTATTTTTAAATACATGGCTGTCCTCAGGGCTACTGGAACACCACTTCTCCAGAAGTGGATCATTTTAGTGGGTATAAAATATTAATAACAAAATTTATTATATAAATAATTAATTAACCTCACAAATCAAAGAAATATGTTAATAGACATACTAGATAAAACATTTGAAAGATACATTGGCTTTCACTGGACAATTTTTAAGATTTGTCTATAAAATGCCCACCACACTGTGATTCTTTCTTGATGGCATTGTCTTATTTATTCCCCTTATCTCAGACACTCATTGTTTAAATCTGCTCCTAGATTCCATGCTCAACCTCACTCTTGTCATATGTATAGACACACTCTATTAATTTCTTAGTGTGAAAACAAAGTGGTTAGCTCTCTTTTTGAGCCAATTGGTTAATTTCCTAAGTCATTTCTGACGCCACACACACTACTTGGTATGTTTCAGCTTAATTTCTCAATTCTCCCCACCTGTCTTGAGTTTTTCCTACTCTGCTTATTCCCACTTTCCCTTGCTTGTTGTTTTCAGTAGAGATACCATGATAAACAGATGCCTAATTTCATATATTAAAATTAATTATCATCATATCAGATATATAGTGTATGCTCAATATATAATCATTTGTTAAATTTGTGTATGGATAATTTTATGGATTTCAAATTTCAAAAACTTTAAACTACAACTAAATATTCATTTTTATCCAGGTTTTTCTGAGCTTCCAAAACTCACTGTCAGTTTTAATACACTCAGAATATTAACTAGATTTTTTTTCTTTGTCTTCCTTGAAACAACTTCTTCTGTCAGCTTTCATGACATACCTCCTTGTTTTTATTATAATTTTTATTGATTTATTCAATATTTATTGATAATTAGCTATGCTTCTCCTATCTTTTCTTATGGTACAAAGATTATATTTTTAATCAGGACTCAATAAATTTATACTTACTTAAAATTGTTCCATATTCTTACTCTATATTATTTCTCAGTTTTAATTTCCAAAACTATATGATTTTGGTGTGTGTGTGTGTGCGTGTGTGCTTATGTATGTGATCATATGTATATTCCTGTATATACTGTTTTCATGTCAGAATTTATTGAGTCAATAGCTTTTAGGCAGATGATATTTTAGACCCACAGTTATTCTTTTGTTTGTTTAATTTCATAGGAAACCCACATGTATGGCTTTCTGTTGTATCACCTGGCTAAAATCTAAGGAAATTCCTACTATTTACATATAGATAAATTCAATGAAATGATAATTGAGTTTTCTTGAGTTTATGAGAGTTCTCAATTTAAAATATTGAAGAAAATAGCTGTTTCCACAGGGTATATGTTTGTGAAAAATCTGTATAATCCTGGCAGTGCCAGCAGCCTTGTTGTGGGTATGAGAGAGGTGCCTGTCTGAGAGAGGAGCCAACCTAGAGAGAAGACCTGAAAGACAGAAAGAATAGACTGACCTATATTGTCCTATTTTGAATTTCTGAATTTAGTTTTGCTTTCAAGCTAGTTATTACTATTAATCATGTAAATTGTCTACTTCTTTTTCTTTAAACCAGTTTGAGCTTTTAAATTTTATTTATTTTGTTTTCACTTGAAGCCAATATAATACAGATAGAATGTTTATTATAAAATTCTAGGTTTCATAGGAATGAACTTTAAGTCTTCAATTAATTATCTTCTCAGATTGACCCAGTACTCAGATTTATTCTGTAAGAAATAAGTTTCACTTCTGAAAAGAATATTGATTTTTGGGTCACCCATATTTTGGAATCTTGGCCTATAGTTGCAATTGTTTAGACTCTAGTAGGTCCCAGAGAATTCTAGTATCATAAAGCTGGTGAAGAATAGGAATTTTTAAAAGTTATTGTTCTGCCCTTAATGACATTAATACAAATTACTACAACAATGTTGAGCCTTGATCAAGGATTGCTCTGTAAATATAGTTTATGTAGAATTAGACTTCTACTGATTTCCTAAGAGTTTCCCTATAAGGTGGGTCAGGTAGAATGTTTGCCACATATGTTTCATGGTTTCACTGGTAAGGATAACTTTCAGCAAATTATGGTGTCATATGAAAATTTACTCAATGGTGTCTTCTTGTGGGAATCTCAGACAAACTATTGTTTTTTATGATGAACTGTTTGAGTATTATTTCCTGTTAAAATGAACTTCCATGGAGATCATGCATTTTAAGGTTCAGCATTGAGGTCAATGTATAGTATTTTGGACAGTTTTTTTTTTTTTATTCATCTGAGGTCTTCACAAATAAGCTTTTATCTTGGAGAATGCTATTACAGATCACTGGCAGGAGGACCAGGTCTGCTGTGTTACTGCAGGTGGCACTCTCTAATTCACCAATAGTTGTTAAAGTCTCAAATCATGGGATCTTCAATTCTTGACCAATTTTTTCCCATCTTTATTTTAAAAGGATTTTCTAAGAATTACTGTACATTCACAAAAAGATCCCATTTAGAAAATAATTTGTGTATTCCCATTCTGTACAGTAATGGTTCACATAACTGTATTAAGTCAGTTTCTTTAATAGGGAGAGTGCCTTTTTAGTTTTTGAGAAATCTGCTCCTGCTGAGATTTGAACCATGTACACTTGGATCTAAAAGCATTTGCTTTACTCTTCAGATAAAGTAAAATCTTCTTAAAGGGGAATGGGGAGAGTTCTTTGACTTATTTTGTAATTTTTTTTGTCTCTTTCCTCCATCTTTTGTTTTATCTGTCCTAAAGTCATTTTTATCTGATTATACTGACTTTTAAAAATATGAATATGAATCTCTGCATCTACAGCTTTAATAATGGCAATGTTGTTTCAGTAAATCATCTGGAAATGTCAGGTCCCAGAGTTGAGTTGCAGAATTTTTAATATTCTCCCACCTCTAAGATGCATGAGTCTTTTATTTGTGTCAAGTTAAACATGAAAATATTTTTTTCTATGAAAGAGAAATAATAACATAGTAGTCTGAATTTGATATACTCTTCGTACTTCTTGAAGGTGGCCATTTTTCTAACAAGGCTTCTAGAATCCTGTTTCTAAAAACTTACTGACATAATGAAATGCAAGTTTAATTTTCTAAATCCTCTTAGAGATTCTTATATATACACTAGCCAAAGTCTAATCTCCTACAATTTGAGATATAACATTCCAGAAAAACTAGATTGTGTTTCAAATATTTTTCTAAACAAAATAGAATATGAATATCTCTAATAAGTAATACACGAGGTGTAATAGGCTCTAATATTGCAGTAACTGAAGTGATTTTCCTCCTCCTTTGTTATAGCAGAATTTCACTCCAGATTATAATATACACATGAAACCAGGGTGTAGTTCCTTAGTTGCCCTTGTTTCATCATTAAACATATCTTAAATTCTCACAATATATTAGGTAATTTGTAGAACATGTAAGAATTAGTTCTTGCATAGAAAAAAATGTTTGTTTAAAGATGACATTGAACATGGCAATTATTCCCACTAAAACCATATGTATAACAAAAAGAGTTTGGAGACAAAAAAGATAATTCAACAAGGCACATTTTCTTTTTGTTGCAATGTCAGCCTAATTTTTTACTCCTTACTCTCTAGGGCCAAACTGGTAATAATCTAGATATGGATTTGACAATTTATTCAAGGTCAAAATATGACAAAATCTTGTTATTTGATAGGATCAATGAAAGCCAAAGAAGCTTGTATAGATTCTTTCAACAGCAACCCAGACCAAAATTCTTGGAGTCACCTTGTATTTGTTCTTGATTGAAGTCATCAGCAATGGCTAGGACCTCAAACTTCAAAGCTCACCTGAAATCAAGCTGGAAAGTATTTGTAACAGAAAGTAATACCAGTTCTGTATTAGATTGGAAGACAAGTATCTAAAAATAAACACTTGAATTATCCATAGTTTCTTAGTGTCAGATACAGTTAAATATAACACAGGTATTATTAAGTAAACTAGAGGCAGTGCATGAAATTCATGCACGGGGCGTGTCCCTCAGCCCAGCCAGCACCCTCTACAATCTGGGCCCCCTCGAGGGATGTACGACTGCCCCTTTAGGCCCGATCTTAAATGGGCAGTTGGACATCCCTCTCACAATCAAGGATGGCTGGCTCCTAACTGATAGCCTGCCTGACTACCTGATTGCCCCTAACCACTTCTTCCTGCCAGCCTGATCACCCCCTAATCACTCCCCTGCCAATCTGATTGATGCCTAACTGCTCCCTGCCAGCCTGATTGTCTCTAACTTCCCTCCCCTGCAGGCCTGGACTCTCCCAACTGCCCTCGCCTGCTGGCCATCTTGTGGTGGCCATCTTATGTCCACATGGGGGCAGCTACCTTGTGTGTTAGAGTGATGATTAATTTGCATATTACTCTTTTATTAGATAGGATAGAGGCCTGCTTTTTGGGTGGGGAGCAGGTGGTTTTCCCTGAAGGGTGTTCTAGATCAGGGTGGGGGTTCATTTGGGGCATCGGGAAGCCTGGGCGAAAGGCCTGTGGTGGTTTGCAGGCTGGTCATGCCCCCTGGTGACCCAAATGGAGCCCCTGGTATCTGGGATTTATTTATCTTCTTTGATTGAAACTTTGTAGCCTTGAGCAGAGGCCTGGGCCAGCCAGGGTGTGCAGGAAGCTTGGCTTCCTCCATTGCCAGTAAAATCCAAGCCTCCTGCTTGCTCTGTGGCCACAGCCATCTTGGTTGGGTTAATTTGCATACTCACTTCTGATTGGCTGGTGGTCATGGCTAGTGGGTGTAGTGGAGATACATTCAATTTGCATATTACTGTTTTATTTGATAGGATATTTGTAGAACAAAAGAAGTTCTAAGAACTGTGGTAAGGAAACAAATTATGATCCTAGTCCACATGAAAATGAAATCAACATTTGAAAATCAAGTAGATTGATAACTGAGAAGTACAAGCTCTGATTTTCTACTTCCTTGACACATCAAAAATAGTTTTTCTTTTAAGGCCAATGTTAGGCATTTTTAAGTTTTAGGGGCAATAAGAAATTTTCACCGAAAACTCCTTAAGTGACTTCTCCTTTCTGAATTGTTTTCTAAACAGGAAAAAAAAATAAAGAATTTAAAATTTCAGTAATAGAGATAAATGGCTTAAACACTTTATTTTGCTAATTAGAAAATTAAGAGGTTTATTAGTTCCTTTATAGTTTATCTGGGATGTAGATAGGAAGGCACTAGATGCCTAAAGGAGGTCAAATAAATATCACTGAAATATTGCAAAAGTAAAGAAAGGGATCATTAAATTTTAGACTTCTTGTATGCATATATACATAACCCATGGATAGACAATAATGAGGTGAAGGTCTGGAAAGAAATAAGAGTTAGGTGGTGGTGGTGATATTCCAATGGGGGTGAAAAAAGTATTTCTGTAATTCTTTCAACAATAAAGATAAACTTTTTAAAAATTTATAGTTCTTTCTTCTGCTCCAAAAACTAAACATAAAGTTACAGACAATTGCTTTAAACAACCTGAGAACTATCTTTGAGAATTTTAGTTATTTTTAATTTTTTTTCCAATCTTTAATTTCTTTATTGATTAAGGTATTACATAGGTGTCATCACTCCCCAATAAACCTCCCAACATGCACCCACTCATGCCCTCATACCCCTGGTGAATGTGTCCATTGGTTTTGCTTATATGAATGCATAAAGGTCCTTTGATTGTTCTTTTCCTCTTATCCCCAACCTCCCCTTAGTTTGACAGTCTGATTGCTTCTCTGTCTCTGGATCTATTTTTGTTCATCAGTTTATGTTCGTGATATTCTATAAATGAGTGAGATCATGTGGTATTTATCTTTCTCTGACTGGCTTATTTCACTCAGCATAATGCTCTCCAGTTCCATCCATGCTGCTGCAAATGTTAAGAATTCCTTCTTTATTACCACAGCATAGTATTCCATTGTGTAGATGTACCACTTTATTTATTTATTTATTTTAAATATATTTTATTGATTTTTTTACAGAGAGGAAGGGAGAGGGATAGAAAGGCAGAAACATCAATGAGAGAGAGACATCGATCAGCTGCCTCCTGCACGTCCCCTACTAGGGATGTGCCCACAACAAAGGTATGTGCCCTTGACTGGAATCAAACCTGGGGCCTTTAGTCCACAGAACGATGCTCTATCCACTGAGCCAAACCAGTTTTGGCTGAACCATAGTTTTTAATCCACTTATCTGCTGATGGGCACTTACGCTGTTTCCAAATCTTAGCTATGGTGAATTGTACTGCAATGAACATAGGGGTGCATATATCCTTTCTGATTGGTATTTCTAGCTTCTTGCAATATATTCCTACAAGTGGGAATTCAGGGTCAAATGGGAGTTCCATTTTTAGTTTTTTGAGAAAACTCCATACTATTCTCCACAGTGACTGCACCAGTCTGCATTCCCACCGGCAGTACAAAAGGGTTCCTTTTTCTCCGCATTCTCACCAACACTTGTCACTTGATGATTTGTCGATAATAGCAATTCTGACAGGTGTGAGATAATAATACTACATTGTCGTTTTCATTTGCATCTCTCAGATGATTAGTGACTTTGAGCATGTTTTCATATGTCTCTTGGCATTCCATCTGTCTTCTTTGAAAAGTATCTATTTAGGTCCATTGACCTTTTTTGATTGGATTATCTTCCTTTAGTTAAGTTGTATGAGTTCCCTGTAAATGTTGGAGATTAACCCCTTATCTGTTATAACATTGGCGAATATGTTCTTCCAGGAAGTTGGCTTTCTTGTTGTTTTGTTGATAGTTTTATTTGCTGTTCAAAAGCTTTTTGTTTTGGTGTAGTCCCATTTGTTTATTTTCTCTTTAGCTTCCATTGCCCTAGGAGCAGTATCAGTGAAGACATTCCTTCTGATACTTCTGAGATTTGGCTGCCTGTGAATTCTTCTAGTATTTTTATGGTTTCCAGTCTTATGTTTAAGTCTCTTATCCATTTTGAGTTTATTTTTGTGTATCATGTAAGTTGGTGGTCAAGTTTCATTTTTATGCATGTATCCGTTCAATTTTCCCAACACTATGTATTGAAGAGATGTTTTGGACTCCACAGTATGTTCACACCTCCTTTGTCAAATATTAATTGAGCATAGTGGTTTGGGTCAATGTCTGGGTTCTATGTTCTATTCCATTGGTCTATATGTCTGTTCTTGTGCCAATACCAGGCTGTTTTAAGAACAGTGGTTTTATAATACAGCTTGATATCTGGTATTGAGAACCCACCTATTTTATTACTCTTTCTCAGATTGCTGTAGCTATTTGGAGTTCTTTTTTTTTATGCCAGATAAATTTTGGGAAAGGTTGTTCTAGGTCTCTGAAATATGCCATTG
Organism: Lasiurus cinereus; assembly: GCA_011751065.1. Lineage (NCBI taxonomy): Eukaryota > Metazoa > Chordata > Mammalia > Chiroptera > Vespertilionidae > Lasiurus > Lasiurus cinereus. Next base: position 54,768,773 of record JAAGEH010000286.1, on the reverse strand, counting down.
GTATTTTAATGGGGATTACATTGCACCTATAGATTTCTTTGGGTAGTTTGATTTTACCAATCCATGGACATGGTACATTTTCCCCTTTCTTTATGACTGCCTCTATCTCTTTTTTCAGTGTCCTGTAATTTTTCACATATAAATATTTTACCTCCATAGTTAAGTTTATTCCTAGTATCTTAATTTTTTTGGTGGAATGGTAAATGGGATTGCTTTTTTTGTCTCTCTTTCTGTAAGTTCACTATTGGTGTATAGAAATTCCATAGATTTCTTGGCATTCATTTTGTATCCTGCAAGATTGCTGAATTCATTTATTAAATATAATAATTTTTGGATGGAGACTTTAGGGTTTTCTATGTACAATATCATGTCATCTGCAAATGATGACAGTTTTACTTATTCTTTTCCAGTTTGGATGCCTTTTACTTCTTCTTGTCTAATCACAATGGCTAGTACTTCCAGTACTATGTGAAACAGTAGTAGTGAGAGTGGGCTTGTTCCTGTTCTTAGGGGAAATGGTTTTAGTTTTTGCCCATTGGGTATAATGTCTTGTTCCTGTTCTTAGGGGAAATGGTTTTATTTATTGTTCATTGGGTATAATGTTAGCTGTGGGCTTGTCATATATGGCTTTTATTATATTGAGGTATGTTCCTTCTATCCCAATCTTGCTGAGAGCTTTTATCAAGAAAGGGTGTTGAATTTTGTCAAATACTTTTTCTGCATCAATTGATATAACTACATGATTTTTATTTCTCAATTTGTTTATGTAATGTATCATGTTTATTGATTTGCAGATATTGTACCATCCTTGCATTCCTGGGATAAATCCTACTTTGGTCATGGTGTATGATCTTTCTAATGTTCTGATGGATCTGATTTGCTAGAATTTGTTGAGGATTTTGGCATCTATATTCATGAGGATTTTGGCCTTTAATTCTCTTTCATTGTGTTGTCTTTATTTGGTTTTGGTATTAGGATAATGGTGGCTTCATAGAATGAGCTTGGATGTGTTCCTTCCTCTTGAATTTTTTTTTTGGAATAGTCTGCAGAAGATACGTTTTTTCTTCCTTGATTCGTTTTGTAAAACTCCCCTTTGAAGTCATCTGGCCCTGACCTTTTTTTTCCTGGAAGCTTTTTGATGACTGCTTCAATTTCTTCCATAGTTATTGGTCTTTTGATCTATTTAGATTCTTCCTGATTGAATTTTGGAAGGTTGTATTTTTCTAAGAGTATGCCAATTTCCTCAAGGTTGTTTAGTTTGTTGGAGTAGAGTTGTTCATGCTATTTTTTAAACAGTCCTTTGTATTTCTTTGAGTCTGTTGTTATTTTATATCTTTCATTTCTGATTTTGTTTATTTGGGACTTCTCTATTCACTTCTTTATGAGCCTTGTTAGAGGTTCATCAATCTGGTTTATCATTTCAAAGAACCATCTCTTGGTATAATGGATCATTTGTATTTTTTTTTCCCTTTGGTTTCTATGTCATTTATTTTTGCTCTGATCTTTATTATCGCCTCACTTCTGCTTACTCTAGGCTTTTCTTGTTCTCTTTCTATTAGGTTGTAGGGTTAGATGATTTACTACCATTTTGTTTTTTGTTTTTTGAAGTAGGTATGTAGAATTATAAACTTCCCTCTCAGGATTGCTTTCATAGTGTCCCATAGATTTTGTATTGTTGTGTTTTTATTGTCATTAGTTTCCAGGATATGTTTAATTTCCTCTTTGATCTTGTTTGGTAACCCAATCATTGTTTAATAGCATTCAATTCAGCTTTCAGTGTTTGAATTTTTTGTATTGTCTTTATTGTACTTTATTTCTAATATTATGCCTTTGTGATCTGAAAAAATGCTTAATATGATTTCAATCTTTTTGAACTTGGGTGGGGGGAGATTTTGCCTGTGACTCAATATTTGGTCTATTTTTGAAATTGTTCCATGTGCATTTGAGAAGAATGTATGTTCTGTGGATTTCGAGTGAAATATTCCAATGATGTCAATTAAGTCCATCAGCTCTGGTGAGTCATTTAAAATTGTTGTTTTTTTTTGCTGATGTTTTTTGTCTGTAAGATTTATCCAGTGACGTTAATGGTGTATTAAAGTTCCCTATTATAGTATTGTTGTCAATCTCTCCCTTGATATCTTCCAGGAGATTTTTTTATGTATTAGGGTGCTCCTGCATTGTGTGCATATATGTTTATCAGGGTTATATCCTCTTGTTCTATTGATCCCTTTAGTATTAGGAAGTGGCCTTCTGTGTCTCTTGTTATAGCTTCACTTTGATGTCTATTTTGTCAGATATAAGTATTGTTAACCTAGCTTTTTTTTCATTTGTTTTGAAAATATTTTTCCACCCCTTCACTTTCAGTCAGGTGAATCCCTTGTATATATATATGGGCCATGTTTGTTTATCCATTCAGCCACTTGATGTTTTTGATTGAAGCATTTAGTCCATTTAAGCTTAAAGTTATTATTGATAGGTACTTGTTTGTAGCCATTTTTATTTTTTGTTCCTATATTCCTTCTTACCTTTTTATTTGTTCTTTTTACAACATTTCTCACATTACTGGCTTGGTAGTGATAACTCCTTTAGCCTTTCTTTGTCTGTAAACCTCCTTACTTCCCCTTCAATTATTAATGATAGCCTGGTTGGATAGATTATTCTTGGATTCAGTTCCTTGCATTGCATCATTTCATAAATTTCCTTCTATTCTTTTATGGCCTAATGGGTTTCTGTAGTGAAATCATTTGATAATCTAATGGGAGATTCCTTTTATATAACTTTATGCTTCTCTTGCAGCCTTTAAGATTCTCTCTGTCTTGAACATTTGCCATCTTAATTTTGAAGTTTCTTGGTGTGGATCTTTTTGGGTTCATCTTGTTTAGGACTCTGTGCTTGTGTGACCTTTCTTCCCCACATCAGGGAAGTTTTCTGACATTATTTCTTCAAATAGGTTTCTTAAACCTTGTTCCTCTTCCTGTCATTCTGAACCCCTATTATTCATATGTTGCTTGTTTCATGTTGTCTTATTGCTCCCTTAGGTTGTTCTCCTGTTTTTTATTTTTTTTCTCCAATTGCAGTTCAGTTGTGTGTGTTTTGCTTCCCTGTCTTCTAATTTCCTAATTCAGTCTCCCGCTTTTCTTATTGAAAGTTTCCATGATGCTTTTTATTTTTTTCCAAAGAGCTATATCACTATTCATTTCTTCTTAATTCTTACATAAGTTTTTGATTTTTTCATTCATCCAGTTTATGAATTGTATGACCCTTATTCTGAGTTCTTTTTCTGACATGTTGCATGCCTCTGTTTCACTTAATGGCGTTTCTGATAGTTCTTTCTTTTCCTTTGGGGGTTACTTTGTCTACCCATTTTGATGTCATAGACGGATCTAGATTTTGAATCATGCAAGAGTTGTGCCTTGGGTGGCAGTGGCTCCTTGAACTGCAGTTGACACTCAGGCAGTCATAGCAGAGGCTGCTCCTCAGTTGGCATCAGCTCCTCTGGTGGCTGCTGTTCACAGCAATGGTGGCTCCTCTGGCTAGTGGGTGGAAGCTTTTCACACAGCTGCTGCTCCTTGGACAAGTGTGGGCTGATCATGAGACTGCTCCACCTAAGATGGGGTCAGGCTGTGCATGGCTGCTACTCCTTGGAATGGGGCTGGCTTCACATGGATGCTGCTTCTTAGAGAGGGCAAGCTGCTTGTGAGGCTGCTGCTCCTCAGACAGGGGATGGGCTGCTTGTATGTCTGCTTCTCCTTAGATGGAAGTGAGCTGCATGTATGACTACTGCTCCTTGGACTGTGGTGGTCCACTCACCAAGCTGATGCTCATAGGACAGGTGTGGCCTGTGTCTGGCTGCTGTTCCTTGGACCAGTGTGGGATGCACAGGACTGATGCTCCTCAGATGTGTGCAGTCTGCTCCTGTGGCTGCTGCTTCTCAAACCAGGGTGGGATGCTTGGGCAACTGCTGCTCCTTGAATGGGAGCTCTCTACTCATGGAGCTGCTGCTCCTCAAACTGGAGTGGGCTTCCCACATAGCTGCTGCTCCATGGATGGGGAAAGACTGTTTTATAAGCTGATGCTCCTTGGATGGAGGGCAGGCTGCTCACACAGCTGCTGATCCTTGGATTTGGGCAGGCTGCTCATAAGGCTGCTGCTCCTCAGATGGGGGCAGGGTGTGGGCTGAGTTGTTCTTTGGATGGGAGAGGGCTGCACAGGGCTGTCACTCCTCAGTCATGGGAGGGCTGCTTGTGTGGCTACTGGTCCTTGGACAGGGGTGGGCTGCTCACATGGTTGTGTTCCTCAGACAGGGGAACGGGCCACTCACACAGCTGATGCCCTTTGGACAAGGGTAGGCCACATGAGGTTGCTATTCTTTGGCCTGGGGTGCGCTGCTTGCAGCACTGCTGCTCCTTGGACAGTACCAGGTTGCTCACATGTCTGCTGCTCGTATGGTCTCAGTGCCCTGGCCTAAACCATAGGGCCAGTCAAAGGGGACCATGCTTTGGAACTCACAGGAGCCTGTGCCTAGGTTGGCTGGAGACTCGCTGACCATGGGACCACAGCCGAGATAGCAGATCCCTGGCAGGGATGGCTGTAGAGTCACAGGTGTTATCCGAGGGCACCTGAGTAGAGGTGAGGCTAGGCTCCCAGTTATAGCAGTTCTCCCTTTCAAAAAGGCAAGGCCTCTGAGGAGAGTTGGCCTCGCAGTACTGTTTGTAATGGTAGCAAGAGGCTGCCTAGTTAGGTGAGCCCAGTTAGCCAAAAACAGAATTTTTTGACAGAATCTTCCTCACTTTGATGTTGCCTTTGTTTTAAAGATAATCATTCATTTATTTGGTACACATATGTGTGTGTATATATTTGTGTGTGTGTGTGTATGTCAATAAAACAAAGTTAGTTTGGAATTACTAGAAATAAGTCTTCATGAGGGTCAATTGGCATGCTTAGAAGTAGCCAGTGCTATGATCTTTGAATCTCATATTAACAAATTCTAAATTCTAACATGAATAGTGCTATATGTGCTGAATATAAAAGGAAACATACAGTGTTTCCATATCCAAGGCCAGAACATATATGGCAAGATTGAGGATGTGAAGAACAACTGTGAGCAAAATTGTTCACACAATTTAGGATTGCACATAATTGGATAAATAGAAGATTAATCACCCAATAACTCTAAAATCATTGTGGAAAAGATTCTCACACACAATGCCTGGATTCTAAAGGAAATATTTGGACATTTTGAGTTTGATTTTAAATTTTTGAAGAGGTTTCACTGAAGTAACATTTGCTTTTGAGGTGTGTAATCTGAGCTCTACAAGTTATAATTCAATGGCCTTTGATGTTCACTGCTTGTATATGAATGGTGCCAAAGATTGCAGTACAATCTCTCCTATGGCAATGTGGTGGCAAGCACATGACATATTTCTCTGTTCTAGTAATCATAGTGCTCTTACTGCCAGAATGTAACCAAAGATGTTAGAAATGTAAAGAAGATTGTCTCTGTGCACCAGAAAATGTGATTGGTATACTAGTATCAAAAGCCCATGCATTTTGGGAGATGACAATGTATGCTGCAATATGTCCAATACCCTAAAGCTGCCTAAAGCAGAAATAAGGACTCAATCTAGAGAATATTAGGTGCATTTCCTTTTGTTTGGTTTGGGCTTTTTGCAACCTATTAACTTGAGCTTAGTTGTGTAAGAACTACTGAGACACCATATTACAATTTTTGAGATCTCCACTTTTGATGGCTTGCAAAAAAAACATGCAGGATATTCCCACTGGGGAAAAAAGTTGTAAACTGTCACATATATTGTCATTTACATAATTTGGAGCTTGGGGATATTTTGTTAAATTTTTAACAAAATTTTCAGATGATCACAGATTTTTCTTTTTGAAAATAAGTTGAATGTAAACCAACTCACAGAGGAACAAAAAGGAAATTTTTTAAAATTAATTTTTATTAATTTTTTATACATATCTCCCCATTGCCCCCTCCCTCTCAGGCGTACCCCGACCCCCCAGTGTCTGTGATCATTGGTTATGTTTATAAGCATGCATACAAGTCCTTTGATTGATCACTTATTTACCTCACCTAACTTTAATCTTCCTGCTATAATTTCACAGTCTGTTTGATGCTTTATGATTTTTGTCCTCCTGAGAATTATCAGTCTACTCCCTTTCTGTGCTCCTGATTCTATTATATTCACCAGTTTATTCTGTTGATCAGATTTTTAATTCACTTAATTTTTAGATTCACTTGTTGATAGATGTGTATTTGTTGTTCATAATTTTTTGTCTTTTACCTTTTTCTTCTTCCTCTTCTAAAAGAGTACCTTTCAGCATTTCATATAATACTGGTTTGGAGTTGATGAACTCCTTTAGCTTTTTCTTCTCTGTGAAGGTCTTTATCTGCCCTTCAATTCTGAATGATAGCTTTGCTGGATAGATTATTCTTGGTTGTAGGTTCTTGTTATTCATCATGTTGAATATTTCTTGCCACTCCCGTCTGGCCTGCATCGTTTCTGTTGAGAAACCAGCTGACAGTCGTATGGGTGCTCCCTTGTAGGTAATAAACTGTTTTTCTCTTGCTGCTTTTAATATTCTCTCTTTCTCTTTTGCTCTTGGCATTTTAATTATGATGTGTCTTGGTGTAGTCCTCTTTGGATTCCTTTTATTTGTGGTTCTGTGTGCTTCCTGGACTTGTAAGTCTATTTCTTTTACCAGATGTGGGAAGTTTTCAGTCATTATTTCTTTAAAGAGGTTTTCAGTATCTTGCTCTCTCTCTTCTTCTGGCACCCCCACAATTCTGATGTTGGTACGCTTGAAGCTGTCCCAGAGGCTCCTTACATTATCTTCACATTTTTGGATTCTTTTCTCTTCTTGCTTTTCCAGTTGAATATTTTCTGCTTCTTTATATTTCAAATTTTTGACTTGATCCTTGCCTTTCTCTAGTCTGCTGTTAGTACTCTGTATAATAGTTTTTATTTCAGTCAGTTTATTTATCATCTCCTCTTGGATCTCACTAAATTTATCCATCTTTTCTAGCATATTCTTGAAAAACCTTATAAGCGTGGTTTTGAACTCTATATCCAGTTGTTTTTTTTTCCCCCATTTCTTTTGCTTGTAATCCCTTCCATTGTCTCGGCATTTTCACTGTGCTGGATTCAGCCAAAGAAGCCTCTGTTGAGCTTGGGAGGGGTGGTGTTTCAGGGCTTAAGGGACCGCCTTGCCTTCCAGTCGGCCCCGCCCTCCACGGCCCCTGAGTCTCACGTGACTGGGTAATGGCTGGAGTGGTCCTTGTGCGTGCGCGCACCCGCAGTGCCTCTAACCGCTGCCTTTCCGGCTCCCCTGCGAACCAGGACCACATGAGTCTAGGTCTCCAGGGTTTCGCCCAAAACAGGGGCTTAGTGGAGTCAGAAGTGGCACAGTTGGGAGGGTCTGTCTCCGGCCCACTCTCGAAAGCCAGCGGCACAATCAGCAATCTGTCCTCCGCATGGTGCCGTGCGTGACCAGACCTCCGATCTTTTGCGACTGACCTAAATTTCCGTGCACTTCTCCCTTTTCACAGTCCAAACTCCCCCCATATGAGTTTCGGCTGGATCTGGGGTTTAGTGTTGTAGGATAAGGGGTTCGATGCCTTTAAGAGTCTCCATTTCCCTCCCGCCAGAGAAAGCCAACCAGGTACTCCGGCACCCACTCTCTCCTCGCGCACGTCTCTGTACCTCAGCTTTTTGCAGCTCCTCTGGGTCTCTGTGAGCCCCTCTCTTTCCCTCTAGTTGTAGAACTTCCACTCAGCCAGCTTTCCTGTGGTTCTGGATGATGTCCATTCTGTCTTTTAGTTGCAGTTTTGAAATTGTTGTGCGAGGCAGCAGTATAGGTGTTTACCTATGCCACCATCTTGGATTTCCCCCACAAAAAGGAAATTTTAACAAACTAATTAATTGATATTAAAAATTCACATGCTCTGATTTTTTTTTATTATGGATCAAGAACACACATTTTATTTTCAGAATCAATAAAAAACAGTTTTATTGATAAACACAGAGTAGAACTCAACTCTCTATCTCTAAAGTTCACATCCAGCCCGTTAGCACTGTGAAAATATATTAACACTCATCCAAAGAGGTAATTAGGAAGTGTCAAATGAAAGCACTAATAAAAAATAAGTTTATAAAAACCCAAACAAACAAATCTGTTCTATGGAAAAGAAAATGATTTTCATTTTGTTAAAACTATTAATTTAGAATTTTAAATGATAAAATTAACATTTCTGTTATGTTCAAATCATACAGAATAGTGGCAGGTCTCAAATTTAAAAAAAGTTATTTATTGAATTTTTAATTAATTAATTAATTAATTTACTTTTGTTAATCCTCATCCTAGGATAATTTTTCCATTGACTTTTTAGAAAGAGTGGAAGGGGGGAGGGGAGAGAAAGATTGATGTGAGAGAGACAGATCAATTTTTCATTTTTTTAAAATATATTTTATTGATTATTTACAGAGAGGAAAGGAGAGTGACCGAAAGTCAGAAACATTGATGAGAGAGAGAGACATCGATCAGCCGCCTCCTGCACGCTCCACACTGGAGATGTGCCCGCAACCAAGGTACATCCGCAGGCCGACGCTCTATCCACTGAGCCAAACTGGTCCCGGCAGAGACAGATCAATTGATTGTCTCCTGCATGCACATCAGGATGACACTAATCAACTGAGCCACCTGGCCAGGTCCCTCAAGCTTTGGTAAATTTTGTTTTTACCTCTAAATAAAGATATTGTTCTTGAATTTTCTACAAATGCTGACATATAGAACTAGTTTCAAAGGGAAATATATGTTTTAAGAACAAATAAACCAGATTAATAATCTATTTGGTCATTCTGTAAAAGTAAATATAATTGTCTATAAATAAATACTCTATGACTTTTAACAAAAGTAGAAATATATTCCTATGGACATTTTTAAAGACTATTAATTAAAATATTTATACATATCCATTAGTCCATTTACGAACATTAAATGTTTAAGTAAAATGTAAACCATCACTATTAAGTAGAAAACATTTTACTATTCATTAGTTTAATGAGGACCAGAAGTTATTCATTCTCCTCATTTAACCACTCCTCTTCCACTATCATCATCTCTCACCTGGGTCATTTCAGTAGCCATAGAATAGAACTCTTGTTTTCTTATTGTCAAAGAGCAGCCAGAATGATGCTGTTAAAATAGAAGTCATCTTATGATTCTTCTCTGCAGAATCTCTCAGTCATTTCCCATTTCACTAAAAGTAAAAGCCAAAATCTTTCTGCTGGCCCCAAAGACCCTAGATTACCTGTTCCAATCTTCTACCCTCACTTTGCCTCTATGACTACATCTCCCATCTCTTTCACCTCTTGCTTCTGCTTCAGGATGTTCATATTGACTATTTCCTCTGTTTGGACAGCTCATCCTAGCTACCTGTGAGACTTACTTTCTCATTTTCTCCAGGTTTTGAATCAGATATCACCTTCTCATTGAGGACTTCCTTGCTCATCCCAAGATTGTGGCACAAATGCAGAGATTGTATCTTCTTAGCTTGATTTTTTTTTTATCGCTTACCACTAATAGACGGTATATTTTACTTTCTAATCTGATTTGTTGTCAGTCTATCCCACTAAAATATAAACTTCATTTGACAATGAATTTTCTTGTTTTATTTCTTTGCTGGAGGCCTGGGTCATGAATCTGTGTACCAGCGGGGTCATTCAGCTTTCCTGGAAGATCAGGCTGAAACTGGCTCTCTGAAATCCCCCAAAGGGTCCCAAATGGTGAGAGGGCACAGGCCAGGCTGAGGGATCCCACTGGTGCATGATCAAGGCCAGGAAGGGATATGGGAGATTGGCCAGCCAGGAATGGGCCACAGGAGGGCTCCAGGGCATGTCTTGCTTAGTCCCAATCAGCCAGACCCCAGCAGCAAGCTAACCTACCACTTGGAGCATCTGCTTTCTGGTGGTCAGTGCACATCATAGCAACTCGTCAATCAGTCTACTGTCTGCCCCTGGTGGTCAGTGCACGTCATAGTGAGCAATTGAGCAACCTTAGCATATCATTAGCATATTATGCTTTGATTGATTGAACAGACAACCAGACACTTAGAATATTAGGATTTTATTATATAGGATTCCTAGGCTCTGGGACAGTACCTAACACAGAATACAATGCTGTAGGGCAGTCACTGTTTTTGAGATCTGGGATCCAGAAGTAAACAAGACTTGATCCTCTAATGAGAAAAATAGAAGATAAGCAAGTAAACAGGCAAATAAGATGGCAAGGTTAGGGATAAATTTTATGAAGAATGACATGATGCTGAAATATGATAAAGAGTTGTAATAGGTAGTGAGAGCTTATACTTGAGTGGTCTGGGAGGTCAAATCTAAGAAGTGACATTTGAGCTGAAGACTGAAAGACAAATAGCAATGCAAAAGAATTGTGTCAAAAGCTAAGTGGTATATAACATATGAGAGAACAGAATTTCATATTCAGTAATTTTCATTATTATTCAGCAAGGATTTATTTCTCAAATATGGCTAGTTGGTGTACTGGTTTCTAAATAACTAAGATATGGTGTTTACTATAAAGATCAACTGAAGGACTTGTATGCGTGCATGGGAATAGGGGGGCAGGGGCAATGGGAAGATATGTGCATATGTAATACATTAATAAAAATAAAAATTAAAAAAAGATACTGTATATCTTGGGCATGATGTTCACTATGAAGCAACAAATAATGTATAATGTAATTTCAATAATAAGAAGATAACAATGAAAGTGGGCTGTAACACTTGGTGTACCCAGCTGTTTTCTCACCCAATCCACTCTCCTTTCCTGCCTGTGCTATTCAAGTTGAAACCATTCTTCCTATTTCCACTCTTTGACCCTTACATTATATTCTCCACACAGTACATATTCAAACATTTCAGTAACTTTCTTTTGAACTTAGAATAAAATTTAGACTTCTTGCCATGACCTACAGGTCCTGCATAATTTCCTCTGCCTACCTATCATTTCCAAGAAGTCTGCTATCTCACCAAGCCCCAGCTATGTCTTCTTTATGTTCCTAAATTTCTAGAAACTATGGGGGATTAATAGGCTTTAGGAACCTAGCTCTTTGTATGTTCTCTCCCTTAAGTATTCTTCACTCATCTCCTCATAGTTTTCTCCTCATCTGAAATATCAAGTCCACATGGAAGAACTCCTTGACCATCTTATCTAAATACCACCCTTATTTTCTATAGCATTACCCAATTGCATTTTCTTCCTAGATTTTTGTTATGTAAAAATACTTCCTATATTACTTTACCAATTAATGATTTGTCTCCTTCTACCAGGATGTCAGCTCTGGTTCCTCACATTGTCTCCAGAAACTAAAAACCGTTTTTTCTAGGCACTCCTGAAATGTAATAGGTGGACATTAAGTTTAATTGAATGAATACAAATAGAAAGCCATTAAAATATTTTAACCTATTTATATAAAATTGAAAAGGCAGCTGTCAGAATAGCCTGGCAGGGAGAGTATGTATATCAAAACTGAAAGTAAAGAGGAATTGAAAGCTGCAAGATATTTCATGGAAGAAATCAATAGGATCCTATCACTGACAAGACCTGGAGAGCTACAAAAAAATCAAAGGAGAGTACATCAAAGAAGATTCCATCTGTAATCATCAGTGAGTAAGTCAAAAGTAATTTTGAGAAAGATTCCAATGACTAGATGAAATAGTTAATATAGGATATTAGGAATTAGCAAAGGTTACTCTATGATTGGGGATCATTCTGTGCACAAATTTGTTTTTCTGTTGTTATCCTAGCATATTCTTGCAATATTATTGTTGCTTTTATTATTGTGCTTTTATTTGCAATTTAGGGTCCATAAAGAAGTATGAGCAGGTCCCCTGGAGTAAATTAGGCACTTATAGGAAGTTGTATCTTATCTTTAGGGCCATCAGGGTCCTATGAAATAAACTGCTACTCTCCCACCCCCAACTCCATTTCCACATGATAACATAGCCTTAAAGAAAAATCTGTGTTTCACTTTCCTAGCTCCTTCTGTCAAAATAAATTAAAGCCATCACATTTCCCTTTATCTGGTTTATCCTGAGCAATTTATCTAGAGAATTGATTTAATCAGTATGTCTCACAACCACTTTTTACTCTTCAAAAGCATTAAAAACTCCAAAGAATTTTTGTTTATGTGAGCTTTATCCATTAATATTCACTACCTTAGAAATAGAACCTGTATGCTTGCAAGAGAATGAGATTGAAAAATTAAACAATGTTGTTATTAAACAATATTGCTTTGAAAATAGTTTTGACCTCACAAACTCATTAGGAGTGGCAAACTCCCCAGATCACATAATAACAACAACTAGCATTTTATGTAGATCTAGTCAAACTACCATTGCTTCTATGAGAAAAAAGAGAAGTATGTCAGAATTCCCATATACCTTATAGAATAGCTACAAGGATTGGATATAGTATAAAAGTAAAAGTTTTTGCACAAGTAAATTCTTATACGTATATTCTTATATGTAAATTCTTATACATATGTAAGAACAAATTTTAAAGTTATTAATAACTCAGTAAAAACAAGTTTTAAAAATCGAACAGTTTTTCGTTGGCTTTTGAAGTATTCTTTCTTCTGTGTTTGTGAACTATGGATGATAAATTTTTAAAAATCACATCTAGGGTGATTTTGATTAGCTTAAAGCAGGAAATAGTTTAGCATACTTACCAGTAAAATCTAAACTTTTTTCATAGTGTTTTAGTTTATACTTTATTCTCAGTCTCAAGTTATAAATCATGGAATATAAAAAATGCAGGCTTATGACTTCTTCATAAAGTACAAGATGGCATCATTAGTACCAAATGCAAAATAAAGAGTGCGATCAATTCAATTGCAAATTATTTAAAGAAAGTTTGAGGGCAAGAGGGACTAATATTCCTATGAATTACAATAGCTAAACTTTGCTTGGTGTTTTTAATTTACAATTCTCTCTTTTTTAAAAAAAAATCTTTATTAACTGAGGTATTACATATGTGTCCTTACTCTCCATTATCTCCCAAACCCCCATTTATGCCCTCACCCACCTGTTGTCTGTGGCCATTGATTAGGCTTATATGCATGCATATAAGTACTTTGGTTGATCTCTCCTCCTTACTCCCACCCTCCCCTACCTTCCCTCTTAGTTTTGACGCCCTGATTGATGCTTTTCTGTCTCTGGATCTGTTTTTGTTCATCAGTTTACGTTGTCCCATAAATGAGTGAGACCACGTGATATTTATCTTTCTTTGACTGACTTATTTCACTTAGCATAAGGCTCTCCAGTCCTATCCATGCTGTTGCAAATGGTACAAATTCCTTCTTTTTTATAGAGTGTAATATTCCATTGTGTAGATGTACCACAGTTTTTAATTCACACATCTTCATACTCATGGTAAGGTTAGAAGTTATTTTCCATCTCTGTTTTATAGAATGAAAAAAAAAAGGTTTAGGAAGTGTATTACTTTTTCATGGCTGCTATACAAATTACCACAGATATAGTGACTTAAGACAACACAAATTTATAGCACAATTTATAGTTCTTTAATTCAGAAATCCAAAATGGTTGTTTTTGGACTAAAGTCAAGGTATCAGAAGGTCAGCATTCTTCCCTGGGGATGATAGGGAAGAATCTATTTCACTGTCTTTCCCAGGAACTAAAGACTGCCCACATTCTTTATCTCATACCTTTTACTCCATCTTCAATACCAATAACACTGAGCTGAGTCCTTCTCAGGCTGCCATCTCTCTAGTTCTGTCTTTTCATTTCCTTCCTACTTTTAAAAGACCCTTTGTACCCACTGGGATAATCCAAGATAATCTTTATTTTAAAGTCATCTGATTAGCAAACAATTTCATTTGCAAACTTAATTTTCCTTTGCCAGGTATCATAATATATTCATAAATTTTAAGAATTAGAACATATATATCCTTGGGGAGAGGGAAATCATTCTGTCCACCATAGGAAAGATAAGCCATTTGCCAAGTGCATCAAACTAAAAAGTGCATCTAAAAAGACTCAAATCTGGCCTTCTGACTATGTTGTTCTTCCAAGGTGGTCTGTCCTTCTCTTATCAGTCTTAACAAAGAATGAGGGCCCGCTAAACACTGCTGGAAGAAGGTTGGAGGTAGAGATGATTGCTCTGTGAAATCAGCACCATTAATAAAGGATTAGGACCTTTATGGAGAGATAGTAGGCTAGAGAGAGTTGTTTGCTGAAACAAATAAAAAAAATGGATCTTTCCTTTTTCTCTCTGTGTCTACATTTTATATTTATCAATATCTACTCTTTTTCTTTTCTTTGTTTAATTAAATGATCATTATATGGAAATTACATATAACTTAAATGTTAGGTTACACTTTTATTTTAAAATACATTGTTATAAAACCTGTTGTCTGTTTATATTTCTTTACTTTTTAAATAAAAAATAAATCTAAAATAAATTGTTTTCAAATTCTGTAATCTGATGTCTCTGTTAGACTAATAAACTTCTGTTTATGGTATATGAAAAGATTTTTATTTATGCAAATTGTTGATTTTTGATAGAAAAAACACAAGTATTCACTTATCTTCTTTATTTTACACAAATATGATATCTTGGAAACAGAATACATTCATCTAAATGAGTTGGCATGAGTCTACTCAGCCAATTAAATACATTGCTGGATATATTCTGAGAAATAGGAAACATGTTTTGATAAGTGTGAAAAGAGAGAAGAGAGAGGGCCATGACAATAGTGAGTGAGGATCTTGGGAGACAAGTATTTTTATTGGTGGATAATTTGAAAAAGATACTAATCACTCTGTGTTATGGTTTTCTCATTTATAAAATGTTATTATGGTAGCATCCTATTTTAAGTGTTGTGAAAATTCAATGAATTAATTTATGTAAAATACTTAGAACACTGCTTAGTTTTATATATATTGAGTTGAATTATTTTAATGTGTAGCTGCTATAATAATAATAATTATTTATATTAGGTGATAACCTTTGAGAATAAAAGGATAAAAAAGGGGTTTAAAGAAAAAACACTACCTAATTCATAATTTTTTCTGTATTTTAGAAATTGTTTAGACATTTAGCCTGGAGAGGTCTGCATCTCTTGTTAACAGGAGAGAAATGTTTTCTGCTTTTTGTAAAAGAATATGCTTATAAATATACATATCTCTATCTATCCTAAAGTAAAAAAAAAAAAAAAGCTTCTATTTGAACCTGAGACCTCTCTCTAACATTTGATCCCAAAGGGCTCCAACCAGAGGGCAACTCTTACTGCTTTTGTGTTCTCATTACGCCCTCTCTTCTCAATCACCTACAATTTAGCTTTAAGGAGTATCAGTCCTTAATCACCATTAAATCCTTCTCAAAGAAATTTGGGCAAAATAGAGGTAAACTATGGAATCCACTAAGACTTAGATTAAAATCTTACCAAATATTTAATCCAGCTAAGTCTCAATTCACTTTTATCTTTAAAATGGAAATAATAAAGGATGATGATTACTCAACATAGTACCTGTTTGCATAATTTTTATTTTTATTTATGTGTATTTTGCAATAAGTAAATAGCAAAAAGTGTGAAAAATATTACTGTTATTTGTGTACCAAGTTTAAAAAATGGTCAAGGATTATGTAATTTTAAAGAAGCGGGTAGAGCCTTGGCTGATGGATCAGTTGGTTGGAGTGTCATGCCATACATCAAAAGGTTGTGGTTTTGATTCCTGGTCAGAGCACATTCCTACATTGTGAGTTTCATCCCAAGTTGGGGTGTGTAGAGGAGGCAACCAATTGTTTCTCTCTTGCATTGATGTTTCTTTTTGTCTCTCCCTATTGCTTTCTCTCTAAAAGCAATAAAAACATATTCTCATGTGAGAATTAAAGAAAAAATGGCCTAAAAATAAAATTAATAATTAAGGGGCAGGTGGAGAGTTAACTAGACATTGTGTTTGGGTATTGTCACTTGGCAACATCACTGACAAATATATAGAAAATATTTAACATTGTTTGTCTTACTTTACAGGTATCAGAAATTTTCTGAATAGCTTTGATAATGATTATCATATTAATATTAAATTGTATTTCTTATTCCTATAACAATATTACTTGAGTCTTCCTTAGGTTGTGGTTTGACACTGTTGCTAAAAATTTGAAAAAGTTGGGAAATATGTTCAGATGAGATAAAAACATTTTGAAGAAGAACTAGAACCCACACAATGCCTGATATTTTACTTAGGAGGGAATACTCAGTAATTTTAGAGAAGGTGTTACTAAAGTAAGGCTATTTTGATTCAGATTTTATATAATTGAGAAAATATATTTAAAAAAAATAAAATGAAAAAAAGAATGTGTGACATGATATAACAAAATAAAATAATAATAAAAATAACAATTTAAAAAAACACACACACAACATGGACAATTGCCCCTAAGCCACAATTTCTGGAGATTTATGCCCATCAAAAACATAGCCTTTACATTTATTCATATGAGTAAATTCACATTAAATCATATGCCTTAAATTATGTAAGGCCTTCAGGAAGATACCCTTTCATAATATTAGACTACCCTGCATCTTTAAGTTCCAGTCCCTTTTTATTTATTTATTTTTAAATTAAATGTTTATTATTCAGATTATTATATTTGTTTCCCTTTTTTCCCCTCCATAGCATCCCTCCACCCAACTCCCACCCTTTCCTCTGCCCTTACCTCCCTCCCATTGACCTCATCCATAGGTGTATGATTTTTGTCCTGTCTCTCCCTGTACACCCCTCACCCCTTTCCCCCTGATAATTATCAGTCCACTCCCTTTCTGTGCTCCTGATTCTATTATATTCACCAGTTTATTCTGTTCATCAAATTTTTAATTCACTTAATTTTTAGATTCACTAGTTGATAGATATGTATTTGTTGTTCATAATTTTTTGTCTTTTACCTTTTTCTTCTTCCTCTTCTAAAAGAGTACCTTTCAGCATTTCATATAATACTGGCTTGGAGTTGATGAACTCCTTTAGCTTTTTCTTATCTGTGAAGCTCTTTATCTGCCCTTCAATTTTGAATGATAGCTTTGCTGGATAGATTATTCTTGGTTGTAGGTTCTTGCTATTCATCATGTTGAATATTTCTTGCCACTCCCGTCTGGCCTGCATCATTTCTGTTGAGAAATCATCTGAAAGTTGTATGGGTGCTCCCTTGTAGGTAATGAACTGTTTTTCTCTTACTGCTTTTAATATTCTCTCTTTGTCTTTGCTCTTGGGATTTTAATGATGATGTGTCTTGGTGTAGTCCTCTTTGGATTCCTTTTATATGGGGTTCTGTGTGCTTCCTGGACTTGTAAGTCTATTTCTTTTACAAGATGTGGGAAGTTTTCAGTCATTATTTCTTTAAGTAGCTTTTCAGTATCTTGCTCTCTCTCTTCCTCTGGCACCCCCACAATTCTGCTGTTGGTATGCTTGAAGCTGTCCCAGAGGCTCCTTACATTATCTTCACATTTTTGGATTCTTTTCTCTTCTTGCTTTTCCAGTTGAGTGTTTTCTGCTTCTTTATATTTCAAATTTTTGACTTGATTCTTGCCTTTCTCTAGTCTGCTGTTAGGACTCTGTATAATATTTTTTATTTCAGTCAGTGTATGTTTAATTTCTAGTTGGTCCTTTTCCATCTCTAGTTGGATCATTTGCATCTCTAGTTGGTCCTTTTTCATCTCCTCTTGGCTGAGAGAATCCAAGACGGCAGCATAGGTAAACATCTACACTGCTGCCTCGCACAACAATTTCAAAACTACAACTAAATGACAGAACAGACATCATCCAGAACCACAGGAAAGCTGGCTGAGTGGAAATTCTACAACTGGAAGGAAAGAGAGGGGCTCATGGAGACCCAAAGGAGCTGAAAAAACTGAGGTACGGAGACGCGTGCATGGAGAGAGTGGGTGCCAGAGTACCTGGCTGGTTTTCTCTGGCAGGAGGGAAACAGAGACTCTCAAAGGCATTGAACCCCTTATCCTATGACACTAAACCCCAAATCCAGCCAAAACTCATACAGGGGGAGTCTGGACTGTGAAAAGGGAGAAGTGCATGGAAATTTAGGGGAGTCTCAAAAGATCAGAGGGCTGGTGGCATGCACGGCACTGCGCAGAGGACAGACTGCTGATTGTGCCACTGGCTTTCACGAGAGGGCGGGAGACAGACCCTCCCAACTGTGCCACTTCTGACTCCACTAAGCCTCAGTTTCTGGTGAAACCCTGGGGACCTAGACTCCTGTGGTCCTGGAGTGCAGGGGAGCCAGAAAGGCAGTGGTCTAGAGGCACTGTGCGCGCTGCACAAGGAGCGCTCCAGGGATTACCCAGTCACATGAGACTCAGGGGCCTGGCAGGCGGGGCCAACTGGAAGGCAAGGTGGTCCCTTAAGCCCTGAGACTCCACCCATCCCAAGCTCAACAAAAAGGCTTCTGCGGTTTTGCAAGTCTGGTATCATAAGGGTGAATCCAACACAGAAGTTCTCCCGGCATAGTGAAAATGCTGAGACAAGGGAAGGGATCACAAACAAAAGAAATGGAGGAAAACAAACAACTGGATATAGAGTTCAAAACCACGCTTATAAGGTTTTTTAAGAATATCCTAGAAAAGTTGGATAAAGTTAGGGAAAGTCAAGTCCCTTTTTAGTCAATGGGTGTTCGTGGTGTGTTTAACAATTTGTTTAAATAAATACTCCTTGGAAATAGTGCATTTATAAACTTATTTTTAAGATACCTCTGATATGTCCTTCTAAATGAACAAAGAAATGTGTTCCATAGTGAATAAGCACATATTTTCCTTCAGCTCTATTCTCCTTGTCAAGCTGCAGGAAATTATTCACCTGTTGTTTTCATGTCTGACCCATGTTAGAGATACTGGATTGACAGAGTCCAAAAGTTGTCTGATACTCTTCAGGTATACATATGTGAGAAGCTCAGATGTGACACTTCTAAGGCCAGAAATACTTCTCCTTTTCTAACATAACAGACTGGGAATTCTTTGTACCCTCATCAATCAATTTTCCATGGTTTTGACCTCTGCGTACTTCCACCCAAGGTAGCAAACTCTGCATAGTGCTTCCTGGAGACTCATGGGGACTGGAAAATGTGTCCATGACACTATTCTCCTTTTGATAGCTTTTTATGGTCTTTAGCGTTATGCAGGTAGTCTGGGATATCCTCTGTTCATTGTCCTCAAAGTTAGCAGGGTTAAGAGCTCCTGGAAGAGCTGAAGAGAAACCCATCTGAGGTACCAGAGCCCATCAGAGTCTGTGCACAGCTAATTTATTCTTTCAGTATATTTATTAATGAAGTCATTACTCTGCCTAAAATATATTTTTAATATATTTTATTGATTTTTTACACAGAGGAAGGGAGAGGGATAGAAAGTCAGAAACATTGATGAGAGACAGACATTGATCAGCCGTCTCCTGCATGCCCCACACTGGAGATGTGGCCACAACCAAGTTACATGCCCCCGACCAGAATCGAACCTGGGACCTTTCAATCCACAAGCCAATGCTGGTGTGGGGGAGCAAGCAGTTAGGAGATGATCAGGCCAGCAGGGGAGGGCAGTTTGGGGGTGATCAGGCTGGCAGTTGGGCAGAGGTGGTTAGGGATGATCAGGCAGACAAGCACGTAGTTTGGAACTAGCAGGCCAGGATTGCGATAGGAATGTCTGACTGGTTTGACCCGGGATTAGGTCAAAACCGGCAGTTGGACATCCCCCAAGGGGTCTCAGATTGGAGATGGTGCAAACTGGGCTGAGGGACATTCTTCTCCCCTTTCACAAATTTCATGCATGCGGTCTCTACTGGATAGATATAAAAATGTAACACAGATTTTTTTTATGTTTATTTCTATATTTCAGTTTATCAGATCTATTTGAATCTACAGTCTTTAATTAAAATGATAGAAAAGTAAAAAAGTACATATCTACACAACTTTTATGTTCATTCTTTAAATTATGTGTTTTCCTTGTAACAAACAAGAATGTATTTATTTTTGAACAATGCACAGAATAGTTTTTTAAAGTGGGTTGGAAAAAAATAACGTACAAATTTTTTACTACAAAATTTCTAAATATGAGTAAATGCTGTTCTTGCCTCTTCCCACAACCATATCAAAATTACAACTCAATTATTGAATAGCCACCCCTGAGAAATGTAGTGGATAAAAAGGGGTTCTATGAAAAGTAATCTTACAGGGTGATTTGGTCATAAATTTCTAACTGAGAAGGTTATGGTTGGTAGTCATGCCCCAATCCCATAAATTTTCCAGTGAAAGGTCTTAAATCAGCCCTGTCCATTGTTCTTTTGCATCTAGGTTAACACACCTTTGAAATACCAGAAGTAATATATCTTACAGGGATAGCACATAATCTAGCTGATTGTTCTATAATCCAATCTCCACCTTGCTTTCTACCAATCTTCCTTTCATTTCTTTATAATGCATAAAACTGTTAGGTCACCAAAGAAGAAATTCACAAGGACAGAGTGGTGAGGGATTATGAACACCCCAATGACAGGAGTCAGGGATTTTTGAAGGACTTTTGGCAGGTTTTTTTCTGGGCGAAGAATTCTCTGTGCAGGTCTGGATTCTGGGAAGCCTGGAGTGGAGAAATAATGGTCTAAACAAGTGGAATGTCCATTGTGAAGTGGCCTAAAAGTCAGTTCCCAGAGGAGTGGGTATCGATTCAATTATTTGATCAGACCTAACATTCCAGCCTTTTTCTTTTATGGAATATCTTCTGTAATTGCTTCCTGCTGAGACGGTACGTTGAGAACACAGGGGGATAGACTTTCACAGGAGTCATCTGGGTGAGGGGTTGCAGCAGCATGATTTCCCCAAGAGACTGTTTGGTGAAGACTTGAAAATGGCCCTATTGAGTGACTTGGGAGTTAAGAGTTGATCCTAAGGCTGTCACAGCATTACTTGGCTGGCTTTTCTGCTTTTCTGGGACTGGAGGTGAAATAAAACTGAGGGCTAGATGTTATCTTTAGGGAAGAAAACAGAGATCTAAGTTGTCCGGCTAGTGATATGAAAGAGGAGGATAGGTTACCTTAGGGGTGAGGTTCTTGTTTTCCCAGTTTTGCCTCTTATTGGACATCCACAGCTTTCTTGTAGGTTCTGAGATAGGGTTTCAATAATATAGCAGTGGTTAAGCTCCATATGGTAGTTACAACCCATGCTGTGATGCCCAGTGCTATAAAGAGTGATATTATTTGGACTCCATATATGATGGGTTACTAGAACAGGTAAAAATTGATCTTTGAAGATTACATTTACATTGGATGAGAGTTAAATGAAAGTACATATTCCTGTCCAGGTGTCGGGAAGACAAATGTTTGTGTTCTCCCACAAAGGAAGAAGAATCCCTGATCATGGAGATAAGCTGAAAGGTATAGAGAGAAGAGATGTACATGTAGTTGCCATGGCACTACCAATAATGGATGACAGATGAGTGGTTGAGATTTTATTGCAGTAAAAGTGGTTGGAATGCTAGAATGGGCATCTAAAGGAAAAGAGAAAGGGAAAGAAAGGAGCAGTTGAAGCCTGGGTTCTGAATGATTGAATAAAAAATAAAACAGACCGAGACCAGTTTGGCTCAGTGGATAGAGTGCTGGCCTGAGGACTGAAAGGTACCAGGTTCAATTCTGGTCAGGGACATGTACCTTGGTTGCGGGCACATCTCCAGTGTGGGGTGTACAGGAGGTGGCTGATCGATGTCTCTCTCTCCCTTCTCCCTTCCTCTCTGTAAAAAAAAAATCAACAAAAATATATATTTTTTTAAAAAGAAGTAAAACAGACTGATTATAGAAAATAAACATTGGCTTCTGGGGAGAGCTAGTAGTCAACCCACGGAGACCAATGACTGTTTTGTAGTTCTAGATTAACTGTGATGTTGCAAGCTGATGATGGGAGATGGCCTTTTGTTATATTGCCCTGTGACTTTGTAAAGCATAAAGGGTCTTGCACAATTAATGGGTTGTATAGACTGATAGAACCTGTGACTAGGAGGGAGGAAGGAGTTACTTTAGTAAGAAATAGAATATTAGAATAGAAAAGAAGAGAGGCTTGATTTGTCTGGGCTGTGGGATAATTACCTAGAAGGTTGACTGCATTTTTGAAAAATATAGTTCCCTTTTCATTTTTATAAGTAGAATAATTTTTACCTGATTCCATCTCTTGATTAGTATAGGGATAGTGATATATGCTGAAGAGGAGAGGGAAAGGCAGAGCAAGAAATTCCTGGCTAAGCAAGGAATGGGTAAGATTAAGTGTTCATTTGAGATGAGTGGAGGTGAAAAAGTTTCTTATGGGTATAGGAGAGGAGGGCTGGAATAGGATGAGGAGAGCTAATTCAGAATTCCAGTGTCAGGATTGTCCCAAGGGAGGAAACGGTATGTTTCTAGAAATATGAAAATATTTTTTCCCATTATTTATTAATGTATTACATGTGTACATATCTTTCATTGCCCCCCCCCAACACCACTCTCTCACCCGCCAGTGTCTTTCACCCATTGATTATGCTTATATGCATGCATACAAGTCCTTCGGTTGATCTCTTATCTACCCCACCTCTCCCTAACCATCCCACTGTAATTTGATGGTCTGTTTGATACTTTATTTCCTCTGTATATATATTTTTGTTCATCAGTTTATAATGTTCTTTTTTATCCATAAATGAGTGAGATCATGTGATATTTTTTCTTTTGTTGACTGGCTTATTTCACATAGCATAATGTTCTCCAGTTCCATCCAGGTTGCAGCAAATGATAAGAATTTCTTATTTTTATGGCAGCATAGTATTCCATTGTGTAGATGTATCAAGGTTTTCTGATGCAGTCACCTGATGACAGGGACCTACGCTGTTTCCAAATCTTAGCTATTGTAAATTGTGCTGCTATGAAAATAGGGGCACATATATCCTTACTGATTGGTGTTTCTAGTTTCTTAGGATATATTCCTAGGAATGGGATTACTGGGTCAAATGGGAGTTCCATTTTTAGTTTTTTGAGGAAACTCAACACTGTTCTACACAGTGGCTGCACAAGTCTGCATTCCCAACAGTGTTCCAGAGTTGTGCACTCACAAGAGTTCCTTTTTCTCCACAACCTAGCTAACACTTGTCATTTGTTGATTTGTTGATGATTGCCATTCTGACAGGTGTGAGATGATATTGTATTGTTGTTTTGATTTGCATCTCTCAGATAATTAGTGACTTTGAGCATGTTTTCATGTGACTCTTGGCCTTACTTCTGTCTTCTTTCAAAAAGACTCTAGGTCCATTGCCCACTTTTTTACTTTAAAAAAAAAATTAAATCTTTATTATTCAGATTATTACATTTTTTTCTCTTTTTTTTCCCCTTCATAGCTCCCCTCCACCCGGCTCCCACTCCTCCCTCTACCCTTATCTCCCTCCCGTTGACCTCATCCATAGGTGTATTAATTGGGTCATTTATCTTTCTTTTATTAAGTTGTATAAATTGCCTGTAGATGTTGGAGATTAAACCTTTATCAGTGATAACATTTGTAATTATGTTCTCCCAGACAGTGGACTTTCTTGTTGTTTTGTGGATGGTTTATCTTGCTGTGAAAAAGCTTTTTATTTTGATGTAGTCCCATTTGTTTATTTTCTCTTTAGTTTCCACTGCCTAGGAGCAGTATCAGTGAAGAAGTTCCTTAGTCATATGTCTGAGATTTTGATGCCTGTGGATTCCTCTAGTATTTTTATGGTTTCCCACCTTATGTTTAAGTCTTGTATGCATTTTTAGTTTATTTTCATGTATAGTGTAAGTTGGTGGTCTAGTTTTCATTTTTTTTGCATGTATCTGTCCAATTTTGCCAACATCATTTATTGAACAGACTGTCTTGACTCCATTGTATGTTTATGCCTCCTTTGTAAAATATTACTTGAGCATAGTAGTTTGGGTCAATATCTGGATTCTCTACCCTATTCCAGTAATCTATATGTCTGTTATTGTGCCAGTAGCAGGCTATTTTGAGAACAGTGGCTTTGTAATACAGCTTGAAATCTGGTAGTGAGATCACACCTACTTTATTCTTCTTTTTCAGGACTGCTGTGGCTATTTGGGGTCTTTTTTTTGTTCCAGATGAATCTTCGGAGAGTTTGTTCTAGGCCTGTTAAATATGACAATGGTATTTTAAATTGGAGTGTATTGAATCTATCGATTACTTTGGGTAGTGTGGACATTTTAATAATGTTGATTCTCCCAATCCATGAATATGGTACATTCTTCCATCTTTTTAAGTCTTACTCTGTCTCTTTTATCATTGTCCTGTAATTTTCTGCGTATAGATATTTTACCCCCTTAGATAATTGTATTCCTAAGTATCTTAATTGAATTGGAGGGATAGTAAATGGGATTGCTTTCTTAGTCTCTCTTTTTGTAAGTTCACTATTGGTGTATAGAAATGCCATAGATTTCTTGGCATTAATTTTCTATCCTGCAACCTTGCCAAATTCATTTATTAAGTTTATTACTTTTTTGATCAAGTTGTTTGGGTTTTTTATATACAATATCATGTCATCTGCAAATAAAGACTGCTTTACTTCTTCTTTTCCAATTTGGATTCCTTTTGTTTCTTCTTATTGTCTAATTGCAATGGCTAATACTTCCAGTACTATGTCGAACAGGAGAGGTGAGAGTGGGCATCCCTGTCTTTTTCCTGTTATTAGAGGAAATGGTTTTAGTTTGTGCCCATTGAGTATGATATTAGCTTTAGGTTTATCATATAAAGCTTTTATTATGTTGAGGTATGATCCTTCTATTCCCACCTTGTTGAGATTTCTTATCAAGAAAGAATGTTGGATTTTGTCAAATGCTTTTTCTGTATCAATTGATATGAGAATGTGTGTTTTTTTAATCTCTCAATTTGTTAATGAGAGATTTACTTTAAAAAAAATTAAATCTTTATTATTCAGATTATTACATTTTTTTCTTTTTTTTCCCCTTCATAGCTCCCCTCCACCCGGCTCCCACTCCTCCCTCTACGCTTATCTCCCTCCTGTTGACCTCATCCATAGGTGTATTAATTGGGTCATTTATCTTTCTTTGATTAAGTTGTATAAATTGCCTGTAGATGTTGGAGATTAAACCTTTATCAGTGATAACATTTGTAAATATGTTCTCCCAGACAGTGGACTTTCTTGTTGTTTTGTGGATGGTTTATCTTGCTGTGAAAAAGCTTTTTATTTTGATGTATTGGCTTGTGGATATTGCACCATCCTTGCATCTCTGGTATAAATCCTACTTGGTCATGGTGTATGATCTTTCTGATGTAATGCTGAATCCGATTTGCTAGAATTTTTTTGAGGATTTTGGCATTTATGTTTATGAGCATTATTGGACCGTAATTGTCTTTCATTTTGTTGTTTTTATCTGGTTTTGGTATTAGGGTGATGCTTGCTTAATAGCAGGAGCTTAAAAAGGTTTCTTCATCTGGAATTTTTTGGAATAGTTTGGGGAGGATACCTTTTAATTCTTCCTTGAATGTTTTGTAAAACTTTTTTGTGAAGCCATCTGACCCCAGGCTTTTGTTTGCTAGAAGCTTTTTGATGACTGCTTCAATTTCTTCCATAGTTATTGGCCTATTGAGATGTTTATATTCTTCCTGATTGAGTTTTGGAAGATTATATTTTTGTAGGAATATGTCCATTTCCTCCAGGTTGTCCAGTTTGTTGGAATAGAATTGCTCATAGTATTTTTTAACAATCCTTTGTATTTTGGTGGGGTCTGTTGTTATTTCACCTTTCATTTCTTATTTTGTTTATTTAAATCCTCACTCTTTGCTTCTCAGTGAGCCTGGCTAGAGGTACATCAATCTTGTTTATCCTTTCAAAAACCCAGCTCTTAGTTTTGTTGATCTTTTGTATTTTTTTTTGGGGGGGGGCTCTGTATGGTTTTTCTCTGCTCTGATCTTTATTATTTCATTCCTTTTGATTGTGGTGGGTTTTTCTTGTTGCTCTTTTTCTAACCCTTTGAGTTGTATGGTTAGATAATTTATTGCCATTGTTTCTTTTCTTCTTCTTCTTATTTTATGTTTTTTTCAGTAGGCTTGTAGAGTTATGAACTACCCTCTCAAGACTGCTTTCACTGTGTCCCATACATTTTGGATTGTTGTGTTTTCATTGTCATTTATTGCCACGATGTTTTTTATTTCTTCCTTGATTTCTCTGGTAACCCAGTCATTGTTTAATAGTTTGCTTTTTAGTTTCCATGTGTTTGATTTCTTTGGGTCATTTTATTGTAGTTGATTTCCAGGTTTATGCCACTATGATCTGAGAAGATGCTTGATACAATTTCTATCTTCTTGAATTTGAAGAGACCCAACCCATGTGCACTTGAGAAGAATGTATATTCTGTGGCTTTGTGGTGAAATGTTCTGAAGATGTCAATTATTTCCATCTGGTCCTGTGAGTCATTTAGGATTGATATTTCTTTGCTAATTTTTTTGTTTAGAGGATTTGTCCAATGGTGGTAGTGGGGTATTAAATCTCCTTGTATGATTGCATTGATGTCAATCTCTCCCATGATATCCTCCAGGAATTTTTTTTTAATGTGTTTTGGTGCTCCTGCATTGGGTACATATATGTTTACCATGCTATTTCTTTTTGTTGCATTGTTCTCTTTAGTATTATAAAGTTGCCTTCCTTATCTCTTGTTATGTCCTTATCTTTGAGGTCTAATTTGTCACATATAAGTATTGCTACCCCAGCTTTTTTTCATTTCCATTTGCCCGAAAGAAAAAAACAAAAACAAAACTTTAGTCCATCCCTTCATCCTCATCTGTGTGCATCTTTTTTTCTGAGGTGGATTTCCTATAGACAACAGATATATGGTTGTGTTTCCTTATCTAACCCATTACCCTATGTCTTTTGATAGAGGAATTTAATACATTTGTATTTAAGGTTATTATTGATAGGTACTTATTTGTCACCATTTTTATTCTTTACCCCTGCGTTCCTTCTTTGCTTCATATTTATTTATTTATTTATTTTTTACAGCAGAACCTTTAGGATTTCTTGCATTGCTTATTTGGTGGTAATAAATTCCCTTTGTCCTTTTTTGTCTGTAAAGCTCCTGATTTCACTTTCAATTTTGATTGATAGACTTGCTGGACACAGTATTCTTGGGTTCAGACCCTTCCTTTGCATAACTTTGTATATTTCATTCCATTTCCTTCTGGCCTGATTAGTTTTCGTTGAGAAATCAGTTGCTAAATGTGATGGGGGTTCTTTTATAGGTAACTCTCTGTCTTTGTCTGTCCACTTTTAAGATTCTTACTTAATCATTGTGTGTTTGCCAATGTAATTATAATGTGCCTTAGTGTTGGTCTTTTGATGTTCATTTTGCCTGGTACTCTGAGTTTTTGGATTTGTGTGGGTTTTTGCTTCCCTATATCAGGAAAGTTTTCTGTCATTATTTCTTCAAACAGGTTTTCTACTCCTTGCTCAGTTTCCTCTCCTTCTGGAACTTTTATTTTGCAGATGTTGTTTTGTTTTGTGTTGTCCCAAAGTTCCCTTAGTCTTTCCTCCTCTTTTTTACTTTTTATTATTTTTTTTTTAGAAGCTGCTCTACTTGGGCATTTTTCCCTACCTTTCTTCTAGCTCACTAATGCTGTACTCTGCTTCTTCTAGTCTACTCTTGATACTTTCTATTGAGTTCTTTACAGCAGTGATGTCATTTTTTATTTCTTCTTGGTTCTTCTTCATATTGTCAAATTTGTTTTCCATTTGTTTCAACCACCTGAACATTTCTCTGAATTCTTTATCTGGAACGTTTCTTGCCTCCATTTCATTTACTTCCTTTTCTGGTGATGCCTGCTTTTCTCTCACATGTGGGCTGTTTCTTTGTCTTCCTATGATCTCTCTTCTCTGGGTGTCTGGTTATGTAGTGCTCTCTCTCCTCATCCCAGGCATAATCTGACCTTTACCTGGTTGAATGTAGATCTCCTCTAAATCCATGTGCTTGCGCCACTTGGGGACTGGTGTTCTGGGGTTTGCAGATGCTCGGTGGGTGCTACAGTTGTAGATTTTCAGGCTTTTGATAACATCCACCCTCCCGTTCAAGATGGTGTGGTCTCCACATCCGAGATGGCAGCTCTGGGAGGTAACCCAGCATCAACAGCATGGGCTGCCCAGTCAAGGGAACCTCATTCAGAAGTCCCCCACCTTCTCCCAGAGGATAGCTGTCCCTCATCTCACCAACAAACACTTCCCATGCGACCCTCAGCTGTTCCCTCTCTCTGCTCTGAGACAAGGCTTGGGACACATTTGTCTATTCCACTGCCATTTTTCCTCAAAGAAAAATCTTTTCCCATGGGTAATTGAAGTCTCTTTGTAGAAGGAAGTCTCATGGAAAGGTGATGCAAAGGGAGAGGGGGCAATAACTAGGACCTATCAGATTTTTATTGGGAGAGGAGTTGGGCTTTCAGGAAAGTCAGGGTTACTAGGGTACATAGGGAACACCTGGAGGGGTCCTCACTCATCCTGGGATGTGAGTAAGGCATATTCTGGTTGGCCTCATCCAGTGCCTGTAATACTTAGGGAACTCTAACTCATGTGGAGGTTTTTTGTGGATCGGTTTTAATCAGGAAAGATGGAACCATGGAGTATGTTCTGTAATTAGCTGTAATTAGGGCAGTTAAGAGTAACTGATAAGGGACTTGCATTCAGGGATGTAAATTCTTGATGGATTTCCTTTAGGACAGCAGTTCTCAACCTGTGGGTCACGACCCCTTTAGGGGTCGAACGACCCTTTCACAGAGGTCACCTAAGATCATCGGAAAATGCAGATATTTACATCACAATGCATAACAGTAGCAAAATTTCATGGTTGGGGGTCACCACCACATGAGGAACTGTACACAAGGGTCGAGGCCTTAGGAAGGTTGAGAACAATTGCTTTAGGAGGGTTAGGGGGGGTGTCTCCTATAAAAGGTGATAGAAGACCTGGGTCAGCATGTTCTTCAGTAATTGTGTGATGAGAATTAAAATGGGGACATAGTCTCTAGAGGGGTCTTTGTGGAAGGGAAGTTTCCTAATAAGAATGGTCTTCCATACATGAATTCAAAGGGACTAAAAACAGGGTGCATAGGGGAATTACCCTGATGTGCATAAAGGTTAAAAGTAGGAGAATAGTTTAAGGTTCTTTAGTTTCCAGATGTAATTTAGTTAGGTGAAATTTAATTAAGAATTTGCCTTTTCTATTTTGTCTGAAGTTTGGGACTGGAAGGGAGATATAAATTCCACTGGATGTTCAGAGTGGAGGAGACCTGTTGAGTCACTTAAGATATGAAAGAAGATCCATTTTCTGATTGTAATGAGGTAGTTCAGACATGGGAGGAATGACTTCTTACCTACCCTGAGACAGTATCTATGAGGATTAACATATATTTTATTATTTTAATAGGGGGCATGTGATGAAGTCAGTCTGCCATTCTTGTCCAGGGATTTGGCCCCTTCACTGATGAGCAGGGAAAGAAGGAAGTCTAACTGTCCTTGAAGAGATACTAAGTAACAAGTAGAACAGGTTCTGGTGATATTTTACAGTAGAGATACTAGGCTAGGACATGTGATGAGGGGCTTTAGGAATTGTAAAAGCAGTCTTATCCTGTACGTAGCAATTGTGAATAGCATGTAAGATATTGGAGGCCTGTTCCTTGGGAAGGATGTATTTTCCCTGAAATTTTAACCATGGAACTTCCAGAGTGACCCCAAAAATTAATAGCCACTGAATTTCATCTGAAGTATATTAGGGAGTTATATGAGGTATAGCTAAGAGTTGGAAAGTTGGAGGCTTCTTCTGACCTGCTGCCTTGGCCTCCTGGTCTGCTTTGTTATTTCCCTGTATTATGGGATCATTCTTGAATCAGTATTCTTTGCAGTGTATGCCTTTTAAGAAGGTTAGAAAAGGGTAAAGTAGTTCCTAAATACCAAATAGGAAGACCTGTTGAAATTTTCAATAATAGTATCAAGGACTGTGAACGAGTGGTGGAAATAATAAATTCTAGGCTCAGATATAAAGACTTAAGCAACAATAGAGAGCCTTGTTGGGGCTGCTTTAGCTTCCTAGGAGAAGGGGGGTCCCCTCGGATGTCAGGGGTGATCAGGTCCTGACTCACTGGACAACACAATCTTCTACTCGTTCACAAATAACCAGCTTTAGCCAAAAAATAAACAACCAACATTTACATTTATGACCACACTTTAAACACACTCTTACTTTCAAGAAAATATACATTCAACAAAGTACAGGAGACCTTCTGAAATAAAAACTAAGAACGGGTGAATTAAAACTTGTTTAGCAACCAATGTTTTGGTATGTTACGTTATTTAAAAAAAATATTTAGATGTTTATCATTTAACCCAGCAATGCTCCAAAGCCTTTAAGTTAATAAAGACTTTGGAAAATTATATATAGGTATACAAGGCTGAAGAAAATGTGGGGAAAGGAGAGAGCAGGCCTAGCAGCCTGTTCACAGGCTTCTAGCAGCTTGGATTTAAAACTGCCACATTTTTCCTTAGAAATAACATGCTAAGGTTTGGGTGATAATGAGCTTGTCTCCTGAAGTAGCCATACTATTAAATAAGCATTTGCAGTTTTAGTAAAGAAACTATTCTTTGGGAAGGGGAGGGTAAGAAGGTACTGAGATGAGAGCAGTTTTTGAGCATTAAAAATGGGTGAGAATGTTGGCCTTGGGATATAAAGGCTCAGTGAGTGAGGGTCACTTCACCATGTCATGTCATAGAGGAGCTTTGCAAGAAGACTAAAGTTGTAAACAAAGAGGCAAGAGTTCCCAGTGAGTCTGAGAAAGAAGAAACATTCTTGTTCAGAGGAGGGGAAAGTCATGAAGAAGATAAGGTGTTTGTTGTGGGACGACTTCCACAACCAGTTGCAAATGACCACGGAGGCTGCTAAGTTGGTAATAAGCAAGCAAGGATTTATTGAGCTAGCCAGCCAGTGACAGCCTCGAGGGCACCACATGCAGGTGGATTCCACACACTCACGACTGCGCTGTTTCAGGGGTATGCAGCCTCTTTTATAGATCCAAACCACACTTTTTTTCCTTGTTCTACAATCCCCAAACATCCGTGGAGGGGGTCGGTGGGTTTCAGTGGGCTGCAACTGTTCCTGTTGACTGCTCCTTATCTCCCAACCACCCCCTGCTAGATGTTGGAATGTGGACCTATCTTGTGAAAGCAAATTGTAAAACTGAGCAAAGTTAATCATCTCTAAAAGTCTCAACTCCTGGAGCCACTGAGTCAACAGGGATCAATCTCTTATGGTTCTGGTCCTCAGGCACAGGAGAATAAACTTTGTGACATGGGATGGATTTATGTGAGCTTCTAGGTCAAACAGCAGTTTTTACCTGAGATGAATGTTCTTAAGGTCCTATTTCAGTGTTTACCACACAAGGAATGGCATACTCTTGGAGGGTGAGAGAGTGAAACTGAGGTTGGTGACTGTGGTTTGGAACAACTGGGTTTTATGAGGGAATGCATAGTAGCCCTGGTGGGGCACCATGATAGAATGAGAAAAGAGTGAATGGGGGTATTTAGTAAAATCCATTGTAGAGGTGAGGTGGCTAATAGCTATGAAACAAATTTGTCGACCCCCATAAAAGAGACTGAGGAGGGGATAATGGTCCCAATGAATTTGGGAATGACAGAATGAGTGGCCCCAGTGTCAATTAAAAAGGAGATCAGCTTACCTGCTACCACAATTGTTATCTGAAGCTCTATTCTGGTTTTGGAAGTCTGTAGGACCCAGTCAGGGCCTGGGCAGCTTCAGTCTTCAGTGGCCCATCCCAGGAGTTCTGACTGAGGTCTGTCCCAGAGGGGCCAGACTACAGTCTGATTTCCAGTGGCCTTCCCTTCCACACCTTGGCCAAGACCCAGGTGGGGGTCTCAAGTTTGAGCAAGACTTGGCTCAGTGTCTTCCCTGTTGCATTTGAAGAATGGGCCTTGAGGATGCTTAGTCCCTGACTTACCATTGGTAGGAGGACAGGCACTTCGTTTGGGTTTCATGAGAGTGGTGGCTAGGAGCTAGAAGGCCTCCTTCTGGGCCTCAGCCTTGGTCTTATCTCACCTTTGTTTTTGGATTTGTGTCTCCTCATTTGTATTATTAAAGACCTTAAAGGTCAGTTTAACGAGATCTTTTTGAGGGTTCTGTGGACTTGTGTTTATTTTTCAAAGTTTGCAGCATATGTTGGGGGTGATTGGGTTATAAAATGCATGTTCAGAAGAAGAGCTCCCTTTGGGGAGATGAAGTAGGTCTCTGTGAGGAGAAAGAGAGCTGGGTTTTTGTCAGGGCCTTGAGTGATTTCATTACGTTTGTCATAATTGACCACAATACTCTCAGTTTCTACTGCCTCCCTCAGGAGTAGAATAGGCTTGGGAATAGAACAGGCTGTTGAGGAGGGTGGTCTTTGGGTGGCCCGAGAGCAAGTGTTAGGTGGAAAAAGGCTGTTTTAGAGTTTTTTATATTCTTGGGATTTGGGTGCTCAGGGGCTGGAGAGAAGGTGATTGCTGGTTAGGAAAGTCTGGGTTTGGGGAATCTACTGCAGGTGAAGGAGAGAATATGTAAGGGGGTGGAGGTCAGTGGTTTGCTGGGTTAAAAGTAGATTTAGAATCAGAAGTATTAAGGATACGATGTTTTGTGTGAAAGAGAAAGATCTGATGGATAGAGCAGTACTGAGAAAGAGGATTGGAACTTAGGATGAAAAAGGACTGAATGTAGGAAATCTCTGACCATTTTCCAGTGGCAGCAATTATCTAAATTTCTCAGTGTGTTAAAATTAAAAGTGCTGTTTTCAGGCCATTATCTAGTTTATGTTGTGGCCAATCAGTGTTAAAAAATAAAGTGAGGTGATTGGGCATGATCTTCCTCACTAGTGTGCAAAGGGAGTGTGGGGAGGCCCACAAGAGAGAAAGGGTGAGTAATAGACCACCAGTTTAAAGGTGACTAGTTAGGATGGGCATCTCTGATGTTAAACAAATCACCATGAAAAATGATAGGTGATGCTCTGGACTGGGCGTCCCCAGTCCAGAAGGATCCAAAGCCAAATGGCTGAGTAGTCTTCTGGTCTAGCACTAGGACTTCAAGATGAAAGACTTTCAAGAAGTCAGTAAGAGTGAGTAGGGGATGAGGGGAATTGTGGGATGTCATTCACATAGAGAAGATTGACCAGTGTGGGATGGAGATTCAGCAATGGAGAAGGAGAAATTCCTGATCCAGCATCCTCATTTGCTGGCTTTGGAGGAAGGGAATCCTGTTTGAGGCCAGTAATCAAGTCACCTGAGTAGGATTCAAAGGTAAGCACAAGTTGAGCTGCTGCTGCTTACTGCTCTCGAAGTACCAAACTCTGAGTGACTGAAGTTGGGAAGATGGCTCACCATCCCTGTGGAATCCTCCTGAGTTTCAGCACCAAATGTTAGGTTGCCAAAGGAGGAATGTACAATGACAGAATGGTGAGAGTTTATGAATTTATTTGATCATTTGCACATCAGGTGGCTAAGCCTGGATGGCTCCAGCACCCAGTGACGGAAGTCAACAGTTTTTAAAGAACTTTTGGCAGGCTTTTTCTTGGCAGAGAATTCTCTGTGCAGCTCTGGATTTTGGGAAGGCCAAAGGGGAGAGATAATGTTCTTAGAAAGTGGAATGTGATCTAAGCATGTGGAATGTCCATTGTGAAGTGGCCTAAAGAGGTCAGTTCCCAGAGGAGGGAGTATCGATTCAATTATTTGACCTAATCAAAAAAAAAAAAAGCTGCAATAGTTATTCTCTGGAGTATCTGCCAAAGGTGACCAGAAAGTCTTCACCATTGGAACCCACAGGCCAACCTGGCCAAGACTTTAGAAGACATAGCAGATCTACCTAATATATAGAAAGAAACACAGGAAGGCAGCAAAATGAGCAAACAAAGAAACATATCCCAAATAAAACTTCAGAAAAAGAACTAAACAAAATGGAAACAAGCAATTTAATAGATGCAGAGTTCAACACACTGGTCATATGGACAGTGTGAAATTATACAGAAATAGTAAGCATATAAAAGAACCAGTCAGAAATTAAAAAAAAAACAACAACAACAATACACAAACAATAACTAAAATGAAAAATACATTAGATGGAATCAACAGCAGATTAAATAAAGCAGAGAATCAAATCAATGATTTGGAAGACAAGATAGCAGGAAATACCCAATAAGAAAATACCCCAAATACCCAATAAAAAAGAAAATGGGGATAATTTAAAGGACTTCTGTGCAAATATCAAGCACACCAACATTAACATAGGGGTGCCATAAGAGAAAAAGAGAGCAAGAGATTGAGAACATATTTGAAGAAATAATGACAGAAAACTTCCCTAATCTGGAAAGAAATAAATAGATATACAAGTCCAGGAAATGATGAGTCTCAAACAAGTTAAACCTAAAGAGGCCTGTGCCAAACCACATCATAATTAAAATGCAAAGGTTAAAGACAAAGAGAAAATCTTAAAAGTAGCAAGAGAAAAGCAGTTAGTTCTCTATATGGGAGTTCCCACAACAATGTCAGTGATTTTTCACAGAAACTGAATTTCAGAAGGGATTAGTGAGAAATATTCAAAGTGAGGAAAGCAAAGACCTACAATCAAGATTACTCTACTCAGCAAGGCTCAAATTTGGAATCAAAGGGTAGATAAAGAGCTTCCCAGACAAGAAAAAGGTAAAGTAATTCATCACCACCAAACCAGTACAATAGTACAAGAAATATTCAAGGGACTTCTTAAAGAAGAATAAGAATAAGAATAAGAATAAGAATAAGAATAAGAATAAGGTGAAGGAGAAGAAGAAAAAGAAGGAGAAGAAGGAGAGGAGAAAGAGGAGGAGGAGGAAGAGGAGGAGGAGGAGGAAAAGGAGGAGGAGGAAGAGGTGGATGAGGGTGGTCTTTGGGTGGTCCAAAAGCAAGTGTTAGGTGAAAAGAAGAAGGAGGAGGAGAAGGAAGAGGAGGAGGAGGAGGAGGAGGAGGAGGAGGAGGAGGAGGAGGAGGAGGAGGAAGGGGAAGAGAAGGAGAAGAAAACATGAATAATAAAATGACAATAACTACATAACTACCCATAATTACCTTAAATGTAAATGGAGTAAATGCTCCAATTAAAAGACAGGTAACTGAATAGATAGGAAAACAATACCCATAAACATGCTCTCTACAAGAAACCCATTTCAGATTGAAAGACACACACAGACATAAATGGAGAAAAATAATATGGAGTAGCAGTACTAATATCAGACAAAATTGTTTTTAAAACAAAGGATATAACAAGAGATAAAGAAGGACATTTCATATACAATAGCCAGCATATGGAAACAACCAATGTGTACATACAAGAGACAATTAGATAAAGAAGATGTGGTACATAAGCTATATAATAAAAGAGTAATATGCAAATCAACCAAACAGCAGAACGACCAGTTGCTATGATGCACACTAACCATCAGTGGGCAGATGATCAATGCAGGAACTTACCCCTGATGATCAGTGCACTCTCACAGGAGGAGTGCTGCTTAACCAGAAGCTGGGCTTATGGCTGGTGAGTGCAGTAGCAATGGCAGGAGCCTCTTTTGCATCTGCAGCAGTGCTAAGGTGTTCAACTGCTTGCTTAAGCCCACTTCTTGTGGGCCTAAGCCGTGAGCTGGACATCCCCTCAGGATGTCCAGACTGTGAAAGGCACAGGCCAGACTGAGGAACTCTTCCCAAGTGCAATAATTTTATGCACCATGCCTCCAGTATACAATAAAATATGACTTGGTCATAAGAATGAATAAAATTTTACCACTTGCAGCAATATGGTTGGACCTAGAGGGTAACATGCTAAGTGAAATAAGTCAGAGAAAGACAACCAATATATGATTTCACTTATATGTGGAATGTAAGAACAAAATAAGTGAACATTCAAAACAGAAACAAATTTATAGATACAGAGAACAAATTGATGATTGCCATATTATAGGTATGTTTGGGGGCTGGGTGAAAAAGATGAAGGAATTAATAAGTACAAAAGTAGTTACAAAATAATCACAGGGATCTAAAGCATTGGGAATATAGTCAATGATATTGTAATAACTATGTATGGTGCCAGGCAGGTTCTAGAATTATCAAAGGGATTATGTTGTAAGTTACATAAATATCTAACCTCTATGCTATACATCAGAAACTAATATAATTTTAAATATCAACTGTAGTTAGGAAATTTTGTTTCATTGTTATGAGTGATATTTCCATATGTAGTAAATCTTAACGGCATGGATGCCATTTGAACTGAAAGGGTACCAACAATTGGAGTTGTCCCTTATAATAGCTACCCATGGCCCCGTGCATGAAATTCATGCACAGGGGGAGGGAGTGTCCCTTAGCCTTGCCTACACCCTCTCCAACCTGGGATTCTCAAGGGATGTCCAGTTGGACATCCCTCTCGCAATCTGGGACTGCTGGCTCCTAACTGCTCATCTGCCTGCCTGCCTGATTGTTCCTAACCACTCTACTGTCAGCCTGATTGTTCTCAATTGTCCCCCCACTAGACAGATCACTCCTAACTTCCCTCCTTGCCAGTATGCTCACTCCCACCTCCCTTCCCCCCTGCCGGCCTGTTCATTCCCATTGTCCCCCTGCTGGCCTGCTTGCCCCCATCTGTCCTCCTCACTGGACTGCTTACCCCCAAACTGACCCCCCACTGATGGCCTGTTCATCCCCAATTGGCCCCCAATAGCCCCCCACCAGCCTGATCACCACCAATGTCCCCCCAACTGGCCTGATTACTCACACCTGCCCTCCCCTCTTGGCCCCTAACTGTCTCTACTTCAGCCCTGCCACCATGGTGTTGTCCAGAAGAATGTCCGGAATGTCTGTTGGAAGGTTTCCCAGTCTAATTAGCATATTAACCTTTTATTAGTATAGATAGAAGCCTGGTACTTGGGTGGGGGCCAGCTGGTTTGCCCTGAAGAATGTCCTGGATCAGGATGGGGGTTTCCTTGGGGGATGGGGTGGGCCTGGGCAAAGGGCCTGTGGTGGATTGCAGGCTGGCCACACCCCATTGGGCAAGGGGATGGAGCAGTTTTCAGGCCAACCATGCCACCATAGGGTGAGAGTTTCTGTTGGGGAGGCATGGCCAGCCTGGGTGAGGGGCTGTTTGCAGGCTGGCCATGACCCCACGCAGGGACCCTCTCCCCATGTCGGTGTGGCCAGCCTGTATAAGGGCTGAGGGCCATTTTTCAGGCTGACCACACTCCCCAGTGGGGTCCCTCACCCTGACAGTGGCATGGCCAGCCTGAGTGAGGGGCTGAGGGCTGTGTCCAGATCCCTCCCTTGGCGACCAGCCTGGGTGACCCAAGCCTCCTGCTTGCTCCAGCTTGCTCTGAGACTGCCACCCTCAGGACCCTTCTTCGGCAGCTGGCCCAGGCAGCTGGAAAGCTTTGCATCCTCTATCTCCAGGGCCATGGTTTGCCACTCTGTTGACTAATGAGTTTGCCGACCACTGTCATATATTACCCTTTACCTCTTTG
This sequence comes from Lasiurus cinereus, assembly GCA_011751065.1. Classification (NCBI taxonomy): domain Eukaryota; kingdom Metazoa; phylum Chordata; class Mammalia; order Chiroptera; family Vespertilionidae; genus Lasiurus; species Lasiurus cinereus. Next base: position 54,731,123 of record JAAGEH010000286.1, on the reverse strand, counting down.
CACACAATATGCAACAATTGCCTAATCCCCACAGCTTCCAACTGCACAGTAACTTTTAGTCTAGTCCATTAGTCAATAGAATGGGAAACTTTGGCTCTCGAGCTGATTTTGGCTCATGAGCCATGGTTTGCGGACCACAGGTATCGATGATACCTGCTTTGATACAATCGTGACAATTGCTCTTTATTTTCATTTATGCTTTTTTTTTCTTTTTGTTTGCTTATTTTTCTAGAGTAGAATAACAGAAAAGAGACAGTTGATGGACAGTTTTGCCTTTCTACCTACTCTCTATAGAACAAAGTACTTGGTTATAAATTTGGTCCTTCATTGTATCTTATAAAGATTTCAAAATAATATCAACTTTACGTTAATTCAACCTGTTGTGGAATTGGCACAAAAGAAAAAATAGTTGAGCACTTGGAGGTATCAAAAAAGAGGCCTTTAATCAAAACAGCACTGCTGGCTCAGGGGACTTAAAAGATCCAAAGCCTGCGCAACTTATACAATGATATTTCTTCTTACATGTATTCCTGATTTTCTTTGTGTCTAACCACTGTGATTCTACAATGGGCTTTCATAGTCCCTCTTGAGTCAGTTAGAATGGGGAATTTAGATTGTGTATACAGTAGGCTTGTAGGGCTATGAACTTCCCTCTCAAGACTGCTTTCACTGTGTCCCATAAATTTTGTATTGTTGTGTTGTCATTGTCATTTGTTGCCATGATGTTTTTTATTTCTTCCTTGATCTCTCTGGTTACCCAGTTGTTGTTTAATAGCATGCTGTTTAGTCTCCATGTGTTTGATTTCTTTCTATTGTTTTTATTATAGTTGATTTCCAGTTTTATGCCACTGTGGTCTGAGAAAATGCTTGATATGATTTCTATCTTCTTGAATTTGCAGAGACTTTTCTTATGACCCAACATATGATCTATCTTTGAAAATGACCCATGTGCACTGGAGAAGAATGTATAATTTGTGGCTTTGGGGTGAAATGTTCTGAAGATGTCAATTAATTCCATCTGTTCCAGTGAGTCATTTAGGATTGATGTTTCTTTGCTGATTTTTTTGTTTAGAGGATTTGTCCAATGGTGACAGTGGGGTATTAAAGTCTCCTACTATGATTGTATTGCTGTCAATCTCTCCCTTAATATCCTCCAAGAGTTTTTTTTTTATGTATTTAGGTGCTCCTATATTGGGTTTATATATGTTTACCAGAGTTATTTCTTCTTGTTGAATTGTTCCCTTTAGTATTATGAAGTGGCCTTCTTTATCTCTTGTTATGTCCTTCACTTTGTCAGATATAAGTATTGCAACCCCAGCTTTTTTTTCATTTCCATTTGCCTGAAATACCATGTTCCATCCCTTCACCTGTGTGCAACTCTTTTCTTAAGGTGGGTTTCTTGCAAACAGCAGATATATGGATCATGTTTTCTTATCCAATTGGTTAGCTTATGTCTTTTGATTGGAGCATTTAATCCGTTTACATTTAAAGTTATTATTGATAAGTACTTATCTGTTGCCATTTTTAGTCCTTACCCCCGAGTTCCTTCTTCGCTTCCTCTTTCTTTTTATTACAGCAGACCTTTTAACATTTCTTGCATTGCTGGTTTGGTGGTAATATATTCCCTTAGTCCTTTTTTGTCTGTGAAGCTTTTGATTTCACCTTCAATTTTGATTGAGAGTCTTGCAGGTTACAGTATTGTTGGATTCAGACCCTTCCTTTGCATGACTTTGTATATTACATACCATTCCCTTCTGGCCTGACGAGTTTCTTTTGAGAAGTCAGTAGCTAGTTTTATGGGGGTTCCTTTGTAGGTAACTTTCTGTTTCTCTTTGGCTGCTTTTAAGATTCTTACTTTGTCCTCGGTGTTTGCCAATTTAATTATAATGTGCCTCAGTGTTGGTTTGTTTGGGTTCATTTTGCTTGGGACTCTGTGAGCTTCTTGGATTTGTGTGGGTTTTTTCTTTTCCAAATTGGGGAAATTTTCTGTCATTATTTCTTCAAATACGTTCTCTAATCCTTGTTCAGTTTCCACTCTTTCTGGAACCCCAATTATGCAGATGTTGTTTTGTTTCATATTATCCAAAGTTCCCTTAGACTCTCCTCTTGCTTTTTAACTTTTTTTTCTAGAAGCTGCTGTACTTGGGTATTTTTTCCTACCGTGTCTTCTAGCTCACTGATGTGGTCCTCTGCTTCTTCTAGTCTACTTTTGATGCTTTATATTTAGTTCTTTATAGCAGTGATGTCATTTTTCATTTCTTCTTGTTTATCCTGCACCTCCTCTAGGTTCTTCTTCATTTCCTCTTGGCTCTTACTCATATTGTCAAATTTGTCTTCCATTCTTTTCAACCACATTATGATAATTTCTCTGAACTCTTTCTCTGGTAGGCTTATTTCTGGTTCTATTTCGTTTACTTCCTTTTCTGGTGAAACCTGCCTTTCTGTCTTATGTGTGCTGTTTCCTTTTCTGCCCGTGGTCTTTCTTCTCTAGGTGTCTGGTTCTGTAGTTCTCTCTCCTACATTGATTGAAAGGCACAAATTAGAACACAACCAGGTACAGCACACAAAGCACTGAGTAGAAATGTATTCAAGATGTTAATAATCACAAATAAGGTGACTGCCAATAAAGGACAAATTAGGGGTAAATAGAGAAAGAAGAAGAGGAAAATGAGGAAAAAAGAAAAGAAAGAAATGCCAAAATCAAATTGGGAGAGTGAGAAAAAAAAAAGATAAATAAATTAACAATAAAATAAAATAAAATAAGAAAATAAAAAGGAGAAGAAGGGGTAGGAAATAGGAAGAGAAAAAAGTCAGAGAGAAAGAAAAGTGTATAAGAGAGAAAAGAGGAACAAAATATAGATGTCAGGAGACAACTCCAATAGAACAGTCACTAATCCCAATAAAGGCCAGCAGTACGTAGAGATTAAGGCAAATTGCAAATAGCAACTGGTATCGAGGGAGGTGAGGGAAAAGAGAGGTAGAAAACAAAGCAAGCAAAAAGCAAAATAAAACAAGTAGAATAAACTAAAACAATCTCACAAAAAAATTTCAAAAAATCAATATAATCACTTTACAGCAAATAGCAACAAAAGGACATAGAGAAAAAACAACTTTTTGGCTAGTGAAGACAAGAAGAGAGAGGTTTGTGTGGACTTGTGGCAGGGGATTTGAAATTAGATATATAAATGGGGTGAAATTTTAACCAGGTAAAGAGAAAAATAGGGAGAATCTAATGTTGGAAAAGGGAAAGAGAAACAAGACAACAAAATGGGGAAAGTTAAGAGGAAAGTGTTGGCATAAAGGTAGAGTTGAGTTGGAGTAAAATTATGCTAAAGGAAAGATGAAAATAGAATGTAGAATTCTACTCCCGAAATAAAATAAAGAGAAAACAAAATGACACTTGTGTTTTTTTTCAAAACAGTTAAGTACTAGTAGTAATTAATAATACTAGTTTAAAACAAAAATGTAATAATTATAAAGGTAAAATCAATTGAGGTGGAAAGAAAAAAATATTATTTTAATTAAAATATGTGAAAATTAAAAATTAAAAATTAAAAATTAAAAAAAAAGAAAAAAGGAAAAAGGAAAAATAAAAAAAAGAAGAAAAATAGAATGGACCTTCACTTCCACTATTATTCTGCTTGGCACTCCTGTTTCCCAGCAGGGAACGCACTGCAGCTCCCTGTGTTCTCCTCTTGGTGTTTTAATCTCTTTATTATTTTGTGGTCATGCGAGAGTCAATTTGTGTGTCATCCACAGGGTGGCAGTGTTTCGGAATTGATCTCTGAGACAAAGCACAGGACCTCTCTAGGCTGTGCTCAGATGCTGCTACTCTGTGGTTCTCAAAGCCAGTTTGTGGGGGTTTTGCAGCCGGGACACTGTAGTAACTCCCAGGCTGTCCCTCTGCCCCAGAAAAAAAAAAGAAAAAAAAAAAAAAGGAGTCGTTTTCCAGAGCTCCCCTCTGTCAACAGCTCAGAGGGTTTGCCTTCACACTGAGGGGTCACGCCCTGACCACCTCTGTGGACCTCTTCAGAGGCAGCTTTCCCGCAGCCCTGCGTGTCTCTGTTGTGCGGGGGTAGAAGACCTCACCCTGACCCAGGCGAAATCTGACCCTTCTGTGTGCTGCGTGGATCTCCGAATCTGCTGCCTGTGCATCCATGCCGCCTGGGGAGCCGCGCTCTGGGTCCTGGCTGCTCTGTGGGTGCCTCTGTCAGCCGCAGCTTTCAGACCTTGGCAGACATCTACCTTCCCCTTATCTCAGGCGCACTCTGACCTGTCCATGTGCTCTGTGGATCTCTGGTTCCGCCGCGTGTCTGCACCAATTGGAGAGCAGAGTTCTGGGTCCCCGGGTCCCTGGCTGCTCTTGGGTGCCCAGCCAAAGGCTTCAGACCGCCACAGACATCCACCTCCCACTGCAAGATGGCTTGGGCTCCGCGTTCGCGCTGGTGGCTCTGGCTGACAAAAGCCCCGTGGCAGTGGGGCTGCCTGGCGGGGAGAGCCCCTTCCAGCAGTTCCAGCAGTTCTCCGCCTTCTCCTGGAGGATAACTGACTCCTAGCTTGCCAAGAAACACTCCCAATGCCACTCTCAGCCGCTCTCTCTCCCTCTGCCCAGGGACAAAGCTCCAGACACATCTGTCTACTCCGCCACCATTTTCTCCTCTCTCGATAAACTTCTGATGAAGTGAACTCTTTAATATACCAGCCTGTTAGTACTGCTGCTGCTGCTGACTCTTTCAGTGAATGCCATTGCTGCCAGTCAGTGGAAAATGACAAGTGTATTAATCTTCCAGACCTTTCATTCTTCAGTCTCCACGTCGTGCGCCCTGGCCGCCTCCTCCCTCAGGTGACCTGTTGCGGTGGGGAAGTGGCATGCGGGCAGAGAGCGCAGAGCACAGCAGCTCGCCCTCCCTGGGCTCAGCGGCGTTTCACAAGGGACGCGACTTGTGAGCCGTGGGGACCAGGGTGCAGCCATGCTCGCGATGCACTCGGGGTTCTAGATTGTGTTTAAATGCCTAACCAGGATGGTGCCAGTGACCTCCCTCTAGTTAAACGGTTACTTCTTTGGTAAATGGCCCTTGTAAATTAGGAGTATTTAGTCCTTTAGCCTTCTGTTGTATAGGAAGTTCTTTTTTTGACCTTCTATTTTGAATGTTAGCTTTCCTGGATATAGTAATCTGGGTCTCAGGTCCTTGCTTTCCATTACCTTCAGTATTCCCTGCCATTTCCATATGGCCTGCAGAGTTTTGAATGAGAAATCAGGTGTCAGCCTAATGAAATCTCCTTTTTAGGTAACAGTTTGCCTTTCTCTTGCTGCCTTTAAGATTATCACTTTGTCTAATTTTTGGCATTTCAATTATGATGTAGCTTGTTGTGGTCCTATTGAGTTCTTCTTGCTTGGGACTCTCTGTGCTTCCTAAAATTGTGTGACTTTTTCCTTTACCAGGTTAGCAGTTTTCTCCCATTATTTCTTCAAACATATTCGCTATCCTTTTCCCCCTTTCTGCCTCTTATGGACCACCTATTAGAATAATATTATGTTTCCACAGCTTCCTCAAGCTGACTTCCTCTTTTTTTATTTTTTTTATTTTTATTTTTATTTTTTTATTATTAATTTTTTATACATATCTCCCCATTGCCCCCCCTCCCTCCCAGGTATACCCCAACCCCCCAGTGTCTATGTTCATTGGTTATGATTATATGCATAGAAAGAAGTCCTTTGATTGATCTCTTATCTACCTCACCTAACTTTAAACTTCCTGCTGTAATTTCACAGTCTGTTTGAAGCTTTACTGTCTCTGTATCTATCCTTTTGTTCATCAGTTTATAATGTTCTTTATTATCCCCCAATGAGTGCGATCATGTGATGCTTCTCCTTCATTGACTGGCTTATTTCACTAAGCATAAGGCTCTGCAGTTCCAACCAGGTTGCTGCAAATGGTAAGAATTCCTTCTTTTTAATGGCAGCATAGAATTCCATTGTGAAGATGTACCATAGTTTTCTGATTCACTCATCTGCTGATGGGCACCTAGGCTGTTTCCAAATTGTGGCTATTGTAAATTGTGCTGCTATGAACATAGGGGTGCATAAATCCTTTCTGATTGGTGTTTGCAATTTCTTAGGATAAATTCCTAAGAGTGGTATTACAGGGTCAAATGGGAGATCCATTTTTAGTTTTTTGAGGAAACTCCATACTGTTCTCCACAGTGGCTGCACCAGTCTCCGTTCCTCCCAAGTGTGCACAAGGGTTCCTTTTTCTCCGCATCCTCGCCAACACTTGTCGTTTGTTGATTTGTTGATGATTGCCATTCTGACAGCTGTAAGATGGTATCGCATTGTCGTTTTGATTTGCATCTCCCGGATGATTAATGACTTTGAACATGTTTTCATGTGTCTCTTGGCCTTCCTTCTGTCATCTTTTCAAAAAGTTCTATTTAGGTCCGTTGCCCATTTTTTTATTGGATCCTTCATCTTCCTTTTATTAAGTTGTATAAGTTGGCTGTATATTTTGGAGATTAAACCTTTATCAGTGATAGCATTTGCAAATATGTTCTCCCATGCATTGATCTTTCTTCTTGTTTTGTTGCTGGTTTCTTTTGCTGTGCAAAAGCTTTTTATTTTGATGTAGTCCCATTTGTTTATTTTTTCTTTAGCTTCCATTGCCTTTGGAGCAGTATCAGTGAAGAAGTTCTTTCAGCATATATCTAAGATTGTGCTGCCTGTGGATTCTTCTAGTATTTTTATGGTTTCCCTTCTAATGTTTAAGTCCTGTATCCATTTTGAGTTTATTTTTGTATTTGGTGTAAGTTGGTGGTCCAGTTTCAATTTTTTGCATGTATCTGTCCAATTTTCCCAACACCATTTATTGAAGAGGCTATCTTGGCTCCATTGAATGTTCATGCCTCCTTTGTCAAAAATTAGTCGAGCACAGTGGTTGGGGTGGCTATCTGGGTTCTCTATTCTATTCCATTGGTATCTATGTCTGTTCTTGTGCCAGTACCAGGCTGTTTTGAGAACAGTTGCTTTGTAGTATAGCTTGAAGTGTGGTATTGAGATCCCACCTACTTTATTCTTTTTTCTCAGAATTGCTGTAGCTATCCGTGGTCTTTTTTGTTCCAGATGAATCTATGAAGAATTCTTTGTAGGTCTGTGAAATATGTCGTTGGTATTTTAATGGGTAGTGCGTTGAATCTGTAGATTGCTTTGGGTAGTATGGACATTTTAATGATGTTGATTCTCCCAATCCATGAGCATGGTGGCTCTTCCATCTGTTAACATCTTCCTCTATCTCTTTTTTCAGAGTCCTGTAGTTTTCTGCAAAAGGTCTTTTACCTCTTTAGTTAGGTTTATTCCTAGGTATCTTAATTTTTTTTGGTGCGATGGTAAATGGGATTGCTTTTTTAGTTTTTCTTTCTATAATTTCACTGTTAGTGTATAGAAATGCCACAGACTTCTTAGCATTAATTTTGTATCCTGCTAACATTGCCGAATTCATTAATTAAGTCAATTAGTTTTGGAATGGAGTCCTTTGGGTTTTTTATGTACAATATCATGTCATCTGCAAATAAGGACAGCTTTACTTCTTCTTTTCCAATTTGGATGCCTTTTATTTCTTCTTGTTGTCTAATTGCATTGGCAAATACTTCCAGTACTATGTCGAACAGGAGAGGTGAGAGTGGGCATTCCTGTCTTGTTCCTGTTCTTAGGGGAAATGGTTTTAGTTTTTGCCCATTGAGTATGATGTTAGCTGTGGGTTTATCATATATGGCTTTTATGATGTTGAGGTATAATCCTTCTATTCCCACTTTGCTGAGAGTTTTTATCAAGAAAGGATGTTGGATTTTGTCAAATGCTTTTTCTGCATCAATTGATATGACTATGTGATTTTTATCTCTCAATTTGTTTATGTGATGTATCACATTTATTGATTTGCAGATTTTGATCCATCCCTGCATTCCTGGGATGAATCCTGCTTGGTCATGGTGTATGATCTTTCTGATGTACTGCTGGATCTGGTTTGCTAGAATTTTGTTGAGGATTTTGGCATCTATGTTCTTGAGAGATATTGGCCTTTAATTCTCTTTCATTGTGTTGTCTTTATCTGGTTTTGGTATTAGGGTGATGCTGGCTTCATAGAAGGTGTTTGGTAGTATTCCTTTTTCTTGAATGTTTCTGAATAGTCTGAGGAGGATAGGTTTTAATTCTTCCTTGAATGTTTGGTAAAACTCTCCTGTGTAGCCATCTGGACCCGGGCTTTTATTTGCTGGAAGCTTTCTGATTACTGCTTCAATTTCTTCCATAGTTATTGGACTATTGAGATGTTTGGCTTCCTCCTCATTGAGTTTTGGGAGGTTATATTTTTCTAGGAAAGTGTCCATTTCTTGCAGGTTGTCCAATTTGTTGGAATAGAGTTGTTCATAGTATTTTTTAACAATCCTTTGTATTTCCACAGGGTCTGTTGTTATTTCTCCTCTTCCATTTCTGATTTTGTTTATTTGGGTCTTCTCTCTTTGCTTCTTGGTGAGCCTGGCTAGGGGCTAGGGGTCCATCATTCTTGTTTATCCTTTCAAAGAACCAGCACTTTGTTTTGTTGATCTTTTGAATTGTTTCTTTGGTCTCCAAGTTGTTTATCTCCGCTCTGATCTTCACTATTTCCTTCCTTCTGAGTACACTGGGCTTTTCTTGTTGCTCACGTTCTAGCTCTTTGAGTTGTAGGTTTAGGTGATTTATTACCATTGTTTCCTGTGTTTTGCAGTAGGCTTGTAGGGCTATGAACTTCCCTCTCAAGACTGCTTTAACTGTGTCCCATAAATTTTGTATTGTTGTGTTGTCATTGTCATTTGTTGCCATGATGTTTTTTATTTCTTCCATGATCTCTCTAGTTAGCCAGTTGTTGTTTAAAAGCATGCTGTTTAGTCTCCATGTGTTTGATTTCTTTCTATTGTTTTTATTATAGTTGATTTTCAGTTATATGCCACTGTGGTCTGAGAAAATGCTTGATATGATTTCTATCTTCTTGAATTTGAAGAGACTTTTCTTATGACCCAACATATGATCTATCTTTGAAAATGACCCATGTGCACTGGAGAAGAATGTATATTCTGTGGCTTTGGGGTGAAATGTTCTGAAGATGTCAATTGATTCCATCTGGTCTAGTGAGTCAGTTAGGATTGATGTTTCTTTGCTGATTTTTTGTTTAGAGGATTTGTCCAATGGTGACAGTAGGGTATTAAAGTCCCCTACGATGATTGAATTGCTGTCAATCTCTCCCTTAATATCCTCCAAGAGTTTTTTTTATGTATTTAGGTGCTCCTATATTGGGTGCATATATGTTTACCAGAGTTATTTCTTCTTGTTGGATTGTTCCCTTTAGTATTATGAAGTGGCCTTCTTTATCTCTTGTTATGTCCTTCACTTTGAGATCTAATTTGTCAGATATAAGTATTGCGACCCCAGCTTTTTTTTCATTTCCATTTGCCTGAAATACCATGTTCCATCCCTTCACCCTCAATCTGTGTGCATCTCTTTTCCTAAGGTTGGTTTCTTGCAGACAGCAGATATATGGATCATGTTTTCTTATCCAATCGGTTACCCTATGTGTTTTTATTGGAGCATTTAATCCGTTTACATTTAAAGTTATTATTGATAAGTACTTATCTGTTGCCATTTTTAGTCCTTACCCCCGAGTTGCTTCTTCGCTTCCTCTTTCTTTTTATTACAGCAGAACTTTTAACATTTCTTGCATTGCTGCTTTGGTGGTAATATATTCCCTTAGTCCTTTTTTGTCTGTGAAGCTTTTGATTTCACCTTCAATTTTGATTGAGAGTCTTGCAGGGTACAGTATTCTTGGATTCAGACCCTTCCTTTGCATGACTTTGTATATTTCATTCCATTCTCTTCTGGCCTGACGAGTTTCTGTTGAGAAGTCAGTAGCTGGTCTTATGGGGGTTACTTTGTAGGTAACTTTCTGTTTCTCTCTGGCTGCTTTTAAGATTCTTGCTTTGTCGTCGGTGTTTGCCAATTTAATTATAACGTGCCTCGGTGTCGTTTTGTTGTTGTTCATTTTGCTTGGGACTATCTGAGCTTGTTGGATTTGTGTGGGTTTTTTCTTTTCTATATTGGGGACATTTTCTGTCATTATTTCTTCAAGCACGTTCTCTAATCCTTGTTCAGTTTCCACTCTTTCTGGAACCCCAATTATGTGGAAGTTGTTTTGTTTCATGTTATCCCAAAGTTCTCTTAGACTCTCCTCTTGTTTTTTAACTTTTTTTTCTAGAAGCTGCTGCACTTGTGTATTTTTTCCTACCGTGTCTTCTAGCTCACTGATGCGGTCCTCTGCTTCTTCTAGTCTACTTTTGATGCTTTCTGTTGAGTTTTTTATAGCAGTGATGTCATTATTCATTTCTTCTTGTTTATTCTGTACCTCTTCTAGTTTCTCCTGTATTTCTTCTTCACGCTTCTTCACCTCCTCTAGGTTCTTCTTCATTTCCTCTTGGCTCTTACTCATATTGTCAAATTTGTCTTCCATTCTTTTCAACCACATTATGATAATTTCTCTGAACCCTTTCTCTGGTAGGCTTATTTCTGGTTCTATTTCGTTTACTTTCTTTTCTGTTGAAACCTGCCTTTCTGTCCTTTGTGGGCTGTTTTTTTTTCTGCCCATGGTCTTTCTTCTCTGGGTGTCTGGCTATGTAGTGCTCTCTCCTACGTTGATTGAAAGGCACAAACTACAACATGACCAGGTACAGCACACAAGGCACTGAGTAGAAATGTATTCAAGATGTTAATAATCACAAATAAGGTGACTGCCAATAAAGGACAAATTAGGGGTAAATAGAGAAAGAAGAAGAGGAAAATGAGGAAGAAAGAAAAGAAAGAATTGCCAAAATCAAATTGGGAGAGTGAGAAAAAAAAAGATAAATAAATGAACAATAAAATAAAATAAGAGAAAAAGGAGAAAAAGGAGAAGGAAAGAGGAAGAGAAAAAAGTCAGAGAGAAAAGAAAGTATATAAGAGAGAAAAGAGGAACAAAATATAGATATCAGGAGACAACCCCAATAGAACAGTCAGTAATCCCAATAAAGGCCAGCAACCAGTACCTAGAGATTAATGTGAATTGCAAATAGCCACTGGTATCGAGGGAGGTGAGGGAAAAGAGAGGTAGAAAACAAAGCAAGCAAAAAGCAAAATAAAACAAGTAGAATAAACTAAAACAGTCTCTCAAAAAAATTTTTCAAAAAATCGATATAATCACTTTTCAGGCAAATAGCAACAAAAGGACATAGAGAAAAAACAACTTTTTGGCTAGTGAAGTCAAGAGGGGAGAGGTTTGTGTGGACTTGTAGTAGGGGATTTGAAATTAGATATATAAATGGGGTGAAATTTTAACCAGGTAAAGAGAAAAATAGGGAAAATATAAAGTTGGAAAAGGGAAAGAGAAACAAGACAGCAAAATTGGGAAAGTTAGGAGGAAAGTGTTGGCATAAAGGTAGAGTTGAGTTGGAGTAAAATTATGCTAAAGGGAAGATGAAAGTAGAATGTAGAACTCTAATCCTGAAATAAAATAAAGAGAAAACAAAATCACACTTTTTGTTTTCCAAAAATGGTAAAGTACTAGTAGTAATTAATAATACTAGTTTAAAACAAAAATGTAATAATTGTAAATGTAAAATCAATTGAGGCAGAAAGAAAAAAAAATATTCTTTTAATTAAAATATGTGAATATGAAAAATAAAGGATTAAAAATTTTAAAAAAAGAAAAAAGAAAAAAGGAAAAAAAAAAGAAGAAAAATAGAATGGTCCTTCACTTCCACTATTATTCTGCTTGGCACTCCTGTTTCCCAGTAGGGGAAGAATTGCAGTTCCCTGTGTTCCCCTCTTGGTGTTTTAATCTCTTTATTCTCTTGTGGTTATGCGACAGTCAATTTGTGTGTCATCCATTGGGTGGCAATGTTTTGGAATTGATCTCTGAGACAAAGCACAGGACCTCTCTAGGCTGATCTCAGATCCTGCTACTCTGTGGTTCCCAAAACCAGTTTGTGGGGGTTTTGCAGCCTGGACACTGCAATAACTCCCAAGTTGTCCCTCTGCCTCTGAGAAAAAGAAAGAAAAAAAAAAGAGTCGTTTTCCAGAACTCTCCTCTGTCAACAGCTCAGAGGGTTTGCCTTCACACTCAGGGATCACGCCCTGACCACCTCTGTGGACCTCTCCAGAGGCAGCTTTCCCGAAGCCCGGCTCCCACAGTGTGCGTGTCTCTGCCCTGCGGGGGTAGGAGACCGCACCCTGGCCAAGGCGAAATCTGACCCTTCCTTGCGCGACATGTGGATCTCTGAATCCTCTGCCTGCACATCTGTGCTGCCTGGGAAGCTGTGCTCTGGGTCCTGGCTGCTCTGTGGGTGCCTCCGTCAGCCGCAGCTTTCAGACCTTGGCAAACATCCACCTCCCCCTTAAGTCAGGCGCAATCTGACCTTTCCGTGTGCTCTGTGGATCTCTGATTCCGCAGCATGTTGCACTGATTGGAGAGTGGAGTTCTGGGTCCCCGGGTTCCTGGCTGCTGGATGGGTGCCCAGCCGAAGGCTTCAGACCGCCGCTGACATCCACCTCCCACTGCAAGATGGCTCGGGCTTCGTGTTCGTGCTGGTGGCTCCAGCGGACCAAAACCCCGTGGCAGTGGGGCTGCCTGGCCAGGAGAGCCCCTTCCCACAGTTCCCCGCCTTCCCCTGGCGGACAACTGACTCCTAGCTTGCCAACAAACACTCCCAATGCAACTCTCAGCCGGTCTCTCTCCCTCTGCCCAGCGACAAAGCTCCAGAAGCATCCGTCTACTCCGCCGCCATTTTCTCCTCCCTGACTTCCTCTTTTTTAATTGTTTTATTTTTGGCTCTCTGATTGAGTGATTTTTAATCCTATCTTCTAATTCACTGATTTGAACCTCAGCTTCCCTTTATCTGCAGTGTATTCCTTCCAATGTGTTCTTTGTATATGTCATTCTTTATTTTTGTTTTCATAGTTACCATATCTTTTATCATTATGTTGAGCTTCTTTACAATGATTATTCTTAACTTTGTATCAGATAAATTTCTTTTTTTTAAATATATTTTTATTTATTTTTTTTACAGAGAGGAAGGGAGAAGGATAGAGAGTTAGAAACATTGATGAAAGAGAGACATCGATCAGCTGCCTCCTGCACGTCCCCTACTGGGGATGTGCCCTCAACCAGGCAGATACATTTTTTATCTCTATTTCATTTATGTCTTCTTCTGGAAAGTTCTCTGGTTCTTTTATTTGAGGGTTCTTTCTTTATCTCATCATTTTGGCTTTGTGTTTGTGTTTGGGACTATGTATTAGATAGATCCTCTCTCCTCTCAATCTAATGCAGGATAGTGTTAAGTGTTGTTCTGACTAATTAAATAAAGCAAAGACTCAAAGCCTCCAGAGATTACCTTTGCCTATAGACTGAGAGGATTCTGTCTTGAATTTTCCTCAGATAATCATCCACAGGTGTGGTGAGATTTTTTTCAATTTGGGGCAATTGCTTTTGTCTGGATGCTAATTGTTATTCTTAATCTCTTAATGGACCTCAAAACATCATGAGAAAAGGTGTTTTCCAATAGGGTGAGTCAACTGTCTTTACCCCAGGCAAAACTGCCTGTATAGAAAATATCTGTGTGAGAAAGATGACCTCTCCAAAATGAGGGAATGACTCAACACACGAAACTGGGATTTCTTCTTTCTGAGCTCTAATCCCAGAGTCCCTAATCCTGGCTTTGTTTACATAGCTCCTATCTACACTTCCCTCCCTCTGCCAGAGAACAAAGTTCCACAGGGGATTTTGTGTTGGCTTTTTTTTTTTTTAATTAAATATTTATTGTTCAGATTATTACATTTGCTTCTCTTTTTTCCCCTTCATAGCTCCTCTCCACCCAACTCCCACCCTTCCCTCTGCCTTTACCTCCCTCCCATTGACCTCATCCATAGGTGTATGATTTTTGTCCAGTCTCTCCCTGTACACCCCTCACCTCTTTTCCCCTGATAATTATCAGTCCGCTCCCTTTCTGTGCTCCTGATTCTATTATATTCACCAGTTTATTCTGTTGGTCAAATTTTTAATTCACTTAATTTTTAGATTCAGTAGTTGATAGATATGTATTTGTTGTTCATAATTTTTTGTCTTTGACCTTTTTCCGTTTCCTCTTCTAAAAGAGTAACTTTCAGCATTTCATATAATACTGGTTTGGAGTTGATGAAGTCCTTTAGCTTTTTCTTATCTGTGAAGGTCTTATCTGCCCTTCAATTCTGAATGATAGCTTTGCTGGTAGAGTAACCTTGGTTGTAGGTTCTTGCTATTCATCACTTTGCCACTCCCATCTGGCCTGCATCATTTCTGTTGAGAAATCACCTGAAAGTTGTATGGGTGCTCCCTTGTAGGTAATGAACTGTTTTTCTCTTGCTGCTTTTAATATTCTCTCTTTGTCTTTTCCTCTTGGTATTTTAATTATGATGTGTCTTGGTGTAGTCCTCTTTGGATTCCTTTTATATGGGGTTCTGTGTGCTTCCTGGACTTGTAAGTCTATTTCTTTTACCAGATGTGGGAAGTTTTCAGTAATTATTTCTTTAAATAGGTTTTCAGTATCTTGCACTCTCTCTTCTTCTGGCAACCCCACAATTTTGATGTTGGTATGCTTGAAGCTGTCCCAGAGGCTCCTTACATTATCTTCACATTTTTGGGTTCTTTTCTCTTCCTGCTTTTCCAGTTGAGTGTTTTCTGTTTCTCTATATTTCAAATTTTTGACTTGATTCTTGCCTTTCTCTAGCCTGCTGTTAGGACTCTGTATAATATTTTTTTTATTTCAGTCAGTGTATGTTTAATTTCTAGTTAGTCATTTTCCATCTCTAGTTGGATCTTTTGCATCTCTAGTTGGTCCTTTTTCATCTCCTCTTGGCTCTCGCTAACTTTATCTAACTTTTGTAGGATATTCTTGAAAACCTTATAAGCGTGGTTTTGAACTCTATATCCAGTCATTTGTCTTCCTCCATTTCTTTTGTTTGTGATCTCTTCCCTTGTCTCAGCATTTTCACTATGCTGGGAGAACTTCTGTGTTGGATTCAGCCTTTTGATAGCAGACTTGCAAAACCACAGAAGTCTTTTTGTTGAGCTTGGGATGGGTGGAGTCTCAGGGCTTAAGGGACCACCTTGCCTTCCAGTCGGCCCCGCCCGCCAGGTCCCTGAGTCTCATGGGGCTGGGTAATCACTGGAGCCGTCCTTGTTAATGCGCACAGTGCCTCTAGACTGCTGCCTTTCTGGCTCCCCTGTGCTCCAGGCAGAACCACAAGAGTCTGGGTCCCCAAGGTTTCACCCAAAACTGGGGCTTAGTGGAGTCAGAAGTGGCACAGTTGGGAGGGTCTGTCTCCTGCCCACTCATGAAAGCCAGGGGCACAATCAGCAGTCTGTCCTCTGCACACCACCAGACCTCTGATCTTTTGCGACTCCCCTAAATTTCCGTGCACTTCTCCCTTTTCACAGTCCAAACTCCCCGCGTATGAATTTCGGCTGGATCTGGAAGTTTAGTGTTGTAGTATAAGGGGTTCAATGCCTTTGAGAGTCTCCATTTCCCTCCTGCCAGAGAAAACCAGCCAGGTACTCCAGCATCCACTCTCTCCATGTGTGCGTCTCCATATCTCAGCTTTTTGTAGCTCCTCTGAGTCTCCGTGAGCCCCTCTCTTTCTCTCTAGTTGTATAATTTCCACTCAGCCAGCTTTCCTGTGGTTCTGGGTGATGTCCGTTCTGTCTTTTGGTTGTAGTTTTAAAATTGTTGTGCGAGGCAGCAGTGTAGGTGTTTACCTATGCCACCATCTTGGATTCTCCTGTGTTGGCTCTTTAAGGGGGTTCCTGCTTTTCCAGCCCTCTATCCTTGGCAGATAGCTTCCCTCTTACTTTTCATAGCCAAATTTGTGTGGGTATCTTTCTCAGTTCTGGTACTCTCTGCTGGGGGGACCAGCTTGGAAGTTAGACCCCAGAGTTCACAGTGGCAACCTCCCAAAACTGCGATATCTTTCTGGAACTTCAGTTGCTGTCTGTGGGAGCCTGGCCAGCCCTTTCTTACCTCCACCCCTCCTACCAGTCTCTATGATCTTCACTTTCTATCCTTAGTTATCAGGGGTCTCTCTAGTGAGTCATCTATTGATTATTCAGGAAGTTTTTCTGTATTCAATTGTAATTCCAGTTTTATCCTGGGAGTGTATCTGTGTAATATCCACTTATTCTGCTGCCATTTTTAATTTCCTTAATTTTATTTTTTTTTCCAAAATATCTTCTCTTACCACCCCTTATCCAACCCTTTTCCTTACAGCCACAGCTACGCATGCACATACACACACTACACACACACACACACACACACACACACACACTACACACACATGTGTCTTTCTATTCCCCATTCTCATAGCCACTTCTGCATTTCCTTCATAGCACCTTAACAGGTGTGTAACCATAAGCTCCCTAAGGGCAGGCATGTTTTCATTTTTTGCTGCACTCCAAAATCTAGCAGAGTACCTGACACATGATTCATGCTTCATCATTATTGATGAAAGCTTAACTCTTTGAAGTAGTCTTTATTCTATTCCTCTGTGTTTTCATTTGAATGGGAGTTTACAATAGATATAGATATGCCTTGTGTTGTTTCTGCCCTTAACCCTACACTGTGGCCAAATGAACCATTTGTCATCTCCAATGATCACTCAATGGCTACCAACCATCCTGCTGCTTTGGGATTGGCTCCTTTATAATATTCAGGGCTGAAGCACGTTTCTCAGCATCCAATTTTCAGTTTTATTCAATGAGCACTTTTTAAGCATCTGCAAATTGCTAAACATCATGTACAATAAAGAAATAATAGCAAATTGACCATCACACCCTCACAAGATGGCTGTCTATGACAAGGACAGCAGGGACATTAGTGAGGGATGAACAAATGACTGAACAAGCAGGCTGCATGGGGTAACCAGGATGGTGGAGGGGGCTGTGAGAGGTGACCAGATCAACAGCAAGGGGAGTTGGGGGCAATTGGGCTGGGACAGGGGGGGGGGCGGAGGAGGAAGGGTAGTGAGGGGCAACTAGGCCAGTGGGCTGGGTGGGCAGTTATGGGCACCCAGGCTGGCAGAGGGCAGAAGTTGGGGCAACCAAGCTGGCAGGGCTGGGGTGGAGGGCAGTAAGGGCTGACCAGGCCAGTAGGGGGAGCAGTTAGGACCTATCAGGCCAGCAAGGAGGGGGCAATTGGGAGTGACCTGGCCAGCAGTGGGGGGCAGTTAGGGGCAACCAGCAAGCAGGGGGAGTAATTGGGGTGATCAGGCTGGTAGGGGGGTGCAGTTAGGGGTGACTAGGCAGGTTGGCAGGTGAGCGATTAGGAGCCAACAGTATAGGATTGTGAGAGAGATGTCCCAGATTGGAGAGGTGCAGACTGGGCTGAGGAGATCTCCCCATGCATGAATTTCATACACTGGGCCTCTAGTTAGATATAAAAATGAAGAAGTTCATTGTATCTTTGAAGATTTTTGAATTAAGGGAAGGGGAGAGAAACATGGGTAGATCGATGCTGTGAAATATGCTCAGTGTGGCAGTCAGGATGCTGTAGGTTTTAGCGTACATGGAGAGAAAAGGGTTTCCTCATGCTTGTGACTTGCCTGTATCCCAGGGTCACTGGCTCTTGTATAGTCAGTGATTCTCTCATGGAAAGCAAGTGCTCTATAGGTTGAATCATGGAAAAATCAGATGGTGATACAAGTTCTTAAATACATTTCAAATAATGTTTGAAAAAGGAAATTTATAGATCTCATTTAGTTTGGCTTTCTTTTCAAATGCAGTGTCCAAGCTCTAATCTCTGACTAGAGCTATTGCTTCAGTATCTATCTTTTTAACAAGGGTTCAAGTATTTTTAACAATGTAGGGCCACAGATCTAGCTTTTTTCACAAATAACAGCATTATCCTGTTTGGTTTATAGATATTATTTTATAGACACCTAGCCACAAACTTATGTCACCATTTCCTCACTATTTTACAGGAAGTTTATTTTCATAGAAGTTATTCTTATTTTGAAGATATTCTCACTTTAGAATTCAACAGGAAGAATTCTTTACATTTGGTGGAATGTGTAACTTCTAAGCAAAGATCTCATTGTCTCTATTGTTTTAGGCAAAAAAAGAAAGGAAGGAAATGCAAAACTGAATCTAGGAGTCAGTGCACTGCATACTACCACCTCACTGCTAATGACCAATCTCTGAAATGCTCACACACTAGATTGGAATTATTAATGGAAGTCCTAGAACACAGTGAACATTTGTTTCTAGGTAGTTATAGCAGAATAAAGTGAACCTCTATGTGAATCTGTGTCATTTCCATTAGTTGCATCTTAACTATAATTGATAAGCCTTTTGCTATTACCCCTGCAAGATTGGGTGCTTTATTCCTGAGGCTTTGCTTATTTATTTATTTTGTCACTTCCTCATATCTATCATACTTAATAGTTTCTTGAGACATATTTTGTTGGAAGGTAGACTCTAATCACTGATGAAACCTCATCTCTGAAAATATGGAGTGAGGTCAAGTTAGCAGTTTAAACTAGGAACCCTGAGGGCTGCATCCCTGCCTCCCACAACATTTTGACTAACATTTGTATATTACTTCACACGTTTAAAATTTCTTATTTAATTGTCACTTTCTCTTCAGTTAGTTGTTATAACACTATTCTACAGATAATAAATTATGGTTTCAGAGAAGTCAAATGGCTGGCCAAACATCACTCAGCAAGTATCTATAATAATTAAAAGGTAATATGCTAATTAGACCAGAAGTTTTCCAGATGTCATTCCTGATGTTCTTCCTGATGAACTAGGGCCACAGGGAAGCCAGCCTAAGTTCTGGGTGGCTTCGGGCAGCCAGAAGAAGGAAGCAACCTGGATCCCGGGTGGCTGCTGGTGGCCAGAGGAAGGAAGCCTGGGTCCCAGGTACTGGAGAGAAGTGGGTGCCAGAAGCCAGGGGAAGGAAGGCCTACTTTTGCATGAATTTTTGTGCATTAGGCTTCTAGTAGGAAATAAATGGTTATTTAAAGAAAAATCCACCTTCAAATTTCAGGATCTTTAGACATCTTCCAAAGAAATGTGCAGTGTTACTCCTTTTAGGCTGTGTTGGTTTCCTCCAGAGCAAAAATTTATTTTTATACCCACACCCTACAGTGGCTCTTTACCTGACATAAATAGAGTTTAATGCATACATTTCCAGGTTTGATTGAATGTGTTCTTTGGGGGAAATTTGTTTTATTAGTTATTTTATTTTCCTTAAAAAAATTAGGCATTTTACATTACACATTTATTTTCAAAGTCCAGGAGGAAACAAAAAACAACAAAAAAGCAAAAATCATTTAATGACAAAAACTAGCATTTCTTCTAAAACAAATGCAGTGACATTAAAGCTATAATTACACTTCTCACTGCCCTGTGAGCAGCCATGCCAGGGCCCAAGGCCTCTTGCTGATGGAGTACACATTTTGAATTCCCCCCATTGTTTCTGGCAACCCTACTCCTGTGTAGCAATGAGGATATTCAACTTGACATGACTTACTTTCTGTATCAGGGAAGGAGCAAGGTTCTTGTCAGTTTGAATCATGAGCACACACTTGGCAGAGCCAAGTAGACAGGCCCAGTGCGGGGAGGTGCCATATGCACACCATCCATGCACTGGTCATGTGGGCCTTTCTACCTCCCAAATATCTCAACTGACTTCAAGCTGTCTTTATTATTTGACCAGCTGATTAGTTTCTGACTCTAAATCTCCTCCTTAGCCAGCTTCTAAAATTTTACTTTAAGGCTTCATTTCTGTACTGATATTTTTCTCAGAGTTGCAGGTGAGAATATCCAATTCTCAAGGTATACTGTTTTAAAACACATTTCTAAGGATGAAAATGTCCTTTTTTTGGAGTTGATATCAAAGGAATTTTAGAACTCATCAAAGAAAACTAAAAACCTAGTGCATGTTGCTCTAAAAATAGTTTGTCTTTATTATTATTATTTTTAAAACTGAGTTTTAAAAGAATGACAAATGGAATTAATGTAAGATTAAATCTGGAAATTGTGATTATGTATTGAAAAAAAAACAAAAGTTACTTATTACTTCCTTTCTTTAGTCCTAAAAGTCCACACTTCATTTGTGTTTAACAGGAAAAAGGGGAAAAACATTACTTATTGATTAAGGATCTTAACATACTGAAAATTAAATAACCTGACTCCATTTTTTTTTGTATTGTTTAAAGCAGTGATCACCAAACTCATTAGTCAACAGAGCCAGATATCAACTATCGAAATTTCTTTTGAGAGCCAAATTTTTAAACTTAAACTTTTTCTGATGACACTTCTTCAAAAGAGACTCGCCCTGGCTGTGGTATTTTTTTAGAAGAGCCACATTCAAGGGGCCAAAGAGCTGCATGTGGTTTGAGAGCCGCAGTTTGCCAACCACTGGTTTAAAGTACAGTGGTACCTGGAGATAGGAGTTTAATTAATTCCGTAACCTTGAGGCGTGGGAAACTATGAGACGCTGGTGGGTCCTGTGCAGCCGGCCTATCCACGCGATTACTCCTATCTCAAATGTTGCTCATATTTCAAAGCAAAAATCGCTCTCTCGAGGACTCGTATCTCAAAAATCTCGTATGTTAGGGCACTCCTATCTTGAAGTACCACTGTATTACAAATAGTAGTACATAAGTCTCCTTTTTCTCCCATTAACTGCCTCCCTTCCCCCCCACCCCTGCCACCTCCTTTACCCCCAGGCACATGCCCTCCTCCTTCCCCCAGTGTCTGTGTGGATTGGCTATCCTTATATGCATGCTTACAAACCCTTCAGTTGATGTATTACCCACCCCCCAGCCTTCCTATTTTTGTTGATCAGATTAAGATGTTCACTGTATTCCACAAATGAGTGAGATCATGTGATATTTATCTTTCTCTGACTTAGCATAATGCTCTTCAGGCCCATCCAGATGTTGCAAATGACAAGATTTTTTCTTTATAAGTAGAGTAGTCCATTGTGCAAATGTACCACCGCTTTTTAATCCACTCATCTGCTGATGAGCACTTAGGCTATTTCCAAATCTTAGATATTATAAATTGTGCTACTATGAACATGGGGGTGCATGTGTCATTTCTGATTGATGTTTCTGGTCTCTTGGGATATATCCCTAGAAGTGCGATTACTGGATAAAATAGGAACTCCATTTTTAATTTTTCAGGAAACTTCATAGTTTTTCCCACAGTGGCTGCACTAGTCTACGTTTGTAAGGGTCGAAACGCTCGCAGCTCAAAGGAAGACTCCAAGAGACGTTCTCATGCAAACAGCAAGGGGTTTATTGCAGACCAAGCATGCTGGGGCTCACAACGTACTCTGAAAGCAGAGCAGAGGCTGAGAGCCCTGAACCAAGTTACAGGGTATTTTTATAGCAGTCTGGAAACAAAGACTTCTACCAGGTTAGCAAATTTGTGATTTTACCTGAGAACCCTGTGACCTTTACACATTAACTTCCCGATAAGTTCTGGTTACCATGGGATTACGATAACATGATGTGGCTGGCGGTTATCTCTGGGTTAATCTCTTGAGACATCTGGGCCATGTCTCCTTCCGCAATTTGGCTACAGACTGTCTCGCTACACAAGATTATCAACCTACACCTGGGTTACAGCATCCTGGAAGTTTCCACCCTGTTCTCAACCCTGAGACTACAATAATAGGATGTAACTGGGGGATATAATTTTAAGCCGAGCTGTGTTAACTTTTTCCCAGCCCAATCCTGATTTTTGCAACCTTACACGTTCCCACTAGAAATTCATAAGGGTTCCTTTTTCTCCACACCCACACCAGCATTTCTCTTTGGTTGATTTTTTGATGATAGCCATTCTGACAGGTCTGAGATGGTATCTCATTGTTGTTCTGATTTGCATCTCTCAGATAATTAGTGACTTTGAACATGTTTTTATATGTCTCTTGACCATCAGTATGTCCACTTTTAAAAAGTGTTTATTTATGCCCTGTGTTCATTTTTTTATTGGATTGTTTATCTTCTTTTTGTTAAGATGTATGAGTTCCTTATAAATTTTGGAGATTAGGCCCTAATTGGATATAACATTGGCAACTATGTTCTCCCATGCAGTAGGCTTTCTTGTTGTTTTGTTAATGGTTTCTTTTGCTGTAGAGAAGCTTTTTAGTTAGATATAGTCCCATTTGTCTATTTTCTCCTTAGTTTCCATTGCCCTATAAAGATATTGCTATGACAAATGTCTAATATTTTGCTGCTTATGCATTCTTCTAAGATTTTTATGAATTTTCCATCTTATGTTTAAGTCCTTTATCCATTTTGAGTTTATTTTTGTGTGTGGTGTAAATTGATGGTTTACTTTCATATATTGCATGTATCTATCCAATGTTCCCATCACCATTTATTGAAGAGACTATCTTGACTCCATTGTATGCTCTTGCCTCCTTTGTCAAATATTAATTGAGCAGAATGGCTTGGGTTGGTTTCTGAGTTCTCTGTTCTGTTCCATTGGTCTAGATGTCTGTTCTTGTGCCAGTACCAGGCAGTCATGAGAACAGTGGTTTTGTAATATTGCTTGATGTCTGGTATTGGGATAACTCCAACTTTGTTCTTCTTTTTCAGGCTTTTGGGATCTTTTTCTGTTCCATATGAATTTTTGGAGAGTTGGTTCTAGGTCTGTGAAATGTGCCATTGGTATTTTAGTGGAGATTGCATTCAATCTAGAGATTGCTTTGGCTAGTATGGACCTTTTAATGATTTTGATTCTACCAATGCATGAACACAGTATATTCTTCTACTTGTTTATATCTTCCTCTATCTTTTTTTTTAATGTCCTATAGTTTTCCAAGTACAGGACTAGAGCTACAACTCTAGTTCTTAATGTATAGTGTTACATCCTTAGTTAAGTTTATTTCCAGTCATCTTAATTTTTGTAGCAATGGTAAATAGGATTCTTTCTTTCTCTTTCTTTCTTTCTTTCTTTCTTTCTTTCTTTCTTTCTTTCTTTCTTCCTTCCTTTCTTTCTTTTCTTCTTTCTTTCTCTTTCTGTGAGTTAATTGTTGGTGTATAAAAAAGCCTTAGATTTTGGGGTGTTAATTTTATATTCTATTGCATTGCTGAATTCATTTATTAAATCTAATCGTTTTCTGATAGAATCTTTAGGGTTTTCTATATACAATTATCATGTCATCTTTCAATAATTACAGTTTTACTTCTTTTCCAATTTAGATGTCTTTTATTTTGTCTTCTTGTCTGATCACTATGGCTAGTACTTCCAATGCTATGTCGAACAGGAGTGGTGAGAGTGGGCAGAATAAATGTAAATATTTCTTTAGAATATTTTATGGCAATGGAATCTATCAATAAATCTACTTGTGATTTAATTATAGAATTTTGTGGCTGACTATGCAATCAAGTTACTAAATATGTTTTTTTAAAAACAGGTAATTGAGGTAGAAAAAATTAATAGTGTTAAATTCAGTCAAAACACTTATTATTCCAATAATCTCTTTCAATAATGTTTGCAGTTGTATCTAAAACTCAACTAATACATGTAACATTTCATAACAAACTCAATTTTTTTGTTTAGTTGCCTAATACTAACAGAAACTTCTCCAGACCTTTCCATACATTTCTAAATCTTAGTTTGCATTAAGAATTTGTGAGAGGTAATAATTATAAAAATATTGCTTTTGGTGACTACTAGCTATATCTTTTTGCACTTTAAAAATATTAGGATGACTTTGGTTAATGAGATCATACAGGTTTCAAATGTACATTTCTATGGTACATGAACTGTATATTGCATTCTGTGTCTACCCTCAGTACTTTTTAATTGCTTTGTTTCCATTACACTCTGCTTGTTCCCTTCATCAGAAATTTATAGGAGAAATATATTATACTAATGTTGATTTAGCTGCAATTCTGATGTAGCTTTTTCCTATGGGGGTTACTTTATGTATTGTCTAATGCATTAAATTATCATTTTTGTCATTCACTGATAATTATTCTTGTAGAATCTTTTAAAATGTATTTTATTGATTTTTTACAGAGAGGATGGGAGAGAAATAGACAGTTAGAAACATTGATGAGAGAGAAATATTGATCAGTTGCCCCTGCATACTCCCTATTGGGGATGTCCCCTCAATCAAGGTATGTGCCCTTGACCAGAATTGAACTTGGAACCCTTCAGTTCCCAGGTAGATGCTCTATCCACTGAGCCAGACTGGTTAGTCGGAGAATTTGTTAACTTGCATGGTAGCTAATGGGGCTCTGTGATGCTATATTAGCTTTTCCTCACTTGCAGTTGTAGGTTCTAGTCCTAAAAAATGTTGCCATCTAAAACCACTAATATAAACCAGCATCAATGATTAGTGATTATTCATAAAACTTGGGAAAAACTCAATATTCTGCATATGCAACTTCTCAACTAAAATTGGGGCTACAAAATATCCTATCTCATAAAAGA
Organism: Lasiurus cinereus; assembly: GCA_011751065.1. NCBI lineage: Eukaryota > Metazoa > Chordata > Mammalia > Chiroptera > Vespertilionidae > Lasiurus > Lasiurus cinereus. Next base: position 54,706,581 of record JAAGEH010000286.1, on the reverse strand, counting down.
GTAATATGCAAATTAACCATCATTCTGCTAGACACACAAGCCATGCCCACCAGCCAATCAGAAGTGACTATGAAAATTAACCCAACCAAGATGGCTATGGCCATGGAGCTAGCGGGAGGCTCAGGTTTCCCTGGAAATAAAGGAATCCAAGCTTTTTGCACACCCTGGTGGGCCCAGGCCTCTACTCAAGGCTACAAAGTTTAAATTATAGAATATAAATAAATCCCAACAAAAATGGCGACAGCCATGGAGTTGGAGAGAGCAGAAGGCTTGCATTCCCTCTGACAATGGAGTAAAACAAGCTTCTGTAGCCCTGGCCTGCCTTTGTCTCTGCTCAAGGCTACAAAGTTCCAATTATAGAAGATTAATAAATCCCAAATACCATGTCCTCTTCTTGGGTCGCCAGGGGCATGGACGATCTGCAAACAACCACAGGTCCCTCACCTAGGCTGCCCCACACCCCAAGGGACATGTTTCAAGGCAAACCATCTGGCCCTCACCCATTCACCAGGCCTCTATCCTATCTAATAAAAGAGTAATATGCAATTTGACCATCACTCAAACACACAAGATGGTTGTCCCCATGTGGGCACAAGATGGTTTCCATAAGATGGCCAGCAGTGGAGGGACCAGGCTGGCAAGGGAAGGCAGTTGTGAGGGACCAGGCCTGCAAAGGAGGGCAGTTGGGGGCGATCAAACCTGCAGTGACTAGGCCTGCAAGGGAGGCCAGTTAGGGGCAGGGGCTAGCAGGGGAGCAGTTAAGCATCAATAATGCTGGCAGGGGAGTGGTTAGGGGATGATCAGGCTGATAGGCAGAAGCGGTTAGAAGCAATCAGAAAGGCAGGCAGGTGAACAGTGGGGAGCCAGCAGTCCTGGATTGTGAAAGGGATGTCTGACTGCCTGGATATTCCTCAAGGGGTCCCAGATTGGAGAGAGTGCAGGCTGGGCTGAGGGACACAGCCCCCATACACAAATTTTGTGAACCAGGCCTCTAATTTAGATTAAAGTTGAGTTGGGAACTGAACCAATAGATAAGACACAGAATGGTCAAGCAGAGATTAGAGTGCAAAGCAAAAAAGTTCAGTAGGATTTTTCCCCTTTGTCTTCAGGATAGTGAAGATCTTTCCTACTGTAAATAGCTGACAGACCCATCCCAGCAGCCCACAAGCCTGGCAGAAGCCACTCACTCCTTCAGTAGTCCTACAGGTCCCATATCTGGAGAACAGGCCAAGTATCAATAAGACCAGCATCTCTGGCATGATTCTTACAGCACTGCTGGCCTCCTGAAAGTTGACCTCAGGCATAAAAGCCACTTTCCCTCCCTAGATGCTCTGCAAAAAGAAAAGATATAAAAACGGTTGTCAGGTTGCTCCTGACAACAAGCATGAACATCAGTAGGATAGGTCCAGATCCCAGGCCAGCAAAGGCATTCCACTGCCTGTCCAGAGGGCTTATCATGTCCCCCCCCACACACACACACCTCTTTCAGGACTCCCCTATGCATGAATTCATGCACTGGACCTCTAGTATAAAATAAAGGAAAAGAAATGTGACAAAGAGGCAGTGGACTTGCCAAGTAAAAATGCTTACAAATATTTTATGTCTGTACTAGAAGCCCAGTGAATGGATTTTTGCACAATTGGGGTCTGGCAAGTCTGGCCCAATTGAAACAGATCAGGGCTGGGCCTTCAGGAGGAGAGGGTGGCAGGAGGTTGGGGTGGGGGAATGATAAGGGCCAGGACCAGCTGGGGGGAGGGGCTGCCGGCCTAGTGTGGGGTGGGCCGATCAGAGGTGGGGCTGGCTGGGTGTAATAGGGTCGGGCTTTTGGCTGGCCAGCCATGCCCTTGATTGGGTTGGGAGAGTCTGGTAGTGGGAAGTACTTATTAAAGGATTCTTTTGAGAACACTAACTGGGAAGAATGGGAAAAGAGCAGGTTTGAACAGAGGAATAAGTAAAGCTCCAATGCTGGCCAGGGATCAGCTTCATCAAATCACATAGAGAGCTCTTGAGTAAATGGGGAAAAAAGGAGATATATGTATCTGATTGGATTGGTTTGCTGGCACAGTGGGCATCATAGCAACTGGTTATTATGGTGTTATGGCCACTGGCTTTATATATATATATATATATATATATATATATATATATATATATATATAGAGAGAGAGAGAGAGAGAGAGAGAGAGAGAGAGATTATAAAACTGTTTACTAATGTGAAAATATTATGTGTAAAAGAGTTCCAGATTGCCTTTGATATAAGTTAATAATAAAAATGCTATAAGGAGAACCAAGATGGTGACATAAGGTTTAAACCTGTACGTGCCACCTCTCACAACCACACCAAAACTACAACTAAAATACAAAACAACTATCTCCCAGAAGCATGGGGAAGCTGGTGGAGTGGAAGTTTCTTTCTTAAAGGAAAGAAAAAAGTGCATTGAGACCTGGCAAGATGTGCAGAGGCTCAGCAAGGCAGAGGTACAGAGATGCTCATGAATCGGGCTGGCATGCACTGGTTTTTCAATTGGGAGAGAGTTACAAGTTCCTGACTGCTCTGAACTCCAGTTTCCAGCAAGATTCTGGGGATTGAGACTCATAAGGGGAGAATCTGGACTGTAGGCCATCAGGTTGGAAAGAGAGGGTGGCCTTCTCACAGAGGTGTGCATAGGAATCATTGTTTACTGCTCTGGGGCATGGGACTTGGGAAATGGAACAGAATGTGGCAGAGAGGGCTGACAGGCAGCCATTGTTGTTTGTCACACCCTAGCCCAGTGATTCCCTGAGACCCCACCCTGCCCAATTTACACATCCACTGAGCTGTGCACAGCGGATTTTGCTTATGAATGGCCTGCCCTCTCACAGCTTAATCTAACAAGTTGAGAAACTTAGTGAGACCTTCAAGGATCTTAATGAGAATGCCGAAAATATGGAAAAGGACCAGTCAGAAATTAAGCATGCACTGTCTGCTATAAAGAATAATATACAGAAGTCCATCAGCAGACTAGAATCAAACCAAAGATCTGAAAATTGAGGAAGCAAAAAACACCCAACTAGAAAAGCAAAAAGAAAAAAGAGCCCAAAAATGTAAAGATAATGTAAGGAGCTTCTGGGACAATATCAAGCATACCGACATCCAGATTATGGGGTGCCGGAAGAAGAGAGAGAGCAACATACTGAAAACCTATTTGAAGAAATAATGACTGAAAACATCCCCCACCTGGTGAAAGAATTGGATTTACAAGTTCAGGAGGCACACAGAAGCCTAAACAAAAGGAATCCAAAGAGGACCACACCAAAACACATCATAATTATAATGCCAAGGGCAAAAGACAAAGAGAGAATCTTGAAAGCAGTCATACAAAAACAATTAATTACCTAGAAGGGAGCACCCAAACGATCAACAGCTGATTTCTCCACAGAAACTATGCAGGCCAGAAGGGAGTGGTAATAAATACTCAAAGTTATCAATAGCAAGAATCTACAACCAAGACTCTCCCCAGCAAAGTTATCATTCAGAATTGAAGGTCATATAAAGAGCTTCACAGACAAGTAAAAGCTAAAGGAGATCATGACCATCAAAGTAGGATTATATAAAAGGCTGAAGGGTATTCTTTAAGAAGAGGAAGAATAAGAGAAACCAAGATGGCAGCTTAGGTGAATACCTAATCTGTTGCCTCTCACAACAATTTCAAAATTACAACTAAAGGACAGAATGGACACCATACAAAACCACAGGAAACCTGGCTAAGAGAAAATTCTACAATTAGAAGTAAAGAGAGGGACTCACAAAGACTCAGAGGAGCTGTAAAAAGCTGAGGTATGGAGATATGCTCATGGAGAGGGTGGGTGGAGGAGGGTCTAGCTGGCTTCCTCTCATGGGAGGGAGACAGAAAATCCCAACTGTACTGAACCACACTTCTGACTGCACTGAATCCTAGTTCCAGGTGAGACTCATATGGAGGAGTTTGGACTGTTATGAAAAGGAAGGAGTGCAGGGAAACTTAGGGGAGCCATGAAAGACAGAGGTCTGGGGGTGTGCGAAATTGCACACACAGAGAGCTGACTGTTGATTGTGCCACTGGTTTTCTCTAGCGGGAGAAAAACAGAACTTCCCAATATCAATGAAATCCAGGTCCAACTGCACAGAACCCCAGGTTCTGATGAGACACTGGGGACCCAGACTCATACAGGTCCCTAGAGAGCATGGAAACTCAGGGGAACCTGAAAGGCAGAGGTCTTGAGGCAAGCATGCATGCTCAGAAACAGCTGATCCTCACAATCAATTGGCTTGGAGGTCAATGTCCCCCAATAATACCAACAACAATCAAGAATTAACTACAACAAGACTGTACACACAGTTCATAAAGGGTTGCACCAAGAGTGTCTACCTCAGGTAACTGGGGAGGCAGAGCTACTGGGCCACATAGGACACCTAGCATACAAAGCTTCTCTACCAACTCAGGAAAGCAGAGAAATATGAGGAGACAAAAGAACAGATCACAAATGAAATAAATGGAGGAAAACAAACAACTGGATATAGAGTTCAAAATCTTGGTTACAAGGTTTTTTAAGAATTTCCTAGAAAAAATGGATAAATTTATCAAGACTCAAAAGGAGATGAAAAAGGACCAACTAGAGATGAAAAAGGATCAACTAGAAAATAAACATACAAAAATTATTATACAGAAACTAATAGCAGACTAGAGGGACACAAGAATCAAGTCAAAGGTTTGAAATACAAAGAAGCAGAAAACACCCCACTGAAAAAGCAAAAAGCAAAAAGAATAAAAAAATGTGAAGATAGTGTAAGGAGTCTCTGGGACAACTTTAAGCGTACCAACATCAGAATTATGGGGGTGCCAGAAGAAGAGAGAGAACAAGATACTGAAAACCTACTTGAAGCAATAATGACAGAAAACTTCCCCCACCTGATAAAAGAAATAGACTTACCAGTCCAGGAAGTACAGAGAACCCAAACAGAAGGAATCCAAAGAGGACCACACCAAGACACATCACAATTAAAATAACAAGAACAAAAGACAAAGAGAGAATATTAAAAGCAGCAAGAGAAAAACAGTTCATTACCTACAAGGGAGTACCCATACTATTATCAGCTGATTTCTCAACAGAAACTAGGCAGGCCAGACAGGAGCGGCAAGAAATATTCAAAGTGATGAATAGCAAGAACCTACAACCAAGATTATTCTATCCAGCAAAGCTATCATTCAGAATTGAAGGTCTGATAAAGAGCTTCACAGATAAAAAAAAAAACAAAAACTAAAGCACTTCATCAACACCAAACCAGTATTATATGAAATGCTGAAAGGTATTCTTTTAGAAGAGGAAGAAGAAAAAGGTAAAAGACAAAAAATTATGAACAACAAATACATATCTATCAACAAGTGAATCTAAAAATCAAGTGAATTGAAAATCTGATGATCAGAATAAACTGGTGAATATAATAGAATTAGGGGCATAGAAAGGGAGTGGACTGATAATTCTCAGGGGGAAAGAGGTGAGGGGGATGCAGGGAGAGACTGGACAAAAATCATACACCTATGGTACCTATGGTTGAGGACAATGGGGGTGAGGTAAGGACAGAGGGTGGGGTGGGATCCATGTAGAGGGGAGGTGGAAAAATAGGAACAATTGTATTAATCGGAACAATAAATATTTATTAAAATAAAAACAAAAAAGAGAGGAAGAAGGTAAAGATAAAAATTATGAACAACAAAGTGATAATAAATACATACCTATCAACAAGTGAATCTAAAAATCAAGCAAATAAAAAATTTGAGGAACAGAATAAACTGGTGAATATAATAGAATCAGGGGTATAGAAAGGGAATGGACTTACAATTTTCTGGGGGAAGTGGGTGTGAGGGGTGGGGGAAGATATTGGACAAAAATCTTATACCTATGAATGAGGACAATGGGAGGGTAAGGGTATGGGGTAGGGATGGGGAATCAGGTGGAGGGGAGCTATAGAAGGAAAAAAAGAAGAATATCTGTAATAAACTGAAAAATAAGGATTTATTTATTTTTTTAAATGCTATAGGGTTGGTTGGTTATAATGACACTAGAGGCCGAGTGCATAAAATTCATGCATGGTGGGTTGGGGGAAGGGTCCCTCAGTCCAGGCTGTACCCTCTCTCAATACAGGACCACTCACTTCTAACCACACACCTGCCTGCCTGCCCACTCCTAACTACTATCCTTTCTCCTTATTGCATGGCATAGTGACTGATCATTCCGGTCATTCTGGTTGTTTTACCATTCTGGTCATTGGTTATATATATATATAAATTTATATATATTTATATATAAATATAATTTATATATATATAAATTTATATATATATATTTATTTCCTGTGTTATTACTTTAATAAACTCTAAGAAAAAATCTAGACAATGTGGTCACTTTTCTTAAATTGCATGTAAGACATATGCACAATCAGCTAGGATAATGAGTCGGCAATTTATTAGAACTCACTACATATCTTGAATGTAATCTATAATAATAATAAATATACTAATTAGACTTGACATGTGATTTTTCTTTCCTAAAGAAGAGCATCATGCTATATTGCTTATCATGTAAATATGAAAATATATAAAATTAATAAAATGTACTATTAATATTTAGTCAATAGTACACATTGCTCTTTATTAGAGGGAATAAAATAATATAACTGAGTTAAAGTAATATACCAAATGATGGATCTCTGAGGTTTATAAGTAATGAACTGACATCTTATTTACTATACAAAATTAAGGAATTTCCCCTTGGGGAAAGGAAAATGTAATATAATTTCACCACTGTATTTGAAACAAACAAATAAAAAATGACTCCTTAAAAGGAATAGTACAATTCCAAGGTCCCATTTCTCTTTGTGGGACTGTGGAAGAAGTGTACCTTTGGCTTCAATAGGATTAGAATCAAAGCCAGTGTCCAGAGGTTTTGTTCTATATTGGGGGAGTGTCCAGTCCAACATCAAGCTAGTTTAATTCTGTTTCCAGTTGCAGTCCATCAGTACATTGCATGTGGGATACAAAGTGCTATATAGCTATGGAGGAAATATGAGTGACTGCAAGAGAGTAAAGAACCAGGAGTTTTAAGAGTGCAAGCTCCTTTGTTTAAGGGATTATGTATTCCCAAATTTTCATGGGCTTGAAGTAGCTCCACCCATTCTGGTCAATGATCTCTGGTTTGACTAACAATCACCTCTCTTATATCATCCCAGCTCTACTGCACACGTGTCTCTCCCCTTTGTTGGATCCTTTCCTCCAATGTTTTACAAGTGGTGGTTCCCTGGGAGTGTAAAGTTTCAGCTTCATGATGAGGGTGCCACAATGTCATGCCTATAATGTCTACCCTTCCTTTTGTGCCTTTTCTATTATTAATAACTAGCTAATTGCAAAAGTATTACCTTTAAATATAAATTTCTAGTTCTACAAATAAATTTCTAGTTCCAAAACTGAACTCCTAGAACTAAATATAATTTTCTAGTTCTAAATATATATTTCTAGTTCTATAAAATAATTCCTAAATCCAAATATTGAATTTCTACATCCAAAGAGTGAATTTGTGGCTCTAAATATAAATTCCCAGTTCTAAAGAGGGAAAAAAATGGCGGCAGAATAGACGGACTTGTCTGGAGCCTTGTCACTAAAGCAGACAGAGAGAACAGCTTAGGGTCACACTGGGAGTGTTTGTTGGCAACTTAAGGGACAGTTATCCACCAGGAGAAGGTGGGGGACTAATGGATGGGGATCACTTAACCAGGCAACTCCACTGCCATGGGGTGTATTCTTCCGGAGCCAGCAGTGTGAACACGGAGACCTCACAATATTTCAGGGGGAAGTGGATATTTATGGAACACTGAAAAGCTATAGCTGCTGAACCCTTCGAAAAGCCGGGAGGCCCAGAACACCGCTCCGCAATCGGTGATTACACTCAGATTCAGAGGAGCTAGAAACACCACATGGAAAGGTCAGATTTAGCCTGGGATAAGGAAAGAGAACTACATAACTGGACACACAGAGAAGAAAGACCATGTGCAGACTAAGAAACAGCCTGCATATGAAAGAAAAGCAGGCATCACCAGAAAAGGAATAAACAAAATGGAAGCAAACAACCTGCCAGAGAAAGAGTTCAGAGAAATGGTCATAAGGTGGCTGAAAAGAATGGAAGACAAATTCAACAATATGAGTAAGAACCAAGAGGAAATTATAAAGAATCAAGAAGAAATGAAAAATGCCATTGCTGCTATAAAGAACTCAATAAAAAGCATCAAAAGTAGACTAGAAGACGCAGAGGACCGCATTAGTGAGCTAGAAGACAAGGTAAGAAAAAATACCCAAGTACAGCAGCTTTTAGGAAAAAATAAAAATAAAAAGCAAGAGGAGAGCCAAAGGGAAATTTAGGATAACACAAAACAAAAAAACATCCACATAATTGGTATTCCAGAAGGAGTGGAAACTGAGCAAGCAGCACAATTATAATAGCTACAATTTGGAAATAGCCTAGATGCCCGTCAGCAGATGAGTGGATCAGAAAACCATGGTACATCTACACAATGGAATTCTATGCTTCAATAAAAAAGAAGGAATTTTTACCATTTTCAGCAACCTGGATGGAACTGGAGAGCATTATGCTAAGTGAAATAAGCCAGTCAATGAAGGAGAAACACCACATGATCTCACTCGTTTGTGGATAATAAAAAACATTATAAACTGATGAACAAAAAGATAGATACAGAGGTAGTAAAGCATCAAACAGACTGTCAAATTACATCAGGAAGGTTAGGGAGAGGTGGGGTAAATAAGAGTTCAACCAAAGGTCTTGTATGCATGCTTATAAGCATAACCAATAAACACAAGACACTGGGGTGTTAGCATATGCCTGGGAGGGCAATGGGAAGATATGTATACATGTAATACATTAATAAAAAATATTGAAAAAAATAAAAATAAATAAGTGAAAACATAAAAAAAGATAAATTCTTAATTCTAAACACTAATTTATAGTCCCAAAAAATGAATTCCTATTTCTAAAGATAAATACCTAGTTCCAAAGGTTAAATTCCCAGATCTAAATAGAAATTCATATTTACTTTTTATTTTTATTAATGTATTATATGTGAACATATCTTCCAATTGCTCTCCCACTCCATGCAAGTTGTAACCCCCAGTTTCTTGTGTCCATTAATTATGTTTATATGCATGCATACAAGTCCTTCAGTTGATCTCTTATCTATCCCATCTCTCCCTAACCTTCCCACTGTGATTTGACAGTTTGTTGATGCTTTACTGCCTCTTTATCTATCTTTATGCTCATTGTTTTATAATGTTTTATTTTCCATATATGAGTGAGATCATGTGGTATTCTTCTTTCATTGTCTGGCTCATTTGATTTAGCATAATGCTCTCCAGTTCCATCCAATTTGCTGAAAATGGTAAGAATTTCTTCTTTTTTAAAAAATATATTTTACTGATTTTTTTTACAGAAAGGAAGGGAGAGAGATAGGGAGTTAGAAACATTGATGAAAGAGAAACATCCATCAGCTGCAACCAAGGTACATGCCCTTGACCAAAATCGAACCTGTGAACTTTGAGTTTGCAGGCCGACGCTCCTTCCACTCAGTCAAACTGGTTTCGGCAAATTCCTTTTTTTTTTATGGCAGCGTAGTATTTCCATTGTGTAGATGTACCATGGTTTTCTGATCCAGTCATTGGATGACGTGCAACTAGGCTGTTTCCAAATTGTAGCTATTGTAAATTGTGCTGCTATGAACATAGAGGTGCATAAATTCTTTCTGAATGGTGTTTCTAGTTTCTTAGGATATATTCCTAAGATTGGGATTACCGGGTAAAATGGGAGTTACAATTTTAGTTTTTTGAAGAAACTCCATACTGTTCTCCACAGTGGCTGCACCAGTCTGCATTCCCACCAGCAGTGCATGAGGGTTGCTTTGTCTCTGCAACCTTGCCAACACTTGTCCTTTGTTTATTTGTTGATGATAGCTATTCTGACAGGTGTGAGATGGTATCCCATTGTCGTTTTGATTTGCATGTCTCTGATAATTAGTAACATTGAACATGTTTTCATGTGTCTCTTGGCCTTCCTTCAAAAATATTCCATTTAGATGTTGCCCATTTTTTAATGGATCATTTATCTTCTTTTATTAAGTTGTATAAGTTGCCTGTAGATGTGGGAGTTTAAACCTTTATCAATGATAGCATTTGCAAATATGTTCTTCCATACAGTGGTCTTTCTTGTTGTTTTGGTGATGGTTTTATTTTGCTGTGAAAAAGCTTTTTATTTTGATGTAGTCCCATTTGTTTATTTTCTCTTTAGCTTCCATTGTCCTAGGAGCAGTAACAGTGAAGAAGTTCCTTTGGAATATGTCTGAGATTTTGCTGCCTGTAGATTCCTCTAGTTTTTTATTGTTTCTCATCTTATGTTTAAATACTGTACCATTTTGAGTTTATTTTGTGTAGAGTGTAAGTTGGTGGTTAGTTTCATTTTTTGCATATATCTGTCCAATTTTTCCAACACTATTTATTGAAGAGACTGTGTTGATGTCATTGTATATTCATGCCTACTTTGTGAAATATTAATTGAGCATAGTAGTTTGGGTCAATATCTGGATTCTCTGTTCTATTCCATTGGTTTATATGTCTATTCTTGTGCCAGAGTAGCTTTGTAATACAGCATGAAATCTGGTATTGAGATCCCACCCACTTTATTCTTCTTTCTCCAGATCGCTGTGGCTATTTGGAGTCTTTTTTTTGTTCCAGATTAATCTTTGGAGAGTTCTTTCTAGGTCTGTGAAATATGTCATGGGTATTTTAAGGGGAGTGCATTGAATCTATAGATTGCTTTGGGTAGTATGGACTTTTTAATGATATTGATTCTCCCAATCCATGAGCATGTTATGCTCTTCCATCTGTTTATGTATTCCTCAATTACTTTTTCAGTGTCTGGTAGTTTTCCACGTATAGGTCTTGTTAAGCTTATTCCTAGGTATCTTAAATTTTTTGGTGTGATGATAAATGGAATTGTGTTTTTAGTCAACTGTTAGTTGACTATTGGTGTATAGAAATGCCATAGATTTCTTGGCATTAATTATGTATCCTGCTACATTGCCAGATTAATTTATTAAGTCTATTAGTTTTTTGGTGAAGTCTTTTGGGTTTTTTAATGTACAGTATCATGTCATCTGCAAATAAGTACAGTCTTTACTTCTTCTTTTCCAATTTGGATGTCTTTTATTTCTTCTTCTTGTCTAATTGCAATGGCCATTACTTCCAGTACTATATCGAACAATAGTGGTGACAGTGTGCATCCTGTCTTGTTCCTGTTCTTAGGGGATATGATTTTAGTTTATGCCCATTTAGTATGATGTTAGCTGTGGGTTTATCGTATATGGCTTTTATGATGTTGAGGTATGATCCTTCTACTCCCTCCTTTCTGTGTGTTGTGTAGAGCTCCTCTGAATCCCAGTGTTTGCGCCAATTGGGGCCTGTTGTTTTGGGGTTTGCAGCTGTTCGGTGGGTGCCACAGGTGTAGATTTTCAGTCTTCTGTAACCATCCACCTTCCCCTTCAACATGGCCTGGTCTGCGAATCTGAGCTGTTGGATCCAGGAGAAAAACCCCAGCAGCAGTGGGGGCTGCCCTTTCAGGGAAGCGCGGTCCAGCAGTCCCCCACTTTCTCCTGGAGTATAGCTGTCCCTTAACTTGCCAACACTCTCATTGCGATCCTCAGGTGTTCTCACTGTCTGCTCAGGGACAAGGTTCTGGACACATTTCTCTATTCTGTCGCCATTTTCTTTTCTAAATCCATAATTCTGAAGACTAATTCCTAGTTCCAAAGAATGGATTCCTATTTCTAAAGATAAATATTGAGCTTCAACAACTAAATTCCTGGATCCAAAGATAAATTCCTGGTTCTAAAAATTTAATTCCTTAATCTAAAAATTGAATCTTATTTCTATAAGTTATTTCAAATGATAATTTCCTAATTCTGAAGACTGAAGAATATATAAAGATAAATTCCTACTTCTAAATATCTCTATTTCTAACTCATCATAATTAATTCCTAGATCTAGTTCCCAATACCCAATTTCTAGAGGTAAAGATAAATTTCTAATTTTAAAATAAAGCCCTAGTTTTAAAAGTAAAGTCCAATTTCTAGAAATCAATTTTTATTTCCACAGATTGAAAACATAAGATATTCAACTTATGACCTTTACAAAGACTATTCACACACACACACACACACCATATATGGAGTTTTTAAAACCTCTAATACATAGTATCATCCAAGACCAGTTAAATCCTATTAAATCATAACCTCTTTTTATAACTGAGGGATCAATATTTTAAACACTAAATTAGAACATTGCAGAGTGATCAAAGGTTCTGTATTTAGATCTCCTCAGAAGGTTCTATAGGGCTCCTGAGGTTGAAAATCGTGGGTTGGAATGTTAGCATCACTTCAAGTGAAAGAGAAATGTATCCATTCATCTTAAAGGGTCTGGGCCATTCTTGTGTGCCCAGGGAAGACATGGCAATATCACCAGCAGGGATAATGCTAATATAATTGACACAGGACCTTTATGAAGATGTGGCTATCTGGTGTACTCTTGACTTTTATTATGTGTGGTTTGGAATTTGGTGGCTAGATGCCTCCTCTACCAGTCACCCAATAATATTTCAATACTGTACTATTACTAAAAGAAAGACATTTGGTGCCTCTTCCAAATACTACAGAAAATCTAAGTTGAAATAGCTTATATTAGTGCAGTTGTTTTCAATCAGCAGTGATATTGTACCCCACAGGTTGCTTTACAATGTGGAAACATTTTGGTGATTCAACTCTGGGGGGACAGAAAATTTTCCAGTGTGCTCTAAGTCGGTAAAGTCCAGGGAAACTTCTAACTATCCTACAAGGAACATTACATCTTCCCATTCCAACAAAAAATTGTTGGATCCAGAATATCTATAGTGCCAAGGTTGAGAAAACCTACAGGCTTCAACTAGTTCAGAAGAAAATGTAGAGCAAAGATAGAAAGTCCACTACAAAAAGTAATTTTCTTGGGGGAGAGTCCAAATCTCCAGAACTTCCTGATAGAACCATATACTCTGGAGACCATACCTTGTTTCTGAGAAATAAAACTCAGCTACATAATGTTTGGAATTGACAATTTATCAGTTATCACAGCATCTATTTAAAATTGGTTCCTGTATTTCTCAAAGTAAATTAAACTTGTAATATGAAATACACTCAAGCAGTAGAGCCCCATCACTGTGTAAATATATTTAGATCAACCAACAAATCACCTAAAGGATTTTTTATTTTTATTATATTTAATAATGTATTACATGTGTAAATATCTTCCCATTGTCCTCCACCCCAATCGCATGCATGTCCTAAACTCCTTGTGTCTTGTTTCCAATGGTTATGCTTATATGCATGCATACAAGTCCTCTGGTTGATCTCTTTATCTATCCAACCTCTCCCTAAACTTCCCACTGAAATTTGACAGTCTGTTTTTATACTTTTTGGTGAGATTGTTTGGCTTATTCCTTTGTTTAGTTTCTTGTTTCTTTGCTTTGTTTTTGTTTATTTTTTACTTCTGTTTTTGTTCACCTCCCTTCATATTAGTTATTGTTTGTAGTTTGTATTAATCTCCAGGTAATTGTTGCTGGCATTTGTTGGATTAGTGGCTGTTCTATTGATGTTTTCTTTCAATATATATATAATTTGTTCTCCTCTTTTTTATTCTCTTTCTTTCCTCAATTATGCTTTTACCCCCCCCTCCCTTCTCTCAATTTTATTTTGGCACTCCTTTCTTTTCTTTTCTTCTCTTTTTTCTTCTATTCTCTCTTCTTCTTTCTCTCTGATTCTACAATTTGTCTCTCTCTCTTGGTTACATTTATTTGTGGATATTAATATCATGAATACATTTCTGTTCAATGCCTTGTGCGTTGTACCTGGTTGTGTTATATTTTGTACCTTTAAATCAACACAGGAGAGAGAGAACTTCATAACCAGACACCAGGAGAAGAGAGACCATGGGAACACAAAGAAACAGCCTGCATATGAAAGAAAAGCAGGCATCACCAGAAAAGGAAGTAAACAAAATGAAGGCAAGAAACCTTCCAGAGAAAGAATTCAGAGAAATGGTCATAAGGTGGCTAAAAAAATGAAGACAAATTTGACAATATGAGTAAGAACTAAGAGGAAATGAAGAAGAATGAAGAAGAAATGAAATATGATATTGCTGCTATAAAGAACACAATAGAAAGCATAAAAAGTAGACTAGAAGAAGCAGAGGACTTCATCAGTGATCTAGAAGACAAGGTAGGAAAAAATACTCAAGTACAGCAGCTTCTAGAAAAAAAATTAAAAAGCAGGAGAGCCCATGGAAATTTTGGGACAACACGAAACAAAACAACATCTGCATAATTAGGATTCCAAAAGGAGGAAACTGAGGAAGGAATAGAAAACCTGTTTGAAGAAATAATGACAGAAAACTTTCCTGATATAGGGAAGAAAAAACTCCACACAAATCCAAGAAGCTCACAGAGTTCCAAGAAAAATGAACCCCAAAAGACTGACACCAAACCATATTATAATCAAATTGGCAAACACAAACAACAAAGTAGGAATCTTAAGAGGCCAGAGAGAGACAGAGAGTTACCTACAAAGGAACCCCCATCAGACTAGTGATTAATTTCTCAACAGAAACTCATCAGGCCAGAAGGGAATGGAATGAAATATACAAAGTTATGCAAAGGAAGGGTCTGGATACAAGGATACTGTACCCAGCAAGGCTATAAATCAAAATTGAAGGTGAAATCAAGAGCTCCACAGACAAAAAAAGATTAAGGGAATTCATTACCACCAAACCAGCAATGCAAGAAATGCTAAAGGGTCTGTTGTAAATGAAAAAAATAAAATAAAATAAAAGAAAGAAGAAGCAAAGAAGGAAAACAAGGGTAAAGAATGAAAATGTGGAGAACCAAGATGGCAGCATAAGGTATACACCTGTATGTGCTGCCTTTCATAATCACAGCAAAACTACAAGTAAAAGATAAAACCACTATGCCCCAGAATCACAGGAAAGCTGGCAGTGTGGAAGTTCTAAAACTAGAAGGAAATAAAAAAGTGCATTGAGACCTGGTAGGAAATGCAGAGGCTCAGAAAGGCAGAGGTACTGAGATATGTGTGAACAGAGCTGGTGTGCACTATTTTTTTCAATTCATATGGAAGTACAAGTTCCCGACTACTCTGAACTCCAGTTTATGGCGAGATTCTGGGGAACCAGACACATACAGGGAGAAAGTAGGCTGTTGACCATCAGGTAGGAAAGATTAGGGTCGGTTTCTCCCAGAGGTGCACACAGGAATCATTGTTTACTGCGCTGAGGTATGGAATGCAGAACATGGGACACGGAACACAGAACAGAACACAAAAATGCAGAAATGAAGAGAAGGCTAAGTGGCAGCCATTGCTGTTTGCCACACCCTAGCATAGTGATTCCCTGAGACCAGGTCCAGCCCAATTTACAAACCAACTAACCTATACACAGCAGCTTTTGCATATGAAAGGCCTGTCCTCTCACAGCTTAACTTAACAAATTGCATCTAGGTCATACAACTCCAAAACTTCCAAACTCTAAGCAAAGAAGAGAAATCTGCTGACTTCTCTGTAGCTCCTGCTGGGTGGTCTCAGTTCTAGCTGACATGAACCTCCTTGAAGATACAGAAACCAGTGTACCTAGAGATCAGTCATAGATTTCAACTCCTTACATACATAAGTGGCACACTCAAGAGGCAGACTCAGTGAGCACCAAAGCCCAACTTAAGGAAGTCCTGCCTCATAAGGGTGTGTCCAGCTCAGCAGTTCTTCCATTATATACACAGCTAATCCTCACAGTCAATTGGTCTGGAGATCAATTCTTCCAAATGTACCAACACCAATAAAGGCTTAACTACATCAAGTCTGTGTACCCAATTCACAAAGGGGTGCACCAAGAGTGTCCACCTCAGGTGATTGGGGAGGCAGAGGTACTGAGCCATACACACAAAGCCACTCCATCAACACAAGGAAGCAGCCAAATTGCAGAGACAAAGAAACTTGTCACAAATAAAAGAAATGGAGAAAAGCAAACTACTGGACATAGAGTTCAAAACCACATTTATAAGTTTACTCAAGAATCTTCTACAAACAACTGAAACTTAGTGAGACCTCTCAGAAACTTAGTGAGACCTTCAAGGATTTTAGTGAGATTTCCAAAAAATGGAAAAGGACCAGTCAGAAATTAAGCATGCACTGTATGAAAGAAAGAATAATATACAGAAGTCCAAGAACAAACTAAAGTACCCCAGAATCAAACCAAATTTTTGAAATATGAGAAAGTAAAAAACAACCTCACCAGAAAAACAAAATGAAAAAAAAAGAGTCCAAAAATGTGAAGATAGTGTAATGAGCCTCTGGGACAACTTCAAGTATACCAACATCCAAATTATGCAGGTCTTGGAAGAAGAGAGAGCAAGATATTGAAAATTTATTTGAGGAAATTATGATATAAAACTTCTGCTACCTAGTGAAAGAAATGGACTTACAAGAACAGGAAGTGCACAGAACCCCAAACAAAAGGAATCCAAAGAGGACCACACCAAGACGCATCATAAATAAAGTGCGAAGGGCAAAAGACAAAAAGAGAATCTTGATAGCAGCCAGACAAAAACAATTAATTACCTACAAGGGAGCACCCATAAGACTGTCAGCTGATTTCTCAACAGAAACTATGCTGGCCAGAAGGGAGTGGCAGGAAATATTCAAAGTGATGAATAGCAAGAACCTACAACCAAAATTATTCTATCCAGCAAAGCTATTATTCAAAATTGAAGGTCATATAAAGAGCTTCACAGACAAGGAAAAGCTAAAGGAGTTCATGACCACCAAACCAGGATTATATGAAATGCTGAAGGGTCTTCTTTAAGAAGAGGAAGAAGAAGAAAGAGGTAGAGATTAAATTATGAAAAAACGTGGTAACAAATACATAGC
This sequence comes from Lasiurus cinereus, assembly GCA_011751065.1. Classification (NCBI taxonomy): domain Eukaryota; kingdom Metazoa; phylum Chordata; class Mammalia; order Chiroptera; family Vespertilionidae; genus Lasiurus; species Lasiurus cinereus. The sequence goes on along the minus strand of JAAGEH010000286.1, from coordinate 54,689,495 downwards.
TATCAACAAGTGAATATAAAAATCAAGTGAATAAAAAATCTAATGAACAGAATATATTGGTGATTATATTAGAATCTGGGGCATAGAAAGAAAATGGACTTACAATTCTCCGGGGGAAGGGGTTGTGAGGGGTACAGGAAGAGATTGGACAAAAATCTTACATTCACCTCAGGATGAGAACAGCAGTGGGGGATAAGGGCATGGAGTGAGGGGTGGGGAATCAGGTGGAGGGAAACTATGGGGGGTAAAAAAAGGAACATCTGTAATAAACTGAACAATAAAGATTTATTTTTAAAAAAAGAATAAAAATGGAAGAAACCAAGATGACAGCATAGGGAACACATAAACTGCTGCCTGGTACAACAATTTCAAAACTACAACTAAAAGACAGAAAGGACATCATCCCAAACCACAGGAAAGCTGGCTGAGTGGAAATTCTAGAACTAGAAGGAAAGTGAGGGGATCACAGAAACTCAGAGGAGCTGCAAAAAGATGAGGTATGGAGACATAGGCATGGAGAGGACAGGTGGCTGAGTGCTTGTCTGGCTTCCTGGAGTGGCAGGGAGACAGAAACTGCTAAGGGTACTGAACCCCAGTTCTGAGTGCACTGAACCCAAGTTCTGAGCTAGAGTCATACGAGGGGAGTCTGGACTATCATGAAAAGGGAGGAGTGCACAAAAACTTAGGGGATACACAAAAGGCAGAAGTCTGGAGGCTTGTGCAAGAGTGCTTGCATAGAGGACAGAGTGCTGATTGTGCCACTGGGTGGGTGAGGGGCAGAGGGAATATCCCCAGTGTGCTGAACTCCAGTTCCAACTGCACTGAACCCCCATTTCTGGCAAGATCCTATGACCCAGAATCATATGAGTTGCTGGAGTGCATGGAAACTCAAGGGAGCTACGAAAGGAACTGTGCATGGGTGCAGAGAGACCTGCAGCAATTACCCTGGAACCGCATAGGGCAGAGCTGATGGGAAGCTAAGACTGGCTGCTCAGCTCTGAGACTCTGCCCCATTTAAGCCGATCACAGAGGCTTTTAAAAATTTGCAAGTCTTGTCTCATAATACTGACTCCAGCATAGAAGTTCTTCTAATGTAGACACAGTTGAACCTCACAACCAATTGGCCTGGAGGTCAATTCCTCCCAGTGATACCAACAACGAAGACTTAACTACAACAAAGTTGTACACACAGTCCACAAAGGGGGGCACCAACAGTGTCCACCTCAGGTAACTAGGGAGGTGGAGCTACTGGGCCATATAGGACAACTAGCACACAAAGTTACTATACCAACTGAGGGAAATATTAGAGATGCAGAGACAAAAGAAATGGAGGAAAACAAATGATTGAATATACAGTTCAAAACTATGGTTATAAGGTATTTCAAGAATTTCTGAGAAAAGATCCATAAATTTAATGAAACCCTCCAGTATATGGAAAAGGTCCAACATGAAATTAAAGATACACTGACTGAAATAAATAATATTATACAGAGACCTAACAACAGACTAGTGGAACTCAAGAATCAAGTCAAAGATTTGAAATACAAAGAAGCAGAAAATACTCAACTGGAAAAGCAACAACAACAACAAAAATCCAAAAATTTGAAGACAGTATAAGGATCCTCTGGGACAACTTGAAGCGTATCAACATCAGAATTATGGGGGTTACAGAAAAAGAAAGAGAGCAGGATACTGAAAACCTATTTAAAGAAATAATGACTGAAAACTTCTACTACCTGGTGAAAGAAATAGACTTACAAGTCCAGGAAGTGCACAGAACCGTAAAGAAAAGGAATCCAAAGAGGATCATACCAAGACACATCATAATTAAAATGCCAAGAGCAAAAGACAAAGAGAATATTAAAAGCAGCAAGAGAAAAACAATCAATTACATACAAGGGAGCACCCATACGATTGTCAGCTGATTTCTCAATAGAAATTATGCAGGCAAGACGGAAGTGGCAAGAAATATTCAAAGTGATGAATAGCAAGAATATACAACCAATATTACTCTATCCAGCAAAGCTCTCATTTGGAATTGAAAGGCAGATAAACATCTTCACAGATAAGAATAAACTCTAAAGGAGTTCATCAATACCAAACCAGTATTATATGAAATGCTGAAAAGTACTCTTTAAGAAGAGGAAGAAGAAGAAATGTTGAAGATAAAAATTATGACCAACAAATACATATGTATCAACAAGTGAATCTAAAAATCTAATGAACAGAATAAACTGGTTCATTTAGTAGAATCAGGGGCATAGAAAGGAAGTCGACTGACAATTCTCAAAGGGGAAAAGTGTGAGTGCGGGAAGAGACTGTACAAAAATTGTACCTTTAAGTATGAAGACAATAGTGTGGAGGTAAGGACAGAAGATAGGTGGGACTGGGTTGAGAGGAGTTATGAGGGGAAAAAAGAAGAACAATTGTAATAATTTGAACAATAAAAATTTATTAAATTTTAAAAAAGAATAAAAATGGTGACAAGTACTTATCAATAACAACTTTAAATGTAAATGGATTAAATACTCCAATCAAAAGCCATAGAATAATGGATTGGGTAAGAAAACATGACCCATATACAGTGGTACCTCGAGATACGAGTGCCTTAACATACGAGATTTTTGAGATACGAGCTGTCGAGCAAGCGATTTTTGCTTTGAAATACGAGCAACATTTGAGATAGGAGTAATTGCGCGGATCGGCCAGCTGCACACGACCCACCAATTTACTGCGACTCAAGCATCTCATAGTTTCCCACGCCTCAAGGTTACGGAACAAATTAAACTCGTATCTCGAGGTACCACTGTATCTGTTTCCTACAAGAAACCCACTTCAGAAAAAAAGACACACACAGACTTATGGTGAAAGGATGGAAAATGTTTTTTCAGGCAAATTGGAATGAAAAAAAAAAAGTAGGGTAGCAATACTGATATATGATAAGTTAGATCTCCAAGTGAAGGACATAACAAGAGATAAGGAAGGCCATCTCATAATACTAAATGGAGCAATCTACCAAGAAGAAATAACGCTGGTAAACATATATACACCCAATACAGGAGCACCCAAATACATAAAAATATCCTGGAGGATATCAAGGGAGTATTGACAGTAATTTAATCATAGCAGGAGAATTTAATACCCCACTATTACCATTGGGCAAGTCCTCTAAACAAAAAATGAGCAAAGAAACATCAATCATAAATGATGCACTAGACCAGATGGAATTAATTGACATCTTCAGAACATTTCACCCAAAAGCCACAGAATATATATTCTTCTCATGTACACATGAGTCATTTTCAAAGATAGCCCATATGTTGGGTCATAGGCAAAGTCTTTTTAAATTCAAGAAGACAGAAATCATATCAAGCATCTTCTCAGATCACAGTGGCATAAAACTGGAAATCAACTACAATAAAAACAGTCCAAAGAAATCAAACACATGGAGACCAAACAGCATGCTATTCAACAATGACTGTGTTACCAGAGAGATCAAGAAAGAAATTAAAAACATCATGGCAACAATTGACAATTAAAGCACAACAATCCAAAATCTATGGGACACAGTGAAAGCAGTCTTGAGAGGGAAGTTCATAGCTCTACAAGCCTCCTACAAGATAATAATAATAATAATACTAATACTACTACTAATAATAATAATATAATGGTAATAAATTATCTAACCCTTCAACTCAAAGAGCTAGAAAGAGAGCTACAAGAAAACCCCACTCTAAGCAGAAAGAAGGAAGTAGTAAAGATCAGAGAATGCAGTTAAACGACATAGAGCTCAAAGAAAAAACACAGATGATCAACAAAACCAAGAGCTGGTTCTTTGAAAGGATAAAAAAGATTGATGAATTTCTAGATAGGCTCAACAAGAAGCAATGAGAGAGGATTCAAAAAAACAAAATCAGAAATGAAAGAGGTGAAATAACAAGAGTCCCGGAATATAAGGGATTGTTAACAAATAATATGAGTGACTCTATTCCAACAAACTGGAAACCTGGAGGAAATGAACGTATTCCTAGAAAAAATATAACCTTCCAAAACTCAATCAGGAAGAATCTAAACATCTCAATAGGCCAATAACTATGGAAGAAATTGAAGCAGTCATAAAAAAGCTTTCAGCAAACAAAATCCCAGGGCCAGAAGGCTACACAGAGAAGTTCTACCAAACTTTCAAGTAAGAACTAAAACGTATCCTCCTCAGACTATACCAAAAAATTCAAGAAGGAACACTTCAAAGCTCCTTCTATGAAGCCAGCATCATGCTAATACCAAAACCAGATGAAGACAACACAGTGAAAAAGAATTACAGGCCAATATCTCTCATGAACATAGATGCCACATCCTCAATAAAATTCTAGCAAATTGGATCCAGCTGATCATACACCATGACTAAGTAGGATTTATCCCAGGAATGCAGAGATAGTACCATATCCACAAATCAATAAACATGATATGTCACATAAACAAACTGAGAGATAAAAATCACATAGTCATATCAATTGATGCAGAAAAAGCTTTTGACAAAATCCAACAGTTTCTTGGTAAAAACCCTCAACAAGGTGGGAATAGAAGGATCATACCTCAACATAATAAAAGCTATATATGATAAACCCACAGCTAACATCATACTCAATGGGCACAAACAAAAACCATTTACCCTAATAACAGGAACAAGACAGGGATGCCCACACTCACCATTCCTGTTCAACATAATACTGGATGTATTAGCCATTGCAATTAGACAAGAAGAAGAAATAATAGGCATTCAAATTGGAAAAGAAAAAGTAAAGCTGCCCTTATTTGCAGATGACATGATACTATACATAAAACACTCAAAAGACTACATAAAAAAAACTAATAGACTTATTAAATTAATCTGGCAATGTAGCAGGATACAAAATTAAGCCAAGAAATCGATGGCATTTCTATATAGCAATAGTGAACTTTCAGAAAGAGAGAATAAAACAGCAATTCCATTTACCATCACACCAAAAAATTTAAGTTACCTTGGAATAAACTTAACTAAGGAAGTAAAATACATATATACCAAAATCTAGGAAGAGCATACCATATTCATGGATCGGAAGAATCAACATCATTAAGTTATACATACTACCCAAAGCAATCTATTTAATTCACTCCCCATTAAAATACCAACAGCAAATTTCACAGACCAGGAAAAAAAAAAAAAAAAACCTCTTAAAGATTCATCTGGAACAAAAATGACCCTGAATAGCCATAGCAATCCTGAGAAAGAAAAACAAAGTAGGTGGGATCTCATTACCAGATTTCAAGCTGTATTTTAATGCCACTTTTTTCAAAACAGTCTGGTACTGGCACAAGAACACATATATAGACCAATGGAATAAAATAGAGAATCCTGATATTGATCCAAATCACTATGCTCAATTAATATTTGACAAAGGAGACATGAACATACAATGGAGTCAATACAGTCTCTTCAATAAATGGTGTTGGGAATTGGATAGATACATGCAAAAAAAATGAAACTAGACGCCAACTTACACCATACACAAAAATAAACTCAAAATAGATACAATACTTAAACATAAGATGGAAAACCATAAAAATACTCGAGGAATCCACAGGCATCAAAATCTCAGACATATGCCAAAAGAACTTCTTCACTGTTACTGCTCCTAGGTAATGGAAGTTAAAGAGAAAATAAACAAATGGGACTGCATCAAAATAAAAAGCTTTTGCACAGCAAAAGAAACCATCAACAAAACAATAAGAAGCCCACTCTATGGGAGAACATATTTGCAAATATTATCACTGATAAAGATTTATTCTCGAACATTTACAGGCAACTTATACAACTTAATTAACGGAATATAAACGGTCCAATAAAAAATGGGCAATGGATATAAATAGAATCATTTCAAAAGAAGACAGAAGGAAGACCAAGAGACACATGAAAACATGTGCAAAGTCACTAAATATCTGAGAGATGGAAATCAAAACCATGTGATACCATCCCACACCTGTCAGAATGGCAATCATCAACAAATCAACAAATTTCAAGTATTGGCAAGGATGCTGAGAAAAAGCAGCCCTTGCACACTGCTAGTGGAAATGCAGGCTGGTGCAGCTACTGTGGAGAACAATATGAAGTGTCCTCAAAAAAGTAAAAATGGAACTCCGATTTGACCCAGTAATCCCATTCTTAGGAATATATCCCAAGAAACTAGAAACACCAATCAGTAAAGATAAATGCACCCCAATGCTCACAGCAGCACTATTTACAATAGCTAAGATTTGGAAACAGGTTAGGTGCCCCTGAGCAGATGAGTGGATCATAAAACCATGGTATATCTACACAATAGAATACTATGCTGCCACCACTACCAACTTATGCACACAAATCAAGTAATCAATTGTGGAAAGAAAATGAAATTTGTGTCAAGTTTCTCAGCAGCAACAACTTAAGCTATAAAGTAATGAAATAACATTTTTTTACAGTCAAGAATAGATTTACTGAAATGTTTTTAGTTACAGCTGAAGGCAGCAGCATTTACAACACTTAAGCTTTTGTTACACCCATCAATGTGGAAATTGCTTGCAAAGCAACTGTAATGTGAGAAGAATCTTTCAAATATTGATGGAACGGCTACATAGGCTTCCTGACCCCGCACCTTAATGCAAGAGTTCAAGTCCTTAAGCCTCGGAAGTCTCGTATCAGTGTTGAACTATAGACACAAATAATTAATGAGCAAGTGTTTTGTTTCAAATCAGATCCTTGAAATGTGGCAGAACAGGGTGGCTGTTTGGCCTTGAACATAATTATTAAAAGCACATTTTGCTAGAAGGGAATAAGATAATGGACATTCTCAATGCTCCAGTTTGAAATGATACTTGCCTCTCAGTTTCTTGGAAAAGAAATTTTGAAAGTTACATACATACATGGGTTTCACTTAAATTATGCAGCAATCTATTATTATTACCATTATTGTCCCAATTTTGTTTAATGAAGACCTCTCTCATCAAATCAAGTGCAGTATTTCACAACTGTAATTATGATGATCACCAACAAAAGGATAATAGCAACCAACACCATGATGGCTTTTATTTTGCATCTGTACCACCGCATCTGCCATCGGAGTTGTTTGGATCTGTTGCTAAAATCAGTTGCGTTATCCAATAAGCTTTCTATACCACATAGAGGATGGAAAGAAGGATTAAAAGACATAACAGGATTCTTTTATCTGATTTGTCCTGGAGTTCATCTAGTCTCTCTCCTCTTTCAATTACCTTTGTAATATTTTATTGCATGACATCAATAACTTCATCCACCTAATTCTGAACATGCCTTAGTTTATCATTTCTAGGTCCAAACCTTGGTCCAGATGGTCCCCTTAGGAAAAATTCTTCTTCATCTGAATCATCTTCCAGAAAATTTCTCCTTTCACTTTTCATAGAACCAGGGACATCATCATCGTTTAGGTGGCGCTTGAACTTAGGAGGCATTTTTTTTTTTTTACTCTAGAAGTACTCTTCTACTTCCTGGCAGAGTAAGTACTCACCACCTGAGTCTCTCAGGAGGTCTCGGATGGCTGCGGGAAGGAATGGGGAGCCGAGGAAGAAGGCAGGGAGCGTAGGCACTGGACGCCTAGTCAGCGTCCGCGGCTCTGCCACAGCCTGAAGTAACATTTTTTATGTACTCAGGAAAAGAAAAAATGTGAGCCAAGGTTTTTATACCCAGCTAGATATGATTTTGGTAAAAATGCTACAAAGAGTTATGAACATGTAATACTTAAAAGAATATTATTCTAATAAAATTTTGTTGAGGAGTCTACTACAGAAAAAAATCTTCAGAAAAACATAATATCTGGAGAGCTTATTTATTAGATCTTCAAGGATTGGCAGTAAGCATTTAAAGACTAAAATATGATGATGACAATTACAAAAAATAGTTTGAATACTATACAGTCTTATGTTGTTTAGATGATGCTAACAATTTAAAAATAGAAGGGGTAGAATAAATGAAAAATAGAACAATTTGCCTGTTGGCACATTAATATCGACTATGAAAAATATCCTTTAAAACTGATGAATGATGAACATGAAACTTAAATACATTTTGCTTAACAAACATCAACTAAGATAATATTAAAGAATTGAAAAAAAGTAAAAGTTACTTGATGGCATTGATATTGATCATGCAAAATAACTCATAATTTCAGAACAAATTTGTGGTTAAAAGTATTATAGGAAGGTACTAATACAAAGTTATTCATTAGGAAAACAATTCAAATTTTCCCAAATAGGAAAAAAAAAGAGTAAATTAAAAGATAGCAAACAGCTAACATAGTGTAATACATATATATATTCATCTATACTAATAAAAGCCTAGGTGATTCTCCTGCCCTTGTACCCTCATGTCATCACAAGATGTCCACCCCAACATCATTACAAGGTGGCCACTGCAAGATGTCCATCAGGAGAGGACAGTTGTGGGTAATCAGGCTAGCACGGGAGGACTATTGGGGGCAACCAGGCTGGCAGGGGTTGGTGGCAGGGTTGGATTAGCAGGAGAGAGCAGTTAGGGGTTATTGGACTGGAAGGGGAGGGCAATTGGGGGTGATCAGGCTGGCAGAGTAGCAGGTAGGTGTCAATCAGGTTGGCAGGGGAGTGGTTAGGGGGCAATCAGGGCAGCAGAAAGAAGCAGTTAGGGGAAATCAGGCAGGCAGGCAGGCGAGTGTTTAGGATCCAGCAGTCCCAGATTGTGAGAAGTATGTTCAACTGCCAATTTTTGGGATTGAGCCTAAACTGGCAGTCAGACATCCCCTGATGGGTCCCAGATTGGAGAGCTTGCAGCCTTGGCTAAGAGATACCCCCCACCCCAGTGAATGAGTTTTATGCACTGGGCCTCTTGTATACATCATAAAACAAAATAATCTGTTATAGAATGAACACCAAATATATTAGTTATTTCAATATATGTTAGCACAATTAACTTACATAATATAAAACAGATATTCAGATTTAACTAAAAAAGAAAAATTCAACTTTATGCTGCATGGAAAAATACCTAAAATAAAATGAATTGAAAGACTAATGATAAAAGTATGCACAGAAATATAACAAATAAAGGAAAGTAATAAGAAGGCTGGGGCCATAATCTTGATCTAAAACAGGTAGAATACAGGCCAAGAAGAATTAAACAATACAAAGGAGGACATTCTATAATGCTAAAAGCTACCATTTACATTGAAGATATTAATATCTAATCAGCAAATATCAGTACAGCTTTAATACAACAGAAATAAGAGGAGATAAAAGCAGAAACAGACACATATAAAAAATAGGAGGAAACTTCTGCACACCATGCTCAGATCTAAATAGATCAAGGGGACAAAATGTTAGAGAACATAAAGGACCCAAAAAACCATAAGATAAAGTCTATAGATATATAATAAGTACTTTATCCTGATAACACAGAATACACCTTATTTTTAAGTATATATTAAATATCTATTAAAATTAGCTACATACTAGGTTACAAATCTATACCAATAAAAGAGAAAGATGCAAATTGACCATCACTTCGTGACACTCACCAGCCGATTAGTGAGTATGTAAATTAACTTGACAAAGATGAAGGATTAATTTGCATATGCAGGTGCTGAGCAATTGGGGGTGGGGCGATGCTTGCATGTGCACTGGCATCAAGTGGCCTGGGTCCTGAGGACAGGCATTGAAGGGATCCAAGTCACTCTGAGCATGTAGGACCACACATAGGCCCAGAGTGGCAAGAGTCCTGGAATGACCCCCAACCACTCCGGGTCTACGGGCACAGTTGCCAAGCAGCAGGTGGTGGAACAGGAATATCCACAGCATCGCCATTGCAACAAGGCAGATGTTCCCATCCTGTGGCCATTACATGCACACCAGCGCCAAGTGGCCTGCATCCTGGGGACATGTATCCTTGGAACCTAGGCCACTCTGAATCTGTAGGCCCGCAGGTAGGCCTGGAGTGGTCAGGGGTCATGGAACAAGCCTACTCTGCGCAGGTGCAGAACAGCGGGGGGCAGGGTGGGAACATTCCTCGGACCCAGGCGCTCTGAGCTGGCATTCTTGCAAGTAGTTGGGGGCAGGGTCTGAATGTCCCCCACAGCGAGCGAGCAGATAGCAGGGCCCTGCTTGCCCCTGTCCTTGGTGGCAAGGGGCAAGAAATCGCCTGCAGGACCCCCACAGAGAGCAGACACCAGAGTCCTGCAATGGCAAGCCAGAGAATAGACAGCAGGACCTATGGTGATGTCAAGTAGGCAGGTCCACAGAGAGCAGAGAACCATGTGGAGCAGCCCTAAGTCATCAATAGGAGATCCCTTGAGGGCTCCCAGATTGGAGAGGGTGCAGGTTGGGCTGAAGGACCCTCCCCATGCATGAATTTTGTGCACTAGGGCCCTAGTAACTCAATAAAATATAATTAATTGTAACTAACATTATTTGTTTTGCTTAATCCATTCATCTATTTCTCTCTCTTCTTTCTTTCTTTCTTTCTTTCTTTCTTTCTTTCTTTCGTTCATTCTTTCTGCCTTTCTGAATAAATCATTTATTTTCAAACAAATAATGTTATTAGGCAATGATGCAATAAATCCTCAGGTAGTAGTAACAACAACAAAAAAATCCCCTACAAGAGGAAATTTAAAAGAAGTTAATTCCTAAATCAGAGAAAATACCATATCATTTTATTCATATGTGGAATCTAATGAACAAAACAAACTTAAACAAAATAGAATCAGACTATAAATAGAGAACAGTCTGACAGCTGTCAGAGGATAAGGATATTGCAAGGCTGCATGAAGATGGGGGTGAGTAAAAAATAGATCAACTAAGTAATTTAATGCATTTATGCATAACTCATGGACAGATAATAAGGTGGTGAAGGCCTGGGGAGAGGGGTTGGGGAGGGCTATAAGGGGTCAATGAAAGAAAAAAAGGGACATATATAATACTTTCAACAATAAATATTTTTAAATGTGATTTCTGTTTTACCTTATGATCATGAAAATAAATGTTTTACTCACTACAAAAAAAAAAAAGTCCTATCCTGTTTGGCTCAGTGGATAGAACATTGGTCTGCAAACCAGGTTAGATTCTGGTCGAGGGCACATGCCCATGTGGCCTGGATCTCCAGTGGGGGATGTGTAGGAGGTAATTGATCAATGATTTTCTCTCATCATTGATGTTTTTACTTCTCCTTTCCTCTCTGAAGTCAATAAAACATATTTAAAGAAATAAAAAGGTAAATGGATTAAGCAAAACAAGCAAACAAACAGAAAACCTCATAGATAGATAACAGTTTGGTGACTACCAGAGGGGAAAGTTTGGGAAGGTGGAGGAAATAAAGGTGGACTAAATGGTGATGGAAGAAAACTTGAATAGTAGCAGTGGAGATGTAGAAAAGTAAGCAGATTCTAGATTTTTGTGTGTGTTGTAATCTAGAGAACTTGGGAAAGGATTGATGTAAATGGTAATGGAGAGGAAGACACAAAGAATAGTCATGGGTTCACTTGCACAGACCAAGTGGTTGAAACTGCCACTTTGTGAGAAAATAAATTTTAGGTGTGACGGTGGTAGAAATTACAAACACCAATCAGAAAGGATTTATGCACTCCTATGTTCATAGCAGCACAATTTACAATAGCTACAATTTGGAAACAGCCTAAGTGCCCGTCAGCAGATGAGTGGATCAGAAAACTATGGTACATCTACACAATGGAATTCTATGCTGTATTAAAAAGAAGGAATTCTGACCATTTTCAGCAACCTGGATGGAACTGGGGAGCCCTATGCTTAGTGAAATAAGCCAGTCAGTGAAGGAGAAGCGCCACATGATCTCACTCATGTGTGGATAATAAAGAACATTATAAACTGATGAACAAAAGGATAGACACAGAGCAGTAAAGCATCAAACAGACTGTCAAATTATAGCAGGAAGTTTAAGGAGAGGTGGGATAGATAAGAGATCAACCAAAGGACTTGTATGCATGCATATAAGCATAACCAATGAACACAGACACTGGA